>JARLTB010000610.1:297500-800000 GCA_030141615.1 Unio pictorum
ATTATAGGTCATTTACTGATGGTAACATGCATGTCCTTACAGATCGCTCAGGTGGCCTAGTATTTAGAGAGTCTGTCTTGGATGCGGGTGGTCATGGGTTTGAACCCTGACCGAGTTGTACCAAAGACTTAGAAAAATGCTACTAATAGCTGCCTCGTTAGGTGCTCAGATTTGAGTGGTTAGTGTTACAACTGATCGATCTGGTGCCAGGATAATGTGACTGGATGGGACATCATGCTACATGACTGCAGCATGATGCCTCAGTGCTAGACATTACTACAAACTGCCACACTGCAGACATCGTAGCAATATCACTGAACATTAAAATCTAAATCACACACACGTGTCCTTACAAGGTTACGGTCATAATTTTATTTCATGGCAGCCAATATGGGCAACACTTGACAACATGCTGCTTATGATCATATTTCTCTTATATAAATAAGAAACAACAATAGTTAACTTTCTTGTAAACATTAACATTTCAATAATAACATTATTAATAATATTAATATGAATTTTTATATATTTATATTTGCTTTCCCACAATTCATATAAAGATAAAAAGTAACTGTTTTTAAGGTGTAATGTTGTTATTCATAGATTTCCACATTAATAACATATGTGTGTTTCATTTGATCATTGGATCCTTTCGTTTATTGTTGACATTTTTTGCTAGTACAAACATGGACATTTGGTCTCATTGATCAGTTGCAATTTAGGTCTCACTGGATAGTTTCGCATTTTGACACCTAATATTTAAGGTAGAAGGCATGAGCCTAAATATCACAATCGTAGTATTTGTCACTTCACACATAAGCTAAATCTGTAATGTGGTTTAGAATTACTTTGAGTTTGGCTTGGAAACTGGTTGACTTTTTGGTGACTGCCTGTCACAGTCAGACTAGCATTGGAGATCAAAAGCCTAACTTGGGCTTCAAATGAGCCGCCGACTTGGATGCGTATTTTCATGTGTCTGCTACAGAGGTAAATATCTAAAAATATAGATGGTTGAGGGGTGATGAAAAGTGGGGCTGGGGGCAGTGTTGATTCAGTATAAAAAGCCACTAGTTGCATAAGGAACTAACTTTAATACCTCGATCAGAATCTTACAAGCATCATTTCAACAAAAATCATTATTTAATTTGTATTTGTGTCCTTAATGTAATATTATTATCACTTTTCTGCTATAGGTCATTGTCGCACAAAAAAATGCCAAAAAAACTGTCCAGTGAGACCTTATGTTTATTATATTATAATACCTGCATGATATCATACCCAAGTTAGGCAAATACCATGATAATACTGTAGAGTTGTTTCCCGTGTTAGGTCAATCTGAATCTGGGACAGATACCACATGCTGTTTTATTCGAATTTACGACAAAGATGTTTTTCTTTTCAAAAAAAAAAATAGAAAGAGGGAAAGTTATTGAAACTTTGAAAATTATAAGTAAGTAGCAATAGGAAAACAAATTTAATATGTACCGATAAGAACATTAAGGACGGCGATAATACGTAGCGTTCCGGGCTACTGTATATTTGTCAGGCGAAAGTCTATTTCGTATAAGGTAATTGACGATTAATTTAAATTCATATTCTATCTACAATAAAAAATATATCGATCGTTTAGACATTTTAAAGAAAAGAACATTTCAATTCAAAACAACAACAAAAAAATCCAATCCTCAATGGGCCTCTCGAATTCATCGTACATCATTACTGTACAGTACAACTCCAATTCTGACATGTAAAAGTGAAGGCATGAAGTATCCATTGAAGAAGATTTATCACAAAATATCATATTATAATTGCATATCTCGCATAAAATGGCATTCATCATCTAAACTAAATAGTAACCTGATATCCACACCTGAACAAACCTTGCTCTCTATTTGCGCTGCAGACGAAGTCAATGTTTCTATTTATAGAATATTAATTTGAGGGAACAAGTTAATAACTTAAGGGAACGAAAAAATAATTTGAGGGAACGAAATAATAATTTGAGGGAACGAAATATTAATTTGAGGGAACAAATTATTATTTTGAGGTAACGAAATAGTAATTTGAGGGAACGAATTAATTGTTTGAGGGAACGAAATGATAACTTGAGGGAACAAATAATTAATTTGAGGGAACGAAATGTGAATTTGAGGGAACGAATTATTATCTTGAGGGAACAAAATAGTAACTTGAGGGAACAAATTATTGATTTCAGGGAACGAATTATTATTTTGGGGGAACTAAAAGTAGTTATAGGAGATACAGTAGGGTCTATGGGAAAATAAAGTACAGAGATCCAAACCCCATCCCATCCCACCCTACCCCGAGTACGTTTAAGGTCAACATAAAAACTAACTGGTATAGAGATTTGGGGCCGACGAGAAACTCTTATTAATGCCCTGGACGGTACCAAGTCAGGGATTCCTGTTCTCCGCAGTAAGGACATTGCAGAAAGCGAGGACGAAGACACACCGACAGAGGCCTTCACACCCATATATATATATATATATATATATATATATATATATATATATATATATATATATATATATATATATATATATATATATATATATATATATATATATATATATATATATATATATATATATATAAAGACTAAGAAAGGAAGAACCGTTCGAGACTTAGATGTTCTTTTAAAATAACCAGAGACAGAAGAATGATGCACCGAGCCTTGCGCTGTTCCAAGTCGGAAATGGATACTTTTCCACCAACACCAATACCCCCCCCCCCCCCGCAACTAGCCGTCAGCATCGTAAGAACATTGCTCTTCACATGGGCCCGTTGAAGAGCAATACACATCATATGGGTTCATTGAAGATGTTTAATGTGTTTAATTTAGATGCATGGACTCCAGTTATTTAAAAATTAAAGTTATAAAAAAAAAAAAATTCTCTCCTCTACATACTTGATCTATACTAACCAACTATAACCCTACTACCAAATTAGTAACTGTAGATAATTAATAATAACCCATTCACCATAATTAGGTCACAAAAATATAATCCAAACTTAGAACATATGAGGTGGTCTAAAATCCAAGACCATCAAGCCCAGCTTGACAAGGAGGCACCAAACTAACTAGGAAAATTAGTCAAGACCCCAAACATTTAACTGTATAAGATGGTCTAATATCCCAGGACCATCATGCATGGATGCACAGTGCGGCACCTAAATAGCTAAGAAAATTAATGAAGCACTGATTCCTTCCCATATGAACAATAAACATACCGCTGTGTAGTCATAAATTCGAGGTACATGTACGTAATGTGCGCACACCTTGTTAATTCAAATAAAGAAGAAGTCTGACCATCCATTCTTGATCCATCATCCTATGAAGATGTGTTCAAGACCAGCTAAGCTGAACGAAGTTTATGTTAATTTACACCGTGTCAGACAAAGTCCGATACGGAAAACTGAAGAGATAAAGTCAGAATGTTAAAAGTGACCTAATACATAATAGAAGACCTCTCCAGAGAGGAAATTAAGGAGATAGAAGAATGGACGAAGAAGTACAGACTTCAGTAGCAGAGAGAGAGAGAGAGAGAGAGAGAGAGAGAGAGAGAGAGAGAGAGCTGCAGTAACAACAGCAGGAACCGGACGAGGATTTGTGGACTGCCGTATCGACAAAAAAGCGTTCTCTCCTTCTCTTTCAGGGCTACACCATTATTCTAGAATAGAGGTACTAATTCAATTGCCAAACATTGTATGTTTATGTTTAAAAAATAGAAGTGTGTCTATAAGAACTTAATTTGTTTGATATTGTTAGAAGTGTCTCTATAAGCTTTTCATTGCCCCAGCTTTTCAAGTAGTCTCTATGTGTTTGTAACTAGTGTTTGAAGCTATAGAAAATGTGATCGCATTTTTGGTGATCATATGAATAGTTGTGAATTTTGGTATATTGGGGATGTTTTCGTTTGCGCTTATAGTATGTAAAGGAAGAGCTCGTCAGTCTGGCTACCCATCTTTGACCTGTCAACTGTAAAAATGAGCAGTAGAATTTTAAAATTTATCTAACTTTAGATGTACTTGGAATATATCACGCTTATCCTGGATGAACTGGCTACGTAGACTATAGCCAAATCAAACAGAAAAGAGGAGGAGGAGGAGGAGAAGAAGGAAAAAAAAGAAAGTAGGGGAAACGTTAAAGCCTATCCTGCCTCACCTCATGATGTTCCCTGTCTGTTAGGTCAAGCCTGAGGCAATGACACCTCCACATCAAGCACTAGCAGTACGACATCCACAGCCACAACATCCTGTACCAGCACCACAATCAGTACTAGTAATGCATCCCAAAAAGTGGAATTGAAGAAGATAGGGGGAAGTCTTCACTATCATCCAAAGAAAAGACTGGGATAATGAAGCCAGTTAACTCCCATCTGCACTGTGAATTGAGAGCAAGATTGGAGCAGACGCAGCGTGTGTAGGGCACGGCCTGGGAGATAACCGGGTGCATCTGAAATTCTAAAGAAAATCCTAGCCCTTCTCATTTCAAACCAAATCTCTAGAAAAGAGACTATCCTAATTGCCAATTGTTGTATAAGTGGAGTAGTGTGATTAAAACACTCATTGATTTACGTGTGTGTGTGTGTGTGTGTGTGTGTGTGTGTGTGTGTGTGTGTGTAATCGAATATATTGTTTTATGCGTTTGTGGGAATAGTATATATTGGGGTTTGTTTTCCCTCCCTTCTGTGTTGATAGCATATTTGTGTTTTTTGATAGTATATTGTTGTTATTTTCGCCTTGCTGTGTGTGGATAGTATTTTTGTTGTGGTTTGATTTTTGCTCTTCACTTCAAAGTTGATAATATATTTGTGGCTTTTGATAGTATATTGTGGTTATTGTTTCCTTTCTCAATGTGTAGAGTATATATTGGGGTTTTTGATAATATGATGTGGTTGGTTTTTTTACTATTCAACGTGTGTCGAAAGTAGATTTTTAAAAATGGTATATAATAATATTTATCTTTCCTTCTCTATGGATCGTAGATAAAATGTAAAGTGAGAGCAAGGGTTGTTTTCCTTCACGTCCGTGCTTGACATTATTAACTCAAGCGCTCCGTCATAGTTATACGAATCCATATTGATTGGTACATATGTTCTCCTATTAAAACTAAATTGGTCTAATTGGAAAAACTGCATTACTCTTCGCATTCTGATTGGAAAAACTTTATTACTCCTCGCCGGGCGTCTTTCTGCTTTGTTGCGACCAGACATGTATCAAATGCGACATTCGCAATGTTTAACAGACTCACTAAACAACTACTTATCAAGGACCCCACACCTTGGAGAAATAACCAACCTAACATCAACCTAACAGCACTCCAACTGGTACATAAGCGCGACAACCCCAATATCACATTAACACAAGTACAAAACCTCGTCAACAACAACTATGATGGATATGTAAAAATCTATACTGACGGCTCAAAATCTAAAGAACTACATAGAACGGCCGCAGCGGTAGTGATCCCAGAACATCAGATCACATTTACGACAAGACTACCGGATGACTGTTCCATATATACCGCGGAATTCTGGGCCATCAACCGAGCCCTAAAATGGATAGTAACACAAAATCAAAAACAGTACGTAATCATAACAGACTCACTTAGTGTACTTGAAAGTATTGAGACAGGTAATTCCAAAAGTAGACAAAATCTTCTAGAGGACACTATGCTGACCATCAGGGAAGCAGATAAATCACACCAAACCATACACTTCTTGTGGGTGCCATCTCACATCAATTTGCCTGGAAATGAAAAAGCAGACAAAGCAGCAAAAAGCAGTCTGATGAAAGACCAAATTGAACCCGTACAGTACAACACTCAGGAACTATATAGTCAAGTCAGGGACAGAATTAATAATAAATGGCAACAACAATGGGAAAACTCCACAAAGGGTAGACATCTATACCAACTACAAAAAGAGGTCACTAGAACTCAACGTTTACCAAAAAGCCTGGCAGCCATTGATATTAAAATAATCAACAGAATCAGAACAGGTAAAACACTACTAAATGGCAGTTTTATGAAACATATAAGTACAGGACCCACGCCGGATAAATGTCCACACTGTCCAGAAACTGAAACATTGGAACATGTATTCAACATATGTCACAAATATCATCGACAACGTACCGTCTTCCAACTACAACAAAGAAAACTTGACTCAGTTACATCATTCCCCCAAATTCTAGATAAAAGGTATAACAAAAACGTAAATGCTACCTATATAAATATACTTAATTACCTAAAATCAATAGACATAAAACACAAAATATAAATATCCAAACCATCAAATAAGTAAATAAACATAAACATAGTCAAAGAGTTAATATTTATCAATCAAGGGGCCAGAGCAGATAATAACATCGCTAGCTCAAAAAACAGACCCACGTAACAATGCCTTAAATAAACGGAAAAAAAAAATTATAACTATCAAATAGATAAATAATTAACGAGGCCATATCGGTTAAAGGGGCCAGAGCGGATAGTAATACCGCTAGCTTAAAAAAGCAGAACAGCTTAACATTACCCTAAAATAAATATATAAAATAAAATAGAAAAGGGGAAAGGAAGGGAAAGGGGGGATAATATAAACATTGTAATGCGAGGAAAAAAGGAAGAAACGGGAGAAAGGGAAGAAGGAGAAGGGGAAAAAAAGAGAAGATTACACTAAGTAGTGGCACAATGTAGGTACAGTAAAACCAGTCAACCGGCAAGTGACAAGATAAGTGTGATGAGAACACCGGGATCAAATAGTGATAGCTCAAGGAAACATAACATCAACAAACCGACAAGAAAAAGTAAAAGGAAAGGTAAAAGAAGGATGGAAGAAGGAAAAAGAAAGAAAGAGGGAAGAAGGAAGTAGGAAGAAAGTGGGAAAGAGAAAAGGGAAAAGAAGAGAAAAAGAAGAAGGAAGAAATGAAATAACACCAAACACACCCCACTCCAACTCTAATCTTTTTTTTTTTTTTAATTTTTTTTTTTAATTTATTTTTTTAAATTTTTTTATTTTTTTTAATTATTTTTTTATTACTATTTTTTTTTCTTTTGAATTTATTTTTTATATATATACATATTTTTTAATATTTTTATTTTTTAATTTGTTTTGATTTTTTTAAAAATTTTATTTTATTTTATTTTATTTTATTTTATTTTTCTCCCCAGGGTTCTAATTTGGTAGGAGAACCCTTTTCGAACAATCTCTTTCTCGAAATCTAACTTGATCAATTTTGACCACCGCTCAAAAGTAACAAGCTAAAATACCTAACAGTGACTACACTTATTTATGTCGCTAAGACATTTTAGCAATTAAATTTGTTAAGGACCTACAACATGTACACTATGTACTAGAAATATTTATTGATAGGAAAGATGAAAAATTCTATGACTATATGGATTTGATATAATTGCACAGGTGGCTTACACAATATTGGTATTTGTTCTGCCTTCCTGCTTTGCCGTGACCCGACATTTTACTCTAAGGCGAGACTGCCATTTAACGCGGGTGCCGGGGAGACTGCGACAACACAGCCTAGTGTAGTCAAAGTTACCTTTGGTCCCGACCAATCAAATAGCCCGACCCTCGGGCATTAACTGGTCGCGAAAGCACATAGTTGCGCATGCGACCTTAATTCATATTAAAAAAAAAAAAAAAAAACAGACTCACTTAGTGTACTTGAAAGTATTGAGACAGGTAATTCCAAAAGTAGACAAAATCTTCTAGAGGACACTATGCTGACCATCAGGGAAGCAGATAAATCACACCAAACCATACACTTCTTGTGGGTGCCATCTCACATCAATTTGCCTGGAAATGAAAAAGCAGACAAAGCAGCAAAAAGCAGTCTGATGAAAGACCAAATTGAACCCGTACAGTACAACACTCAGGAACTATATAGTCAAGTCAGGGAAAGAATTAATAATAAATGGCAACAACAATGGGAAAACTCCACAAAGGGTAGACATCTATACCAACTACAAAAAGAGGTCACTAGAACCCAACGTTTACCAAAAAGCCTTGCAGCCATTGATATTAAAATAATCAACAGAATCAGAACAGGTAAAACACTACTAAATGGCAGCTTTATGAAACATATAAGTACAGGACCCACGCCGGATAAATGTCCACACTGTCCAGAAACTGAAACATTGGAACATGTATTCAACATATGTCACAAATACCATCGACAACGTACCGTCTTCCAACTACAACAAAGAAAACTTGACTCAGTTACATCATTTCCCCAAATTCTAGATAAAAGGTATAACAAAAACGTAAATGCTACCTATATAAATATACTTAATTACCTAAAATCAATAGACATAAAACACAAAATATAAATATCAAAACCATCAAATAAGTAAATAAACATAAACATAGCCAAAGAGTTAATATTTATCAATCAAGGGGTCAGAGCAGATAATAACATCGCTAGCTCAAAAAACAGACCCACGTAACAATGCCTTAAATAAACGGACCAAAAAAAAAAAAAAAAATTATAACTATCAAATAGATAAATAATTAACGAGGCCATATCGGTTAAAGGGGCCAGAGCGGATAGTAATACCGCTAGCTTAAAAAAGCAGAACAACTTAACATTACCCTAAAATAAATATATAAAATAAAATAGAAAAGGGGAAAGGAAGGGAAAGGGGGGATAATATAAACATTGTAATGCGAGGAAAAAAGGAAGAAACGGGAGAAAGGGAAGAAGGAGAAGGGGGAAAAAAAGAGAAGATTACACTAAGTAGTGGCACAATGTAGGTACAGTAAAACCAGTCAACCGGCAAGTGGCAAGATAAGTGTGATGAGAACACCGGGATCAAATAGTGATAGCTCAAGGAAACATAACACCAACAAACCGACAAGAAAAAGTAAAAGGAAAGGGAAAAGAAGGATGGAAGAAGGAAAAAGAAAGAAAGAGGGAAGAAGGAAGTAGGAAGAAAGTGGGAAAGAAAAAAGGGAAAGGAAGAGAAAAAGAAGAAGGAAGAAATGAAATAACACCAAACTCTAATCTTTTTTTTTTAATTTTTCATTTTCTTTTTTTTTTTTTTTTTTATTTTTTTTTTTTTAAATTTATTTTTATATATATATATTTTTAAATATTTTTAATTTTTAATTTGTTTTAATTTTTTAAATTTTATTTTATTTTATTTTATTTTTCTCCCTAGGGTTCTAATTTGGTACGAGAACCCTTTTCAAACAATCTCTTTCTCGAAATCTAACTTGATCAATTTTGACCACCGCTCAAAATTAACAAGCTAAAATACCTAACAGTGACTACACTTATTTATGTCGCTAAGACATTTTAGCAATTAAATTTGTTAAGGACCTACAACATGTACACTATGTACTAGAAATATTTATTGTTAGGAAAGATGAAAAATTCTATGACTATATGGATTTGATATAATTGCACAGGTGGCTTACACAACATTGGTATTTGTTCTGCCTTCCTGCTTTGCCGTGACCCGACATTTTACTCTAAGGCGAGACTGCCATTTAACGCGGGTGCCGGGGAGACTGCGACAACACAGCCTAGTGTAGTCAAAGTTACCTTTGGTCCCGACCAATCAAATAGCCCGACCCTCGGGCATTAACTGGTCGCGAAAGCACATAGTTGCGCATGCGACCTTAATTCATATTAAAAAAAACAAACTACAACACCAACCAATTAATTAGTCCGACATTCGGACATTAACCAGTCGAAAAAGCACTTAGTTTGCATAAGCGACTTTAATCCATTAATTTATTTAATCCAACAACAAATTCGCGCCATTCAACATTAAATAGTCTAAGAAGATGGCAATCGATTTGTTTAGTAATTTAAAACACAGTTTGTTTTTATTGATGGATGTAGAATATGTGGTATAAAAGCTTGAGAAATTGAAGTATCCAGGTAGCCTAGACTTTGTAACCAGTTTAAAATTAGCGACAGATTTGCTAGAAGGTATGATAGTGGAGTAAGTAAATAAATTGAACATATGTATTACACCCAAATATGTGAGAGTGGGAAGCTTGAAGGACACACCACTTGATACGTTGTATTGGACAGAATGGTCATTTTTGAAGTGGGGAGTAGACCAGTTAAAGAAAGCGGAAAGAATGATGAGAAAACTGTTGGATGTAGAGGTGAACAAGATTAGATACCTCGACAATGGAGAGAAAGGAACAAGACAACATAAAGGAAAAAGACAGCAGAAAAAAGAGGAGTTTGAAAGACTGAATACCAACTGGATGAAGCTAAAGAAGCAAATTAGAGCAATGGGACATCCTGACTGGATTCCAGAGACTGAAAGGAAGAAGAAGAAAGGAATCATTTAGAAAGTCAGGAACTGATGGAACGACAGAAGAAGAAGAAGAAGAAGAAGAAGAAGAAGAAGAAGAAGAAGAAGAAGAAGATGATGAAGAAGAAGAAGAAAGAGACAATGGTCATTTTCAGGACCACTCATATGCCTCGAAAAGAATTGCTTTCTTGCCTAAACCAATGTTGTAATGTTGTTTTTTCAGTCCTTTATAAAATTGTGAATTGTTTGTGACGGTATATTGCATGTCGTATATGTTATATAAGTCTTTGCATATGTCCACTCTCTCTTCCATGTGTTGTAGCATTGTTACCCATGTTAAGTACCGTGACGTCACCACACCTGTTCCATTCCTATTGTCCCTATACAACAACTCAACTTTCCCTAGTCGCGATACAGTCCTAATATTCTCCATGATAAATTTCCACTGACCCTAAACTCTCCCAGCGTGATTTAAAAAGTGTTGACCCAAAAAGTTCCGGGGTGGGGCTGGGGGTGGGTGGGGCTGTAATGTATTTTTCCATATAGCATACGGTATCCCCTATAACTACTACGAAACGCTAATCTGAAGGAACAAACTAATACTTTGAGGGAACAAATTATTAATTTGAGGGAACGAAATGCTAACTTGAGAGAACAAATTATTAACTTGAGGGAACGAAATGCTAATTTGAGGGAACAAATTATTAATATGAGGGAACGAAATGTTAACTTGAGGGAACAAATTATTAATTTGAGGGAACGAAATGCTAACTAGAGGGAACAAATTATTAATTTGAGGGAACGAAATGCTAACTTGAGGGAACAAATTATTAATATGAGGGAACGAAATGCTAACTTGAGGGAACAAATTATTAATATGAGGGAACGAAATGCTAACTTGAGGGAACAAATTATTAATTTGAGGGAACGAAATGCTAAATTGAGGGAACAAATTATTAATTTGAGGGAACGAAATGCTAACTTGAGGGAACAAATTATTAATTTGAGGGAACGAAATGATAACTTGAGGGAACAAATTATTAATATGAGGGAACGCAATGCTAACTTGAGGGAACAAATTATTAATTTGAGGGAACGAAATGATAACTTGAGGGAACAAATTATTAATTTGAGGGAACGAAATGATAACTTGAGGGAACAAATTATTAATTTGAGGGAACGAAATGCTAACTTGAGGGAACAAGATATTAATTTGAGGGAGCGAAATGCTAACTTGAGGGAACAAATTATTAATTTGAGGGAACGAAATGATAACTTGAGGGAACAAATTATTAATTTGAGGGAACAAAATGCTAACTTGAGGGAACAAATTATTAATTTGAGGGAACGAAATGCTAACTTGAGGGAACAAATTATTAATTTGAGGGAACGAAATGCTAACTTGAGGGAACAAATTATTAATTTGAGGGAACGAAATGCTAACTTGAGGGAACAAATTATTAATTTGAGGGAACGAAATAATATTTTTTTCCTCGTGTCCTCTCTGGGGCTCCGTACTACCGCGACTTCAGTGGTCTTCTGGCGTGTGCAGACACATTGATGGTCACAGATGATGAGGTGGGAACCTCCAGCTTTACAATCGTCATGTAAGAAAGTGCCTGACAACATCACACAGACACGAGTCCCGTCTTATTAGCATGCGTGGCTGTGATTCCGGACAACAGGAAGATTGTAATCCTGTCATTTGAACAGTAGATGACATAAAACGGATCAAAATACACTTTAACTTTAGACTTTGTGAGCCAAATGGAGTTGAGGTTAGAGCGTCGTCCTTAGATGACGGAGGTCCAAGTTTGAATACCGGCCGAATCAAACCAGAGACTTTTAAAAACGGTACTAATAGCTGCCTCACATGGTGCTCAACATTAAGGTTAGTGCTAAAGTCGCTAGTCTGGTGTCCGGATATTGTCACTGGATGGAGCATGATGCTACATGTCTGCAACATCTTATCCCAGTGCTAGTTATGACTAAAACCTGCCACAACTGCAGACATTGTAGAGATATGACTGAATTTTTTTCAAGCTACATTAAAACTCTCTCTCTCTCTCTCATCCAGTCTGAAACAAACATGACAGCATGTTGCAAGAAAATGCTGATAAATTAAAAGAAGTTAAAGGCAAAACTTCACCACTATCAATGTTGGACTTTGCAAAACCAGCATGAATTTTACAAAACACGCCAGTCCTGACAAGTCATTTATGTCTTGGTTGCAGATGTCATGGAACAGCTTACGGATCTTGTAGCTCATCCATGTTATTTTATAGTGACAGGATACTGAAGTGAAAAGTTCATGGTTATTTCATATGCGCGTTATTTTCATAGTGAAATGATATTGAAGTGCAAAGTTCATGGTTAGTTCCTATGCGCGTTATTTTGATAGTGAAATGATATTGAAGTGCAAAGTTCATGGTTAGTTCCTATGCGCGTTATTTTGATAGTGAAATGATATTGACGTGCAAAGTTCATGCTGAGTTCAGATTTACTCCGCTAAAGTAATAAACTCATTATTCTTAGTTACTTTATTGTAAAATACACAGTCAGCACAGTTATATTCTCAAGAGGAAAGAAGGATAACAGAAGATAACATTTAAAAACACTTGTCGAGCCCAATTTGGTTGATCCTTGATATATCGCACTGCTAAAAGAGACCTCCTTAAAGCAGAGAGGCTTTGGCTTTCTACCAGACTCACTATTTATAAACAAATCAATGCAATCAAGAACGTCACAAACATTTAGACAAATGATCCCACTACAGTACTAAGATCGCGGAGAGTTCAAGCTGCAAAGAGCTCTTCAAGATAACTAACAAACTAATGTCAAGGAACAAATTGACACCACTTTCAATTAACTCGTCGTCACCATACAGCTAAGATAAAAAAAATTCAGCGTCAATCATTAGGTGCATTTGAATGTCTCTATGGATTTAGTAGTAACAATCATGATGAAGAGTGCACCAAAGTCACGTAAACTTGATCCAATTCCAACATCACTGCTGGTTGAGTGCTTAGACTCAATATTGCCTTCACTAACTGGTTATTCTCTCTCTCTCTCTCTCTCTCTCTCTCTCATCTGGGGAATTCCCATAATTTTTAAAAACTGCCAATGTAAAGCCTCTGATGAAGAAACCAACACTGGACCATAATGATTTAAATGAAACTACCGCCCACCTTCTAATCTCACGTTGATATTTTAAAAAATCTTAGAAAAAGTTTTTCTACCCCAACTTGTATCTCATTTGAATTCAAACAGAATTTTTAGCACTGTACAGTCTGCATATCGCCCTTGCCACATTACTGAAACTACTCTTTTGAAAGTATTTAATGTCATTCTCTCTGTTTTGAATAGCAGAAAGATTACAGTCCTCACCCTCCTGGATTTGTCTGCTGAATTTGACACAACAGACCATGATATATTACTTCGCCATCTCCAACATGCATTACACATCAGCTCAATTCACAAATATCTTTCAGTTATGCCACTAAAACACTCGTGTTCATTAGTACTTTCAAGACTGGACCATTGTAACTCAATTATATCTGGTTTGTCTCAATGTATACTCCAGAAACTTCAAAACACAGAAGAAAAGTACCATGATTAGAGCACACCTCCCTGCTGCTCTGTACCCTACACTGGCTATCCATTCGATCCAGAATCAAACACAAAATTTGTTCTCTGTGCTACGTTTCACTGACAGACTCCAGTCCAGCATACCTATTTGGCCTCACCCATGTGTACACACCAGCAGGATAATTACACTTCCCCTTGACAATCATATACTCATGATTCCCACAATGAAAATGAAGTCATACGGACAATGTTCTTTTGCATACCAGGGCCCAGCAATGTAGAATGGTGAATTTGCCCATTGAAATTAGACAAAAAAAGACCGTGATTCCTTTCAAGAGTGCTTTTAAAACTCACCTTTTTGAACTGCAAGAACAAACTTAAAGACCTAATAATTATTTCAAACCTTTCATCTTTTCAGCATTTGTATGTTTTTCAATTTCATGGTTGTTTTTATTTTATTTTTTTTTTGCTTTGTTTTTGTAGTCATATTATTATAGTTCTTGTAAAGTTATTTTATTTTTTTTGCTTTGTTTTTGTAGTCATATTATTATAGTTCTTGTAAAGTGCTTGGAGCTTCTAAAGATAAGTTCTCATTATTGTTATTATATGACAGTTATTTTAAAGTGTGTGTGTGTGTCTGCCTTTTAATTCAGTTCCCTTTTATTTCACCCTCTTTGGATTCAGAATGTAGCATCTGTGGGAACCTATCTTTAGCTAAATACATGTCTTCACTTTCTAAACTTCTTGTAGTAAGAAAGAAATAATCAATATTTATATCAACAAAACTTGAAGACATTACAATCAATTCCACATAATTAATTAATTTTGAGTTATAGCAGGACATTTTTGTGGGACAAAGTAGACTTGTTCAGGATATTCTGGGACATTAATGTTTGTAAAGTTGAGGGAGGGAGGGGAGGGTAAGTTTGGATTACAGAATAAATACATAACTGAGTCATCATTAAATTGACCACGAGTTAAATTGAGTATGTACTTGAATTTTTGAAGGTTGCAGATGTCTTCAGTTAATTCAGGTGGTCCAGAGTGGAAGAATGGACTAAAGTGGTCTGCGTTATTGATCACTACCATCTCACCTCTGTCTGCAAGGATTAGAGTCTCAGATTTGGCTAATGTGAGAAAGCCTGCTAGTAGCTTCTAGTGGGTCGGTGGTTCTTTCTGGGTGTTTTCCCAGGTTTTCTCCCATCATTAATACTGGCTGCCATGTAAAGCTTACCGTGTGCTGAAAAATGGCTTTAAACCCTACAATAAAAACAACAATCAGTCAATTCAGACCCAAAATTTGTCTGGATCGTTTGGATGCTTGCATTAAGACATATTTCAATAGTCATTTCAAGCACTCAAGTGAACTGATTTTCAGATTAGTTGATTAGAGTATTTACAACTTAGTCCATTTTATATCAATATTGTTTTCTATGTGAAAGGTAAAAAGGCCAGTCTATATGCCTGTGATATTATCTTTGTAAATATTATGGCAAAATAATAAAGCTTATCTTTCTGAGTATCCCTACTAGCATGTAAATTTAATTTAACAAAATAGGTTAATAAATATGTGCCTGTTATTTGGTAGTGTACACCGAGAACATAGTGTAAAGTATTATTTTGAACAATTAATTTTTGTGAATTCCAACACACCTTTATGATCTTCATTCTGAAACCTTGCTAAATATGTAGCAATATACAGAGTATTTGGGTAATTTTCAGTACAGGTAATTTTCAGTACAGGTAATTTTCAGTAATTTTCAGATCAATGCTATTACGTATGCAATTCACAGCTAGACTTGAATGTTAGGGAGAAGTGACTGCTTTTGGACAGAACAGGGCTAAGTTTTTTTAATACTCACTATTCATATTTGCAATTAACACTGTTTTTAAGCAACATTTTATTCTCAAATAGAAACTTTCCAAATTGTATGTATGTTATTAAAAGTGTCAATGGGTACCCAAGTACACAATTGCACAGGCAATGAAATTAGCTATTGGGTGTCCATTTAATTGTAAAATGAAAGAAAAAAATGTTTCTGATTTCAGATTAAAGATTATATATAGTGATATCAAAAGCGAGCGAGACACAGAATAACGAGTACAGTTCGAGGCTCATGTCATGTGATCCTGACCCATCATAGACCTCCATCTTACTGATCTTATATTTTTGACGTGACGATTTAGTTATGTAAAATAGTTTATTTTCTATTTATAGTAACTGCACATAACGTGTTTCTAAGGAAACAGACACTTTTTTTATGAATTTAAAACAATGTGTCACAGATTTGTTTTAGTTTGATACATGCTTTATTAGCAGGCCACTCTTTATTATAAAAAAACACGGAACCAAATATCAACAGAAACGGGATTTACTGATGTAACTTGTGGATGTTATATAACCAAAAATTGTTAGAGATGGATTTTGTTAAACTTAAGATCATGTTGTATCAAGGAAATACAATGGGGCATTAGGGCCAAGTATTTAACCTGTGGCAAGTAACTTGATATTTTTACTATCAAAAATTTGTTTATTATCTCATAGTTTCTACATAGCATCTCGAAATTTCAACTTAGTAACTAATTTAGAGTCAGTAGCTTGAAATTTAGAGTAGCTTGGAATTTAGAGTGAGTAGCTTGGAATTTTGTTTATTTATTATTGAAACTGATTATACATTGATAATAACCTGGATAAATATTGAGTAAGAATAAAAGGTGAAAAAACATATTAAAAAACCTCAACATGTTTCCAAGTTCAGACTGAGACACAAAATAACGATTATACTTTGACATTCATTTATTCATTTTCACATGTTCATATTATTGCTTACAATTTATTGCCAGACATGTACAATATACATGAGTGAACCTTTCTCACACAACCTATTTAAAAATCGGTGCTGATATGTCACGCTAGATTTCACAACGCTTAGCACAGGCATTAACCTTGTATGCCTTGAAAAATTTGGTTTACTTTTACCTTTAAGAAATGCGGGGCCATTTTCCCACGTTACTTCTTTATGTGGCCATTATCATCCCCACTCAGGCTAATACGCAGGACAACTCGCTCAATGAAATACTGCCCTCTCATTGGCCAAAAAAAATAAATAACATACTGCACTTATTTACAAATTATTTCTGTATTATTATATGGTACATGTTACTAATGATTACCGGTATATTGAAAACAACAATATGAGCCCCTGTGTTCTTCATTAGACTTCCATCGGATTTAATTATTTAATATTAATAGTATGTATATGACTATTCTCTCCCCCCCCAAAAAAAAAAACAACATGGGTTTCTTGAATGTGAAACCTCTTGTCACAGATTCATTCTGATTTGATAACATATACATTGCAAACCAGTCTAAATTGAAAATAAATGGCAGCAGATATAAAAAAATATGTGCTTTATTGATGTAATAGATGGATGTTAGATGACTGAAAATGTTAGAGGAACTTAAAATTCTACTACATCTCAAAGGATACTAAAAAAAAGAATTCAATAGTAATGTAATACAACAATAATGTAATACAATAGTAATGTAATACAACAATAGTAATGTAATACAACATTTATCATTTGTTGACTTGACAACTATTAGACTAGTTAAAGTGTGTGCTATGCATAACTATTTTATCCATTTCTTTTGCACCGTTACTCTTTGTACTACCTATTAATAGATATGGATTTAATACCTATTAATACATATGGATTTAATACCTATTAATAGATATGGATTTAATACCTATTAATACATATGGATTTAATACCTATTAATAGATATGGATTTAATACCTATTAATAGATACGGATTTAATACCTATTAATACACATGGATTTAATACCTACTAATACATATGGATTTAACAGATTTGTGACAAACATTTTCAATGCTTATCCAGGTAGGTAGTATTTGTTGCACTGAATTAATAGATGGCCTCCTTTGTATTATCCAATTAATTATGTCTTTTGCATTGTTGCACTGAATTAATAGATGGCCTCCTGTGATCAAAGAAAGACAACGATCGCAAGGCAGCCAAGCGAACTGAATAGTTTGTGAAATAAAAAACTTGATTTCACAGATATGGTCCATTGTGGGCAAGCAACTTTTTGAGAATTCTGTAACTGGCACTTAGAGATATCCTAAGGGATGATAAGAAGTTCCATTATTACTTCCAATGAAATCACAACATCAATACAGATCTATCTGAACAATAAAAAATTGACTATTAACGAATATGATTGCATCACAAAATAAATGTTACACGTTTTTTTTTAAAAAAAAATAGAAATATTGCTTGGTGGTTTATCAACAGTTAGTCTAGTTCCCTGCTCGGTGGACTGACCAAACTGAATATACTGTAATATTAAACACATCAAGAAAACAAAAAGCAGTGACATAATACACAGATTATTCGTATATACGTGATGGTTGTTGAAACTAGTTGGAATAATATTACACATGTTCGACATTTTGAGAATTTCTTTTTATGTAAACAGAATAACAAAAAACTCCATTAAAAAAGCACATTATTAAAAATTATTATCGACATCATTGCTTGCCAATGTGGTGTAAAAAATGTAAGATATCGTATGACAAAGACAGATTCATTGATACAAAGTAAGATGTACACATCATTTTATGAAGTGATTATGCTACAACCAGTAAAACAATTACTCTGCCGCTGTCGGCAAAACCAGATTATGGTAATTACCGATATTCCACACCTGTAGCAGTTTGTAGCTACTTTGCATTGTTTAAAGTGGTTATACAAATCTGTTCAAACAGTTATCATTTTATACAGTAGTCAACAATCTCAAACGTAGATATTTCTAACTAAATATTATAACAACGTTCTTGATCATGTATTTGTGATGTAACTTTTGTCTGAACATGCGATTTTCGACATTTATGAACACCACACCTCACATTATATCACGGTTCAGTTGCTTCATCTCTTTCAAGACTGGCATTGTGTCCTTTGCAGTGTTTAGTAGGAAAAGGGCAGTAAGATCTAGATGCCCAAATCAAAATTATCAGATTCGAGGTCTTACAAAAAAAATTATTTATTCATTGGAAATTGTTCTTAGACCGGAGAGCATATATCCCTTCTATGGACTCTTTGTCAGATTTGTGTAAATGATACTTTTCCTCTAAGATGCAGAGAAATACTTGAGACTTCAAAACTGTAAAACTTTTAAATGAGCATTTTCAGAAGCACGAGTCCAAATGTGAGCAGGACAGGCAGAGTGAGAAGTGTGATCTGGTCATCAATGAAAAACATGATAATGTATATCCCCAACATGATCTGCATGTCAAAACATCAATCAAGATGTCAAATCACTACCTTATTCATATATACATGATGGTTGTTGAAACTAGTTGGAATGATCTTACACATGTTGGACATTGTGTGAAAAAAATATTATTTAAACAGAATAACAAAAAACTTCACTTAAAATAGCACATTATTAAAAATTATTATCAACATCATTGTAAAATGAGGATTGAGTCATTAGTCATTAAACAGTCCAGTTCCTAACACTGCCCCCTCCTCACGTTTACTCAACGTCAAAGCGATTTTTTCTTCAATTTTTGGGGGTCACTTATGCGGTCTGTTTTTTGGACCCCCGCTGTGCACTTGTTATCGAGGGAGAGGTGTACATGTAGTATGCCAACATGACTTGTGCGGTCTGTTTTTTGGACCCCCGCTGTGCACTTGTTATCGAGGGAGAGGTGTACATGTAGTATGCCAACATGATGTAATTGACAATTAAATATTTTAATAACATTGATAATCATATATTCGTGATGTAACTTTTGACTGAACATGCGAGCATATATCCCTTCTATGGACTCTTGTCAGATTTGTGTAAATGATGCTTTTCCTCCAAAATGCAGAGCAATACTCGAGACTTCAACATTGTAAAACGTTTAAATCAGCATTTTCAGAAGCACAAGTCTAAGGGTAAGAAGGACAGGCAGAGTGAGAAGTGTGATCTAGTCATCAATGCAAAACAAGATAATGGATATCCCCAACATGATCTGCATGTCAAGACAGAGGAAGACATCAATCAAGAAGTCAAATCACCACCTTATTCATATATACATGATGGTTGTTGAAACTAGTTGGAATTATAAATACACGTTGGACATTTTGAAAAAATATATTATTTAAACAGAATAAGAAAAAAACTTTATTAAAAAAAGAACATTAAAAATTATTATCGACATCATTGTAAAATGAGGATTGAGTCATTAGTCATTAAACAGTCCAGTTCCTAACACTGTAGTGTACAGGTGTACATGTAGTATGCCAACATAATGTAATTGACAATTAAATATTTTAATAACGTTCATAATCATATATTCGTGATGTAACTTTTGTCTGAACACGCGAGCATATATCCCTTCTATGGACTCTTGTCAGATTTGTGTAAATGATGCTTTTCCTCCAAAATGCAGAGCAATACTTAAGACTTCAAAAAATGTAAAACTTTTAAATGAGCTTATTCAAAAGCACAGGTCCAATGGTAAACAGGACAGGCAGAGTGAGAAGTGTGATCTGGTCATCAATGAAAAACATGATAATGGACATCCCCAACATCATCTGCATGTCAAGACAGAGCAAGACATCAATCAAGAAGTCAAATCACAACCTTCCCAACCAGCAAAACTACCCATTGTACAAGTGGGCCCAAATGTTAGAGGTGCAAAATAATCCAGTGAAAATAAGGATACACTGATGAAAATCCTTCAATTGGTCAATTAAGATTCAGGCCAACTATAAAAGAGTATGGTAGAATATGCAGCATTGACAATGTAGGACTGTGCAGGGCAATATGTATTCTACACGACTCACCAGACATTATTGACCAGTCGAGCTATATTTTCTTTTAGTCATAGCTCTCAGCCAACAAATAATTGTAACAGATTTTATAAAAGATGACACGTGATTCCTTGATACAGATGGGAAAATCTTTGTGAAGTTCGTGGTAAGGAAAATTAGCTGCCATGGGAAACAGAAAGGGCTGCCAAAAGTCATGTAACTACACAGAACATCAGGCAATTTTAAGTAAATCCTGATATAAAAAAGTTGATTAGCTCGCTTTGATAATTATATACTCTCAAAAATTAATTTTAAAAAAAAAACGGATATGTTCAAAAGAGGATTATATCATACAACTGCAATAAAATGCAAGTTATCAGATAACTTTACAAAATGAAGGAAAACAAGTTTACATTATAATAAAAAACCTTACTTCTTGTTAGCAAACAAGTTTGCATTATCATAAAAACCTTACTTCTTGTTAGCAAACAAGTTTACATGATCATATGAGCATTAAAAAAAAAAACAATATATCTAAACAGCAAAATGTTTACAAATAATGAACAGGCAGTAAGACTATATATACATGAATGTAAAACGTGCAAAGTGTTATACTCCTAATGAAGGTCTAGATTATATCCCTCATTAATCCTTGTTCAGATTCCTTGTGTACAACTAGATACGAAGTCGAATTACTGGGAATATGGGATTATAGAGTTTATATGAGCTCAGTCATAAGTTTTAGTTCTTGTCTGATTGTGAGTTGAAACATGGGCTTATACCATTAAAATCTTCATCGTACTCACAGTACTCCTATTAACATATTATGTGAGTACTCCTATTAACATACGTGAGTACTCCTATTATCATATTATGTCAGTACAAGTCAATATAAATAATTATTAGTTTTTCTTCTTCAATTGTAAATTATTATTATTATTATTATTATTATTAGAAGTAGTAGTAAAATTGTTATTATTATTATTTTATTATTATCATTATTATTAGTAGTAGTTCTCATGTTATAGAGAAACCAGACGTTAGCATGGGTATGTTAAACCCTGAGGCTACAATTTCACGCCAGCAAAATGTCTAAGATGTCCACAGGTAAGTGTCGATTTCTTGTTTAGAACAAGGAATCATCAAACTGTATCGTAAACATTCTTGATAGGCAGTTGGGAGGGGCCATGTTGGATCATTATGAACCAACCTCCAATTGAAATTGAATTAGGCGTGCCAGACATTATAACCGTAACTTTAAATATATTGAGAAATAAAACTTTAATATGGTTACAATTATTTGGCAAGACAAGTTAAATAAAACTACTTCGGAAAAAATTTGTAATGGCTCGATTAATATTCTTGGAATAATAAGGGAGTTTTGAAACAGGTTAACTATTTGCTCGATTATTGTGAAATATTACTGCAAAGTGTGTGTATTTATATCTATATATATATAGGAGCATGTAAAATTACCATCGTTGTTTGATTCATTCATAGTGTTTGATATACATGCGTTATTTTGAGATATGAGCAATGTGATGTGTAGAATTAATATTGTAATTCGTTATTGTACAAGTGGGCCCAAATGTTAGAGGTGCAAAATAATCCAGTGAAAATAAGGATACATTGATGAAAATCCTTCAATTGGTCAATTAAGATTCAAACAAACTATAAAAGAGTATGGTAGAATATGCAGCATTAACAATGTAGGACTGTGCAGGGCAATATGTATTCTACACGTCTCACCAGACATTATTGACCAGTCGAGCTTTTTTTTTTTTTAGTCATAGCTCTCAGCCAACAAATAACAGATTTCATAGAAGATGACATTTGAATATATGATACAGAATGGAAAATCTTTGTGAAGTTCGTGGTAAGGAAAATTAGCTGCCATGGGAAACAGAAAGGGCGGCCAAAATTCACGTAACTACACCGAATATCAGACAATTTTAAGTAAATCCTTATATAAAAAAAGTTGATTAGTTCCATGGAGTTATTCTGCTCGCTTTGATAATTATATACTCTCAAAAATTAAT
Source organism: Unio pictorum (assembly GCA_030141615.1). Classification (NCBI taxonomy): domain Eukaryota; kingdom Metazoa; phylum Mollusca; class Bivalvia; order Unionida; family Unionidae; genus Unio; species Unio pictorum. The sequence continues at coordinate 320,279 of JARLTB010000610.1, forward strand.
TTTTAAAAACAAACATATGTTGAAAAGAGGATTATATCATACAACTGCAAGAAAATGCAAGTTATCAGATTCAGATTACTTTACTTGTTTGCAAACAAGTTTACATGATCATAAAAACCTTACTCTTGTTAGCAAACAAGTTTACATGATCATGTGATCATTAAAAAAAACCAATGTATCTAAACAGTAAAATGTTTACAAATAATGAACAGGCAGTAAGACTATATGTACATGAATGTAAAACATGCAAAGTCTTGTACTCCTAATGAAGGCCTAGATTACCGGGTATATCCCTCATTAATCCTTGTTCAGATTCCTTGTGTACAACAAGATACAAAGTCGAATTACTGGGAATATGGGATTATAGAGTTTATATGAGCTCAGTCATAAGTTTTAGTTCTTGTCTGATTGTGACTTGAAACATGGGCTTATACCATTAAGATCTTCATCGTACTCACAGTACTCCTATTAACATATTATGTGAGTACTCCTATTAACATATGTGAGTACTCCTATTATCATATTGTGTCAGTACAAGTCAATATAAATAATTATTAGTTTTTCTTCTTCAATTGTAAATTATTATTATTATTATTATTATTAGAAGTAGTAGTAAAATTGTTATTATTATTATTTTATTATTATCATTATTATTAGTAGTAGTTCTCATGTTATAGAGAAACCAGACGTTAGCATGGGTATGTTAAACCCTGAGGCTACAATTTCACGCCAGCAAAATGTCTAAGATGTCCACAGGTAAGTGTCGATTTCTTGTTTAGAACAAGGAATCATCAAACTGTATCGTAAACATTCTTGATAGGCAGTTGGGAGGGGCCATGTTGGATCATTATGAACCAACCTCCAATTGAAATTGAATTAGGCGTGCCAGACATTATAACCGTAACTTTAAATATATTGAGAAATAAAACTTTAATATGGTTACAATTATTTGGCAAGACAAGTTAAATAAAACTACTTCGGAAAAAATTTGTAATGGCTCGATTAATATTCTTGGAATAATAAGGGAGTTTTGAAACAGGTTAACTATTTGCTCGATTATTGTGAAATATTACTGCAAAGTGTGTGTATTTATATCTATATATATATAGGAGCATGTAAAATTACCATCGTTGTTTGATTCATTCATAGTGTTTGATATACATGCGTTATTTTGAGATATGAGCAATGTGATGTGTAGAATTAATATTGTAATTCGTTATTGTACAAGTGGGCCCAAATGTTAGAGGTGCAAAATAATCCAGTGAAAATAAGGATACATTGATGAAAATCCTTCAATTGGTCAATTAAGATTCAAACAAACTATAAAAGAGTATGGTAGAATATGCAGCATTAACAATGTAGGACTGTGCAGGGCAATATGTATTCTACACGTCTCACCAGACATTATTGACCAGTCGAGCTTTTTTTTTTTTTAGTCATAGCTCTCAGCCAACAAATAACAGATTTTATAGAAGATGACATTTGAATATATGATACAGAATGGAAAATCTTTGTGAAGTTCGTGGTAAGGAAAATTAGCTGCCATGGGAAACAGAAAGGGCGGCCAAAATTCACGTAACTACACCGAATATCAGACAATTTTAAGTAAATCCTTATATAAAAAAAGTTGATTAGTTCCATGGAGTTATTCTTCTCGCTTTGATAATTATATACTCTCAAAAATTAATTTTTAAAAACAAACATATGTTGAAAAGAGGATTATATCATACAACTGCAAGAAAATGCAAGTTATCAGATTCAGATTACTTTACTTGTTTGCAAACAAGTTTACATGATCATAAAAACCTTACTCTTGTTAGCAAACAAGTTTACATGATCATGTGATCATTAAAAAAAACCAATGTATCTAAACAGTAAAATGTTTACAAATAATGAACAGGCAGTAAGACTATATGTACATGAATGTAAAACATGCAAAGTGTTGTACTCCTAATGAAGGCCTAGATTACCGGGTATATCCCTCATTAATCCTTGTTCAGATTCCTTGTGTACAACAAGATACGAAGTCGAATTACTGGGAATATGGGATTATAGAGTTTATATGAGCTCAGTCATAAGTTTTAGTTCTTGTCTGATTGTGACTTGAAACATGGGCTTATACCATTAAGATCTTCATCGTACTCACAGTACTCCTATTAACATATTATGTGAGTACTCCTATTAACATATGTGAGTACTCCTATTATCATATTGTGTCAGTACAAGTCAATATAAATAATTATTAGTTTTTCTTCTTCAATTGTAAATTATTATTATTATTATTATTATTATTATTATTAGAAGTAGTAGTAGTAGTAAAATTGTTATTATTATTATTATTTTATTATTATCATTATTATTAGTAGTAGTTCTCATGTTATAGAGAAACCAGACGTTAGCATGGGTATGTTAAACCCTGAGGCTATAATTTCACGCCAGCAAAATGTGTAAGGTGTCCACAGGTAAGTGTCGATTTCTTGTTTGGAACAAGGAATCATCAAACCGTATCGTAAACATTCTTGATAGGCAGTTGGGAGGGGCCATGTTGGATAATTATGAACCAACCTCCAATTGAAATTGAATTAGGCATACAAGACATTAGAACCTTAATTTTAAATATCTTGAGAAATAAAACTTTAGTATGGTTACAATTATTTGGCGAGACAAGTTAAATAAAACTACTTCGAAAAAATTTGTAAAGGCAGGATTAATATTCTTGGAATAATAAGGGAGTTTTGAAACAGGTTAATTATTTGCTCGATTATTGTGAAATATTACTGCAAAGTGTGTGTATTTATATCTATATATATATAGGAGTATGTAAAATTACCATCGTTGTTTGATTCATTCATAGTGTTTGATATACATGCGTTTTTTGAGATATGAGCAATGTGATGTGTAGAATTAATATTATAATTCGTTATTGGGTTAATTCATAGTAACCTCATGCAGGTATTCATTTGATATTATAGAATTGCAAATGTTGAATTGAATTATATAAAATTTGTATAATGTTGCAGTGTGTAACATTAGCATAGGAATTTGCCTATTTGTGTATACTTGTAGGAGTATCAAGTGTATGGATATATCAGAGCATGGGTGTGTATATCTGTATACACTTGTAGACGTGCAAAGTTGAGACTTCAAAATTGTAAAACTTTTAAATGAGCTTATTCAAAAGCACAGGTCCAATGGTAAGCAAGACAGGCAGAGTGAGAAGTGTGATCTGGTCATCAATGAAAAACATGATAATGTATACCCCCAACATGATCTGCATGTCAAGACAGAGCAAGACGTCAATCAAGAAGTTAAATCACAACCTTCCCAACCAGCAAAACTACCCATTGTACAAGTGGGCCCAAATGTTAGAGGTGCAAAATAATCCAGTGAAAATAAGGATACACTGATGAAAATCCTTCAATTGGTCAATTAAGATTCAGGCAAACTATAAAAGAGTATGGTAGAATATGAAGCATTGACAATGTAGGACTGTGCAGGGCAATATGTATTCTACACGTCTCACCAGACATTATTGACCAGTCGAGCTTTATTTTTTTTTTAGTCATAGCTCTCAAAGTCTCAGCCAACAAATAACAGATTTTATAGAAGATAACATGTGATTATATGATACAGAAGGGAAAATCTTTGTGAAGTTCGTGGTATGGAAAATTAGCTGCCATGGGAAACAGAAAGGGCGGCCAAAATTCACGTAACTACACCGAATATCAGACAATTTTAAGTAAATCCTTATATAAAAAAAGTTGATTAGTTCCATGGAGTTATTCTGCTCGCTTTGATAATTATATACTCTCAAAAATTAATTTTTAAAAACAAACATATGTTGAAAAGAGGATTATATCATACAACTGCAAGAAAATGCAAGTTATCAGATTCAGATAACTTTACTTGTTAGCAAACAAGTTTACATTATCATAAAAACCTTACTCTTGTTAGCAAACAAGTTTACATGATCATGTGATCATTAAAAAAAACCAATGTATCTAAACAGTAAAATGTTTACAAATAATGAACAGGCAGTAAGACTATATGTACATGAATGTAAAACATGCAAAGTGTTGTACTCCTAATGAAGGCCTAGATTACCGGGTATATCCCTCATTAATCCTTGTTCAGATTCCTTGTGTACAACAAGATACGAAGTCGAATTACTGGGAATATGGGATTATAGAGTTTATATGAGCTCAGTCATAAGTTTTAGTTCTTGTCTGATTGTGACTTGAAACATGGGCTTATACCATTAAAATCTTCATCATACTCACAGTACTCCTATTAACATATTATGTGAGTACTCCTATTAACATATGTGAGTACTCCTATTATCATATTATGTCAGTACAAGTCAATATAAATAATTATTAGTTTTTCTTCTTCAATTGTAAATTATTATTATTATTATTATTAGAAGTAGTAGTAAAATTGTTATTATTATTATTATTGTATTATTATCATTATTATTAGTAGTAGTTCTCATGTTATAGAGAAACCAGACGTTAGCATGGGTATGTTAAACCCTGAGGCTACAATTTCACGCCAGCAAAATGTCTAAGATGTCCACAGGTAAGTGTCGATTTCTTGTTTCGAACAAGGAATCATCAAACTGTATCATAAACATTCTTGATAGGCAGTTGGGAGGGGCCATGTTGGATCATTATGAACCAACCTCCAATTGAAATTGAATTAGGCGTGCCAGACATTAGAACCGTAACTTTAAATATATTGAGAAATAAAACTTTAATATGGTTACAATTATTTGGCAAGACAAGTTAAATAAAACTACTTCGGAAAAAATTTGTAACGGCTCGATTAATATTCTTGGAATAATAAGAGAGTTTTGAAACAGGTTAACTATTTGCTCGATTATTGTGAAATATTACTACAAAGTGTGTGTATTTATATCTATATATATATATAGGAGCATGTAAAATTACCATCGTTGTTTGATTCATTCATAGTGTTTGATATACATGCGTTATTTTGAGATATGAGCAATGTGATGTGTAGAATTAATATTGTAATTCGTTATTGTACAAGTGGGCCCAAATGTTAGAGGTGCAAAATAATCCAGTGAAAATAAGGATACATTGATGAAAATCCTTCAATTGGTCAATTAAGATTCAAACAAACTATAAAAGAGTATGGTAGAATATGAAGCATTGACAATGTAGGACTGTGCAGGGCAATATGTATTCTACACGTCTCACCAGACATTATTGACCAGTCGAGCTTTATTTTTTTTTAGTCATAGCTCTCAGCCAACAAATAACAGATTTTATAGAAGATGACATGTGATTATATGATACAGAAGGGAAAATCTTTGTGAAGTTCGTGGTAAGGAAAATTAGCTGCCATGGGAAACAGAAAGGGCGGCCAAAATTCACGTAACTACACCGAATATCAGACAATTTTAAGTAAATCCTTATATAAAAAAGGTGATTAGTTCCATGGAGTTATTCTGCTCGCTTTGATAATTATATACTCTCAAAAATTAATTTTAAAAACAAACATATGTTGAAAAGAGGATTATATCATACAACTGCAATAAAATGCAAGTTATCAGATTCAGATAACTCTACTTCTTAGCAAACAAGTTTACATTATCATAAACACCTTATTTCTTGTTAGCAAACAAGTTTACATTATAATAAAAAACCTTACTTCTTGTTAGCAAACAAGTTTACATTATCATAAAAACCTTACTTCTTGTTAGCAAACAAGTTTACATTATCATAAACACCTTACTTCTTGTTAGCAAACAAGTTTACATTATCATAAAAACCTTACTTCTTGTTAGCAAACAAGTTTACATGATCATGTGATCATTAAAAAAAAATCAATGTATCTAAACAGCAAAATGTTTACAAATAATGAACAGGCAGTAAGACTATATGTACATGAATGTAAAACATGCAAAGTGTTGTACTCCTAATGAAGGCCTAGATTACCGGGTATATCCCTCATTAATCCTTCTTCAGATTCCTTGTGTACAACAAGATACGAAGTCGAATTACTGGGAATATGGGATTATAGAGTTTATATGAGCTCAGTCATAAGTTTTAGTTCTTGTCTGATTGTGACTTGAAACATGGGCTTATACCATTAAGATCTTCATCGTACTCACAGTACTCCTATTAACATATTATGTGAGTACTCCTATTAACATATTATGTCAGTACAAGTCAATATAAATAATTATTAGTTTTTCTTCTACAATTGTAAATTATTATTATTATTATTATAAGTAGTAGTAAAATTGTTATTATTATTAATATTTATTATTATCATTATTATTAGTAGTAGTTCTCATGTTATAGAAGAAACCAGATGTTAGCATCAGTATGTTAAACCCTGAGGCTATAATTTCATGCCAGCAAAATGTCTAAAGTGTCCAGCCTGTTAATTGACATAGCCATAAACTAGAGACATGCAGTTTATTTTTGCCAGAGCTTTGCAACCTTGTTCACAGGTAAGTGCCGATTTCTTGTTTGGAACAAGGAATCATCAAACTGTATTGTAAACATTCTTGACAGGCAGTTGGGAGGGGCCATGTTGGATCATTATGAACCAACCTACAATTGAAATTGAATTAGGCGTGCCAGACATTAGAACCTTAATTTTAAATATATTATCTTGAGAAATAAAACTTTAGTATGGTTACAATTATTTGGCGAGACAAGTTAAATAAAACTACTTCGAAAAAATTTGTAATGGCAGGATTAATATTCTTGGAATAATAAGGGAGTTTTGAAACAGGTTAATTATTTGCTCGATTATTGTGAAATATTACTGCAAAGTGTGTATTTATATATATATATATATATATATATATATATATATATATATATATATATAGGAGTATGTAAAATTACCATCGTTGTCTGATTTATTCATAGTGTTTGATATACATGCGTTATTCTGAGATATGAGCAATGTGATGTGTAGAATTAATATTGTAATTCATTAATGGGTTAATTCATAGTAACCGCATGTATTCATTTGATAATATAGAATTGCAAATGTTGAATTGAATTATATAAAATTTGTATAATGTTGCGATGTGTAACATTAGTATAGGAATTTGCCTATTTGTGTATACTTGTAGGAGTATCAAGTGTATGGATATATCAGAGCATGGGTGTGCATATCTGTATACACTTGTAGACGTGCAAAGTTGAGACTTCAAAATTGTAAAACTTTTAAATGAGCTTATTCAAAAGCACAGGTCCAATGGTAAGCAAGACAGGCAGAGTGAGAAGTGTGATCTGGTCATCAATGAAAAACATGATAATGTATACCCCCAACATGATCTGCATGTCAAGACAGAGCAAGACGTCAATCAAGAAGTTAAATCACAACCTTCCCAACCAGCAAAACTACCCATTGTACAAGTGGGCCCAAATGTTAGAGGTGCAAAATAATCCAGTGAAAATAAGGATACACTGATGAAAATCCTTCAATTGGTCAATTAAGATTCAGGCAAACTATAAAAGAGTATGGTAGAATATGAAGCATTGACAATGTAGGACTGTGCAGGGCAATATGTATTCTACACGTCTCACCAGACATTATTGACCAGTCGAGCTTTATTTTTTTTTAGTCATAGCTCTCAGCCAACAAATAACAGATTTTATAGAAGATGACATGTGATTATATGATACAGAAGGGAAAATCTTTGTGAAGTTCGTGGTAAGGAAAATTAGCTGCCATGGGAAACAGAAAGGGCGGCCAAAATTCACGTAACTACACCGAATATCAGACAATTTTAAGTAAATCCTTATAAAAAAAAAGTTGATTAGTTCCATGGAGTTATTCTGCTCGCTTTGATAATAATATACTCTCAAAAATTAATTTTTAAAAACAAACATATGTTGAAAAGAGGATTATATCATACAACTGCAAGAAAATGCAAGTTATCAGATTCAGATAACTTTACTTGTTAGCAAACAAGTTTACATTATCATAAAAACCTTACTCTTGTTAGCAAACAAGTTTACATGATCATGTGATCATTAAAAAAAACCAATGTATCTAAACAGTAAAATGTTTACAAATAATGAACAGGCAGTAAGACTATATGTACATGAATGTAAAACATGCAAAGTGTTGTACTCCTAATGAAGGCCTAGATTACCGGGTATATCCCTCATTAATCCTTCAGATTCCTTGTGTACAACAAGATACGAAGTCGAATTACTGGGAATATGGGATTATAGAGTTTATATGAGCTCAGTCATAAGTTTTAGTTCTTGTCTGATTGTGACTTGAAACATGGGCTTATACCATTAAAATCTTCATCATACTCACAGTACTCCTATTAACATATTATGTGAGTACTCCTATTAACATATGTGAGTACTCCTATTATCATATTATGTCAGTACAAGTCAATATAAATAATTATTAGTTTTTCTTCTTCAATTGTAAAATATTATTATTATTATTATTATTAGAAGTAGTAGTAAAATTGTTATTATTATTATTATTGTATTATTATCATTATTATTAGTAGTAGTTCTCATGTTATAGAGAAACCAGATGTTAGCATGGGTATGTTAAACCCTGAGGCTACAATTTCACGCCAGCAAAATGTCTAAGATGTCCACAGGTAAGTGTTGATTTCTTGTTTCGAACAAGGAATCATCAAACTGTATCGTAAACATTCTTGATAGGCAGTTGGGAGGGGCCATGTTGGATCATTATGAACCAACCTCCAATTGAAATTGAATTAGGCGTGCCAGACATTAGAACCGTAACTTTAAATATATTGAGAAATAAAACTTTAATATGGTTATAATTATTTGGCAAGACAAGTTAAATAAAACTACTTCGGAAAAAATTTGTAATGGCTCGATTAATATTCTTGGAATAATAAGAGAGTTTTGAAACAGGTTAACTATTTGCTCGATTATTGTGAAATATTACTACAAAGTGTGTGTATTTATATCTATATATATATATATATATATAGGAGAGTGTCCAGCCTGTTAATTGACATAGCCATAAACTAGAGACATGCAGTTTATTTTTGCCAGAGCTTTGCAACCTTGTTCACAGGTAAGTGCCGATTTCTTGTTTGGAACAAGGACTCATCAAACTGTATCGTAAACATTCTTGACAGGCAGTTGGGAGGGGCCATGTTGGATCATTATGAACCAACCTCCAATTGAAATTGAATTAGGCGTGCCAGACATTAGAACCTTAATTTTAAATATATTATCTTGAGAAATAAAACTTTAGTATGGTTTTTGGCAATGGTTACAATTATTTGGCGAGACAAGTTAAATAAATAATGGCAGGATTAATATTCTTGGAATAAGGGAGTTTTGAAACAGGTTAATTATTTGCTCAATTATTGTGAAATATTACTGCAAAGTGTGTGTATTTATATATATATAGGAGTATGTAAAATTACCATCGTTGTTTGATTTATTCATAGTGTTTGATATACATGCGTTATTTTGAGATATGAGCAATGTGATGTGTAGAATTAATATTATAATTCGTTATTGGGTTAATTCATAGTAACCTCATGCAGGTATACATTTGATATTATAGAATTGCAAATGTTGAATTATAAACTTTGTATAATGTTGCGGTGTGTAACATTAGCATAGGAATTTGTCTATTTGTGTATACTTGTAGGAGTATCAAGTGTATGGATATATCAGAGCATGGGTGTGCATATCTGTGTACACCTGTAGAAAGTGCATATCTGTGTACACTTGTAGAAGTGCAATGTACAGAGATGCATCTGATTATATATTGTTTTGAATATAATAAGATTGAGAATGTGTATTTTGATGATCACGCCTGTGTCACCAGAAACAGTTATGCCTATCTGATGATATTAATGTATTAATGTTAGTGTGAGTTACTTAGCAAAAGGAATATGCTTTATAATGTCTGTGTATGTATTCTTTAGAAGCTTTTAGGGACCAGAGGGAAGTACTCAGTGCTGTGGTCTGAGTCTCTTGAAGACAAAAGAGAAGTTAGAAGGAAGTTTAGGGACCAGAGGGAATTGCCCCAGCAATTGGTCTCTGTCTCTGGGAGACAAAGGAATGGAGAAGAAGAAACATACAGATCAGTATGATTCCGGACAAGAAGGGAAAATTTCACACACTAATTCAAAAGATGAATTAGGCAGTCACTTGTTTAAGTGATATGATATCAGCTAAATTGTATTTGAGAGATTACTGTTTGAAATATATTAAATTGTTATTTAAAATTTCAATTTATGTATTCATTAATTTAGCTGTCAGCACCGCTGACTGGGGGCTCAGAGCTTTGCATCTCTCTATAACTAATTTCTGAAAAAAATGAGCCAGGGTGGGTCTTCTGTATTACTTTAAATAAATTGGGACCACCCCACCACAAAAATGGAAGCAACATAACCTTTAAGGTATTTAAAGTAGTAGTAGTATATACAGATGTACCGGTATGTAAATTATCCGTTCTGTCTTCAGACCTGATTGAGATCTGGCTGAACTACAGTTTTGCTCACCATTCTCTCAAGCTGACCTCCCTTATGTGATTTTGGTGGGAACACGTCAATAAGATTCCAGAGGTATGTAACGATCAGATTGAATGTGTCTATAAATTTCTTCGAATTCATTGCTACAGCAAAAACTGTTACATGTCATACATAACTTGACGTCAGAAATGTGTTGCACCAGCAGAAAAGGCAAGTCCACCTTTTTGCTGAAACGTCATTTTTGAAAAAGACAGCTTCCAATGGAAATGAAAACTAAGGTCAACAACGCCAAACCGAAGCTGTTAACTTACTGAGAGTGCTATTAAAAATTATTATCAACGTCAATATAAAACGAGGATTGAAGTCATTAGTCATTAAACAGTCCAGTACTCTAACACTGTTTCACCCAGTTTTCTTAATGTCAAAGCTATTTTGTTTCTTCAATATTGGAGGTCACTCATGCAGTCTGTTTTAGGACCCCGTTGTGCACGTGTTATCGAGTGAGAGGTGTACATGTAGTATCTACAGATATTAGTTAAATAGTATCTGCTTTGCTGCTTTTTCTCCCATATATTCAAAGTAAAACAAGTGACCTTATAGCACTTCTCAAATTCCACAACAGAGCATGGTTCCTATGTTGAATAATATAATATTTAGACTTTGCTATCTATGATTTGTATATTTTCCTTAACATATTTGCCCAAATGTTTATGAAACTGGGCAATCTAAGAGTGTTACTTCTAGACAGTGATGTTTGCCATTATTTACCAGATTCACTGTTCGCTCAAATATTTACAAAATTGGCTAGTAATATCCAGTGATATAACCATAGACACATAATATTTCTGCTACAGCTCACTGACGAAGTGGATAATGATCAGCTATCAAAACACCTGTGAATGTGCAAGAGTTTGTTGACACAGTTGAAAGCAACACCAACTACTTGATGAGCCAAGGCCTACATTTAGCCCTGGGCTTAAAATAACACCATAAATAACTGGATATGGTGAGGGAGCATCTCAATGTACATTTGCAAAATCACAATCAAAAGTAAACGCTATGTGTAAAGCTGAATAACTAAAACATAAAACACTGCTGTACACCCTTAATATCTTGTATGTATCATACAACATTTAGATGGTTTACTCTAGTGATGGGAATCGGTCAGAAATTCATAATCGATAATCGGTTCCCCTTAACCAACTGATCATCGATTATAATCGGTTACTAAGATCAAATTTTAATTTTTGTTAAACAGTTATATCTTTGATCAAGAGTTCAAAAATATGATTATAAATGTACAGGAGTAATCTCTTTTAATGACATGTATACTTTAACCTGACAATAATATTACATTATGTGTTACTTTTGTTCTACAACTTTGTTAAATGAACGTAACTTTTAATGGCTGATCAATCATATGTAACTGAAATACTGCTACAATCCCCCGAAATTCTTTCGTTCACATGTGATGTGTATATAATTTAAAGTATAGAAGGACATGTTTTTCTTGTTTGTCATTGTTTATAAATACTACAAAAGATGTTGCAATTTGACTGAAACAAATCAACAAAATGTGTTTAAAAGTATTAACTCAACAATTTAACAACTTGACCATGTAATAATTACTATATGTTCCTAATTATGAATCATAAGGTTTCATATTTGTAGTTGTGAAGGGAATTAATACATTTTGTCAACTTTAGTGGCTGGGAGTTTTACTAACCTTTGTGCTTTGCATTCACCTAAAAAGTAGTCTCCCTTTACACACAATCGATTATGGAATTCACAATCGATTATCTGCTCAATCAACTGATGATCGATTATAATCGATAATCGGAACAACACTAGTTTAATCTATACATTTACTGCATGCGTGTATCGAAAGTACCCCTCTACCCAAACAATTTATCACCAATGTCACACTGGAATGAGTTATCTTGTGTATGTGTTGTCATATGCATTTTCAAAGCACTACTATGAGTAAACATTTGATCACAAAGTCCACATTTGAACGGTTTATCTTCAGAATGCATCATTATGTGCTGATTCCAAGTGCTACTTTTCCTAAAGAGGTCATCACATCTTTCATGCTTGATGATTGATCTGGTATGTATCATCATGTGTGTCTTCAAATTACTACAATGATTCAACATTTTATCACAAACTTCACATTTAAATGGCTTTTCTCCTGTATGTAACAAGTCACTATGTACCCTCATGTGCATCATCAAAGTTCCTCTCTGTCTAAACATTTTATCACAAATTTCACAACTGAATGGTTTATCCCCAGTATGTATCATCAAGTGTGTCTTCAAATTAGTACCCTGCCTAAACATTCTGTCACAAACTTCACATTTGAAGGGCTTATCTCCAGTATGTACCCTCGTGTGCATCTTCAAAGTACTACTCTGTCTAAACACTTCATTACAAACCTCATTTAAATGGTTTGTCTCCAGAGTGTACACTCATGTGCTCTTTCAAATGACTACTCCGTGCAAACATTTTATTACAAAGTGCGCATTTGAATGGTGTATCTCCAGTATGTATTAACAAGTGCTTCTTTAAAGTAGTACTCTGTCTAAACATTTTATCACAAATTTCGCATTTAAATGGTTTATCCCCCGTATGTATGTACATGTGATTCTTCAAAGCACCACTCTGCCTAAACATTTTATGACAAACTTTACACTTGAATGGTTTATCTCCAGTATGTATCCTCATATGCATCTTTAATGCGCCACTGTGCCTAAACATTTTACCACAAACATCACATCTGAATGGTTTGTCTTCAGTGTGTATCCTCATGCGCATCTTCAAAGCGCCACTCTGCCGACAGTTTATCACAAACTTCACACTTAAAAGATTTATCACCAGCATGTATGTTCATGTGCGTATTCAAGTTCCTCCTCTGCCCAAATAGTTTATCACAGACTTCACATTTGAATAGTTTATCTACAGCAATTATCTCCATGTTCATCTTCAAAGAACATGTGTGCATAAACACTGTATAACAAAGAACATAAAAAGCCCAGATTAAAAAATGTGTACGTTTCCAACCCGTTCCGCCTCCGGTTTCGACAATGCCACACTTCATAGCATTCCTTTCAGTTGTTCGTACCCCTGCCCATCGATTTTATAAACAAAAAGCATCAAAGATACGAAAATAATAAAAAATATTAGTCATTTCATTTGTCATGATATATAATATTATCCATAATGTCCTCAAAGGGTCTCTAACACTTACAAAACAGGCGTGCCACAGCTGCATTTTTTCTACGCACTTCCGTAACCTAAAACCGGAAGTAGGGTCTAATAAACGACGCAGTGAAAAAAGTCCGTTTTTTATTATTCATTTTTTAATTATACATATTCGCATACATTATAACATATTAACTTTATTTGATATTTATTTTGTTTTAATGTTGTGTAAAAAGAGTATGACATAGTCATTTAACACAGATAGTGTATGACAAAAGCAGTCTCAGTGTGACAAAGCCAGATTAAATGTTTTTAATACTATAATCTTCTTGAGAGACAAGTAATAATATTCTGAAAGAAATATAAAATACATAGTTTTAATTTAAGTATTCAATCGAATATAGTATGCCAACGTGATGCTATTGTTATTATTATTATTATTATTATTATTATTATTATTATTATTATTATTATTTACTTCTGATAATTAATATTATTATTATTATAATTATTATTATTTACTTCTTATAATTAATAATAATAATAATAATAATAATAATAATAATAATAATAATAATAATAATAATAAAAATGAGGGCTTTGTATAGCGCCTAATCTTTCGAAGCTCTAAGCGCTTAACACCATCAATAATGATATGACTACACTACAGAACAACAAATGACAAAAACAATGAAATTGGAAAACATAAAAACATGCTGAAAACATATAAGATACAAAATATGATTAGGTCGCTAAGTTTGTCCCTGCAGTCGAAACAGGTGAGTCATAAGAGCACTCTTAAATGGGACCACTGTGTCTTTGTGTCTAATTTCAATGGGCAATTCGTTCCACGTCACCGGGCCCTGGTGTTGTCCATATGACTTTGTTTTCACCTTGGGAACAATGAGTATACGATTATCAGAAGAAGAGAGTAAGGATCTAGATGGTGTATACACATGGGTGAGGCTGGATAGGTATCTTGAACTGGAGTCTGTCATTGAAACATAGCACAGAGAACAAATTTTGTGTTTGATTCTGGTGAGGAGTGCTCTGATCGAGTAGCAGCAGCAGCAGCAGCAGTAGTAGTAGTAGTAGTAGCAGTAGTAGTAGTAGTAGTAGTAGTAGTAGTATATACAAACGTATGTAAATTAGCTATCTGTTCTATCTTCAGACCTGACTGAGATCTGACAGAACAGAACTCCATACATTCTTGTTCACCATTCTCTCAAGCTGACCTCCCTCGTGTGATTTTGATGGGAACACTTGTCAATAAGATTTCAGAGGTATGTATTGATCGGATTCAATGTGTCTATAAATTTCTTCCAATTCATTGTTATGGCAAAACTTCTTACATGTCATACATGCCTTCACGTCATAAATGTGTCGCAGCAGCGGTAAAGAAGAGCCCACCTTTTTGTTGAAACGTCATTTTTGAAAAATAAAGCTTCCTACGCTAATGAAAACTAACGTAAATAATGCCAAACCGAAGCCTTTAACTTACCGAGAGTTTCTCTCCAAGAGTCTCTCTTGGGGGTTTGTTGTTTTTCTTACTTTATTTTTATCGGTCTTTTTTAACATTTGTACCCATGATTTCGTTTACATGTATGACGTCTCATTGAGGTCACGTTTTCTCTGCTGCTATGGTGTATTATACCAGTCTCTCTACCAAATTTTTTATCAAGACCTACACGATATCGTGACCTAGGATCATATACATTTATCGTTATAAATCCATGTGGGGTTACTTGCGCAATTGAATTTTTTTTAATTTAATTATATTCATAGCGTTTGGACACCAAGCCTGATGAATATTTCGCATAGTATGCATCAACTACATTACATATGGCTAAAATATTACAGTTCTCTCTGATCACTTTAGGAATTTGTGTATATCTCTGAGTATCATAAATTATATCAGTATTTTTGTATGTATGCCTCGAGAAAAAGTTCTTACCGGATTTTATTGTTTGTCCAGCATTACATCATCATAATCAACTAAATTATTAATCAATCAATCAAGTTCATCGACATTCGGCGCTTCTTCAATATCGGTTATAAAATTAATAATATCATCTGACCATCTACTTCTACATTTAATAATTTTACGTTCTAATTTAAATATGTGAGAACATCGTAGCATCTCTGATGATATACAGATAGTGCCACTAAATATAATATATATCCCACTGGAGCTATCTCATTATCAAATTAAGTAATAGCTATGTCTTTCCACTTCCAGACGGGCTTATTATTTTCATTCGAATACAATTTGGTAGCGCTGGATGATGTTTTGACTGGTTCTTGTTTTTGTGTCTCTGAGAAATCAATTACAATCATAAAATAGGGATATATATTGCTTGCGTTGTAGAAATAACATTCCATTCTGATTTAGTTACTGTTACGACACAAAATGGAATAATATCATATGGTACAAGATGTGCAATAATTTGTTGTTGTTTTGTTTTGTTGTTTCGTTTTCACCCAAAATCCAACGTAAGGATGGTGGTGGTATTGCTACATTAATGTCAAAATTTCAAAGAACGCCATGGGCTAAACACCCAGTATAAAAACATCTTCCAGGATATAATTAGTGTGGTCCTGGAACCAGACTTGATATTCGACTCGATAACGAAGATCAGCCCAAACCTGCAGAGTATCCAATAAATGATACTGATAAAGCGTGTCATATTTATGATGTAGTTATAATATTTAAGAATTCCAACAATGACATAGTGCAGATGTAAAGTTGATTCATGCAATAAATTGAATATAATAATTTTAAAAAATCTCTCAGATAAAAACTTGCTAGCTTTCTAGTAAAATCTACGATGAAAGATAAGCTAGCATTAGTGGCTGGTAATAAATCAACCGATCATAAAATAATGGAATCGATTTGTTTTAGCCCAAGAGGATATTGGAGGGGTAGAGCAGCAATGTTACATGTTCTGATGCTGAAAATTGCTTATCACGACAGGCAATATGGCAAATTTATCTACCACCACCTCCACAATTCAGTACGCATATTTGGATGCCAGTTTTATCAGGCTGATATTTTATTTTACCAGATGATTCTATTAAATTAGGTCGCCGTCAAATAATGTGCATATACACGTTGACTGTCGTTGACGTTGCAGGTAGATATAAGAAGCAGAGCCGTTATCAACAAAGACAGCAACTGAAGTTGTATCTGATTTTGAGCGAATTTATCAAGCAGGACCCTTACGATGGCCACAGCTCATATAGGTTAGACATGGCAAGGAGTTTCTAGGTGCAGTATCATCTCTGATGAAAAAAATATAATGTTGAAATACGACAAGGTCATACCGCAGTTCATTGTGATCAGGTAATCGTTGAACAATTTAATCGAGCACTTGCTAAGCAGTTATTCTGGATATCAATATTTTGTATTATCTTGCTGATGGTCTTGTCGACGTCAGATTTTAGTGGGGGGGGGGGGTCTAGCTTAGCGATATCATTAATAGCAGCAGG
Source organism: Unio pictorum (assembly GCA_030141615.1). Lineage (NCBI taxonomy): Eukaryota > Metazoa > Mollusca > Bivalvia > Unionida > Unionidae > Unio > Unio pictorum. The sequence continues at coordinate 337,458 of JARLTB010000610.1, forward strand.
GAATGCGAATCGGACAACCTTTTATAGAGGCGTCCATTTGGCAAACCAAGGCTTCCTCCAAAATCGTAAAAAAGCGTCCATTTAGCAAACCAAGGCTTCCTCCAAAACCGTAAAAAAAAGTTTCCTTTGGGGATGCAAAGTCGTTGTCGCACCCTCCCTGCTGCTATGTGGTTAAAAATCTTTTTTACGATTTCAACCGAATATTTCTTCAAGTCCGACACGATATCTTGATCTCGGGTCATGTAAATTTATCGTTACAAATCCATGTGGGATTGACTGAGCGTGACTAAAGAAATTTCTAAAGAGATTATAATCCATATCACCGCCGCACCAAGTTTGCCAAATATTTCGTAGCGTATGTGTTTCAACTCCGTTGAATACAGCAAGAATATTGCAGTTATCTCTGATCACTTTTGGTATTTGAATGTATCGTTGAGTGATATATATATATATATATATATATATATATATATATATATATATATATATATATATATATATATATATATATATATATATATATATATATATATATATATATATATATATATATATATACATATATATATATATATATATATATATATATATATATATATATATATATATATATATATATATATATATATATATATATATATCACATCGGTATTTTTATTCCTACCTCTGGAAAATATCCCTGCAGGATTCGGTGCTTCCTCGATATCGGTTATAAACTCCTCGTCGATTTCCGATTTTGCTTTCTCGTTAAAATCCTTTGACACCTCGTAACATCGCTGATCGTCTACAGTCGGGGCTATTAAATACAATATGTCCCATTTCATCCATCTCATTATCAAATTAAGTAGCAGTTGCGTCTTGCCACTTCCAGATGGTCCGATTATAATCATGCGAATAGAATTTGGTAGCACTGTATGATTCTAAACTGGTTCTCGTGTTTTTGTCGCCGAAAAATCAATTGCATTCATATTATTATAAATAATTATGGATCTATATTGTGTGAAATGTAAGAAGCGTACTGGCACAGATGACTTGACGACGTTTACAACTAAAAATAACAGATCAGCACTTGCTGGTAAGTGTGTACAATGTGGTACAAAAAAATTTAGATTTGTTTCTATGAAATCTGCAGATGATTTTTAAAAAAAAAAAACGAGGAGATGATATTGCAGCCAAGTTAGTAAAACTCACAGGAACACCATGGGCAAAATATCCGGGAGAAAAACACCTTCCAGGGTATAGTTATTGTGGACCCGGAACCAGACTTGATATCAGACTTGATGATCAAAACCAAACCCGACCCGGTGAAAATCCAATAAACGCCATTGATAAGGCTTGTCATGCTCATGATGCTGCTTATAAAAGCAGTAATCTGCAAAACAGACATATCGCAGATGTGAAATTAATTCATGCGTTGAATTATATCACTGATAAATCCTTCAAAGAAAAATTGGCTTCATGGTTGATAAAATCGGCGATGAAAAGTAAATTAATGCTGGGTGCTGGTAATTAATAACATCATTGAATCTATTTATTATTCTCCAAGAGGATATTGGAGGGGTAAATCAGCAATCAGTAAACTCGCTAGCGCCGTAAAGGTAAAAAATACTACAGCAGCTAATTGATTATCCAAACAGGCGATATGGCAAATTTATCTAACAACGCCTAAACAAATTAACATCTCGCATTTTGATGTCAGCGCACCTAATGAAGTTCATCAGGCTGATATATTATTTCTGACGCATGATTGTTTTTACAAGTATACGCTAACCGTAGTTGATGTTGCGAGTCGATACAAACAAGCAGAACCTCTAAAGACAAAATCATCAACTGAAGTGGCTTCTGCGTTTGAAAAGATTTATCGAAGGGGTCCTCAGCATTGGCCAAATCTATTACAAGTTGATCCTGGCAAGAAATTTCAGGGTGCAGTGTTATCAACAATGAAGCATCAAAATGTCACCATCAGACGAGGACATACTACATTACATCGCGATCAGGCAATTGTTGCACGATTTAATCGGACACTTGTTGAGCAGTTATTTGGATATCAATACGCGAAGGAATTTATTCTGGATAAACGATCTCGTGAATGAGTCAAGAGATTACCAGGCGTAATTACCGCGCTAAATAATGAGATTACTCGAACAATTAGTATGAAACCTAACAACGCGATTAAAAAAGTATATACCCGTAAAACCGCAAAATGATTTTTCAAAACAACCAATACTCGGCAATGTCACTGTTAGGTATTTATATGAACCAGGAGAGCTTGAAGGTTGCAAAAAAAGAGCTACTGATCCTATTTGGAGTGTTATTGCACATAAAATATCTGTTAGGATTGAATTTTTAGTAAAATTAATAAGATTGATATTTTCTTTGAATTGTATTAAAGTAATGTTTTATTTATTTATATTTAAGTAGTTTCTAAAATATATTAAAGGAAATTTCATTTCTTTTGGTAACACAACTATATAGAATAAAAAGAGTTGCTGAGCAAGTGGAAGAAAGGCAATGTATTTAACTATACTCTATAACATCAGTAAAAATAACTAATGTACAGTGTTGTGTAAGATTGTATATCATAATACATGCGTTTGCCGACTTAGCAACAGTAAAAATATGTTTTTGACCTAGAATTGGCATAGGTTCAATTCGGTTAATGAAGGTGGAGTAACCTTTCTCTGGGAGGCTTCTATACGTCACAAAACAAAATGGCTTCCAACTAACGGATATCCATATTTGGTCTGACGTCGTTAAAACAAATATAAATAACTACAGAATTGAGTCTTATGACGTAAATAAGGTGGTTTTCACCTGCTGAAACTGGTATCTACCGGATTGTAGAGTTCGTATTTTTCTGTCTGATGCGTAGAGGGTATTACCTTGTCTAACCCTGAATCTGGCCGCGTATGTATATATAGAGATGCGCGAATCAGGTCAGATTTAGTTTTCCGTATCAGCAGAAAATTGACGTTGACTCTTCAATTCCAGTTAAGCAACTGAATATGTTATAATTTCTTTTAAAGAATAAGTATTTTTAATGATTGAGATTTTAATGGTAAAATTGTTTTGTGTGTAACATTACTATTGAATTCTTTTATTTATAATATATTGTAATAGAATGTTTCATGTTCATATTTAATTATATTTATGTAAGTTTTATGGTAAAGGTTGAATTTGCTACCAACTTCATGTTTTGATTTAATGATTGATATAAAGTATTCCTTAAGTAAGAAGAGTAATATTTAGCAATATATTCTAAATCAATATTCTTAATATTCTGTTTTAGAATGAGTAAAATGCATTAACTGTTATTACATTTAATACTTTTACTATCTTGAAATTGATTGAGAATTAACTAGTGTATAATATTCTAAGGTGCAGAAGCTATATATGAATAAAATGAAGTTGGAAAGCTTAAAGATGAAAATGTAATATGTATTTTATGAATTTTATTATAAAGCTTTTAGATGTGTCTCTAGAATGTAGTAATATATATGTGTGTTGATTATTTAAATAAAGTTTTCCGTATCAGCAGAAAATTGACGTTGACTCTTCAATTCCAGATGTAGCTGTCTATCATCGCGGCGGCGCTCCTTTTAAGAGAGCCTGAATTCTTTCTTCTCTCTCTCTCTCTCTCTCACCATGGATATTGACGCTCCTTAACATACGAGTAATTCCTTCTCATAGCAAGAAATGAGAAGAAGGTTATGAAAAGCTAATCACAACATACATAACAGAAACCCTTTTTCATAACATATCTACTATAACGAGATCTACGGGTAGACCGCCAGTCTATAGGTTGGATTCAACTGCTCCTCAGCGAGGATTTACTCGTGAACAACTACAAGTGATACCCGAGGTTACTCAATTGCTGCCGTGTAGTCTTAACTAGCACCTCTGCGTCTGTTGCACTCAAGACAAGTCAGCATCACATTATCTCTGGTATGACCTACGGTGCTATCTTTTCTGTCTACGGTAAATTGGCAGGGGTGTTTATCCGACCAACACCAACACATTATACAATTACAACTCGCGCAGTGATTATTCTGTTTTTGTTGTTTCAGTGTGATTATAAATTCGGAATCAATGTCAAATTTTCTGTTATTTTTTTTTTGTCCTGTTGTTTGTAACCAGAGAGTTTTTTTTCCTGATTATATCATCACTGACAATATCACTTATTGTAGTGTCATTATAATCTAAAACAACTCTTCGAAGCTGATTTATTCTTCGTACTCTGGACACCGCAAGATAAACTAAATTCGACCACTCGATGTGATTATCTATGATCCAAACAATTGTATCGGATATAGTCAATCCCTGCAAAGAATGTATTGTCGCCGCGTATCCTAGCTTCCATGGGGATTTATCAGCGCGCAATGCATCTTCGACGACATTGATATCAACTAACACAATATCATTTAACACGAGAATCTGTTTTTCTGTCAAGCCAGGAATATCAATTCGTTATTTTATCTTGGTGTATCCTTGGGTCTATAGCACAATGGCACTGGAAGTGTTGCAAATTTTTCTTTATGCGCGTTAAATAACTTGATCTGAAGTGTGTCTCTGACTATGTTTCTACTTGCCACTATCAAATTATTTGGTCTCCACGCTTCCCAGAAATCATTTAATGGGGTTTCTGAAATTATTTCACGTGCTATTTCACATTGGATTCAATCCGGTTGTAATCTGATTAGTTTCTTGAACTCGCGTAATTGTTCATCAAGTGCTCTATGATCAGTGTTAATTTCTTCATAATAGTCTACAAAATTCTTCAGCCAATCATGTGGAGACAAACCGACAAATGGTGGTAGTTGACCATGATCGCCACACATTATCACTTTTGTATTCGCTAGCAATAACCAATCAAGAAACTTTTGTAATACATTAACGTCACTGTGCATATCTCATCGCAAATGCGGATTTCAGGAATATATTTCTCGCCCATTCGATCAGGAGTCCATTCGTCACATTTCCATCGAAAGAAACTATGATAAGTGCAAGCATTAATTCCTCGCTGTTTCATCTCTCTTGCAAGTCTGTGTGTTGGTGTTAGAACAATCATGTTTGATTTCTCTCGAAATAATTCAATCGCACGAGTCGTCTTCCCTGACCCACCACAGCCGTTTAAGTAACTGGTTTTATATCTACATATTGGATCGGAACACGACGGTGCATTAGATAGTTCTGATATCTGATCATTTTTCAAGTAATTGTTTTCAATCGTAACATCTGCTGATTTGGAGTAATCACGCAGTATTTAATTTTTAATTCTCCATGATCCCCAACTCTCGTCTGAATTAGTGAATTCAGCCACTGCTTCGCTATATTTTACGTCTATATAAAATGAATCAGTGGCTACTCTAACCGCGGTGTCAGGAAATCTATTTATCATCGAAAGTAAATTAATAGAAGCATAAGCCAGCATAGACGACCTTAGATGAACGTACTGAGGATTTTCTCCATCTGTGCAAGTAACAATTGTACCCAATTTGGTTCCATCGGACAAGAAAACATCTTTACGATCGACGTATATACCACTAGATGTTACATCTGCGATTATAAAATCGTATTCAGCGTCATCTATAATCAACCGCAAAGAATATCGTTTGTGGTCGTATTTTACACCTTGTGTGAATTTACCAATTCTTCTTCTACCGAGATCTTTAGTGTGTTTATTTCTATCTTCGAGGATTTCTTTGGACCATTTCACGATATATTCTTCGTCGAGATCATGGAATTGTTTTTTGTTTTCGCTGATTATACTATCTAGACTATCGGGTTGTGGTAACCAGACTTGTCTGCGCTCGATATGATATAATTGCTTCACTGATAATCAGCGATATCAGCATTTTAAAATCAATCAAATACCGTAATAACACCATTGGTATCCAGTGTTTTTCAGAGATGTGTCTACCAAACCAAACATAACAACACGGATGAAGTCCTTTAGCCAATTCATATGATACCACACGAGCGAATCCGGTGAGATCAAAATTAGGCAGTGGTCCATTAATCGCAACACGGGTCATCTCATGTATGGGATGTCCAAATCTTTTGAAGTACTTAGAGCACTCTCCGTACCCAAGAAAACTCCCTGGATAACACGCATATCAACCGAAATAATACTTTTAGGGTCGTATTTTGTATTCCATAATCCACCATGGTTATATTCCACGCAGCTTGATTCGATATCCGAGAGAAATTCTGCGTGTTTGTTTCCATAGATTTCTCGTTCTCGTGAAATGAGTTGCAACTGACGGAATTGTAAAACAGTTTGTTAATAATTGTTCGTCGTAATCCGTTGAAAAACCACTAGCTAGTTTTTTCATCTCGTTGTGGAGGGCTTCAGTACGGTATAATTCGCCATTGGGTCTTACAAATTGATCGAATTTACCCTCCTCGTCTTCAAAACTATGAAGTAAGCACACTGACACAGGATCGTTTTTACTTAACTCGTACATAAAATCAAACAAATTTCCCCCAGAGTTCTCTACAGGTAGATATTTTATGGTTCTATCCAGCGGAAATATTGTTACCGCAGGTGTCCACGCGTGTCCGATATGGTCAATAATTTTGACTGGGGCTCCTTTTGATTTATATTTTGATACGTGTAATACCTCTCCTGTTATCGTCATTACGGTTATTGGGAATCTTAATGATGTTTCTAATTTGGCTATATCTTGAATTGTTGCTCCGCTCTCCTTTACTGTTAATCACCATTCGTTTATTTGTTTGTCTCTTAGATCCGTGAATTTGTTTCCACGCAACGCATTTGTGAAGTGTTCTTTTATTCGTTCTGCTACACGATTTATCCTTGACGAAGTCAACGGTGACAGTTTCATTGGTTTTAGTTTTTTAATACTCAGTTTATCATTTATCGGATAGATTCCATAAACAACTGCTGTTACAGGATAGGATCTCTCGTAATACGGTTTGTCAATTCCTTTCAGAATTCCTGGTTTGGAATCCTGACTCACAGTGACATTTCTCTTATTTTTCAAGATGGGTTCAAATTTGACGCGTATAATCCAATTCCCCGTTTCTGAGCGGATAATGAATTTCACTCTAAAAAAATACATTTTCTTGTCAAGATGTGAGATTATCACTGCTGCTCTTTCGTCGTTCATGGTAGCATCAACACTACCATCAGTTCGAAATGTCGACCAACAGTGAGATGCTCTATCGCGCTTGAATTCATTAAAACAATCACGGATTTTACCCAACATGCTTCTATCATTTATTAGACCCTTTGGTACATCAGTGGAAACTCTATCAAGATTGAATTCAACATTTTTTCAAGGCGTAATTTTCGATAATCTCTCGAACTCCTCCATGCTGTAATTAAAACAAGTATTTAAATAAAGAATTTATTATATAATGAATCATTGCAAATGGCTTATGATAGGATCAGTAACCGCTTGTAACAAATCATGCAGAAATGAATTCTGTGGATATCATTTACGAAGTGTACGTCGTGGAAGCTTAGGCCCGCTACCTTGTATCCTATGTGGGGTAGGTGTGCGTGGTAAATCGCAATTGTGTCTCAATTGTGGTGGTAAGCGATACAGTGTTAAGGGCTATTATGATAATAATGTTAAAAACTCCATCAAAAACTCCATCAAAGATTCCATCAATGACCCTGACCCTGACTGTATCAGCGTCCTGGACTCTGTCAAGGATAAAATCATAAGAACACTTCAAGACTATATTGATAGATTCCCAAGTATATAGTTCAACCAATTAATTACTTAGACAAATAGTATTTAGTATATAAATGAACTAAGAATTTCGACCACATCCCGTGATTACCAGTTATGAAGCATCACGTGACGGTATTGTAAAACACCGCAGACTGAAAAAACCATTAGGGACGAACAATAGTGTGGGTATTTGAGAAAGAAGAAATATTATTGTCATCGATTTGCGTTCGAGGTATATAATGGATTGATCGAAGATGGTCTTGTTATTGATCATATTGATTCCGATCCTAAAAACAAATTTTAGATAATCTACAAGCTATTTCTCAGAGTGAAAACACCAAACGAGGAGGGACTGGGAAACATAAAAAAAATGCAAAATGTATAAAATCACTTAATACAGAAAATAACGAGGAAAGAGTATTTCAATCAATAAATGAAGCCAGTAGGTATTTCGATAGTTGTAGAGCCTCAGTACGATATGTTGCAGAACAGATATAACCGAACGGCTATTTCCAAAAGAACTGGACAAAGAATTCAATTTACATATATCTGAATTCTCTTTTGCACTATGTGTATATAGCATTAAGGGGAATAACTCGTGTGGGCATGTGTACGGTTTATGAAAGAGTTACGGATCTCAATGGGATTTTTTGTTTGTTGTTTACACGTATGTATTCAAAAGCACATACTTTTAGATACGGACACTAGTGTATTGTATACACAGATGGAATCTCGTCCTGGGGTCCATCGTTTGAATCTCGTGGCAGGCATTATTATCGACTGTACCGATTTCGAGGTTTTTTCTATATAATCGAGGGCGCCAGCCCAAAGGTACTTCGTGTACACCTCATGTCACGTCAAATACGTGACGGTTTGATATTGCAAAAAAAAACACGTCAAATACGTGACGGTGTGAAATTACTTCTTGGGGGAGGTGTGTCACAGAATTAGGCGAAAATTGAATTTATTTATTTTTTCTTAAATTACAAACTAATCTCACCATTTTTTTTTTGTTTCGTCGTACATGCGTTACCTGGGGTGAATAAGTGGGTTTCTCCAAGGTAAGCGGCGTGTAACGATTTGCATGTGCCTGACTTCGTATCACTTGAAGTCAGGGAACACCAAGAATCACGGGGTGCACGGTAATTTTGCCGTGAATTCTGCTCACCTATTTGAGGGTATATAATGCAGAATATTTCTGATAAATATTACGGGACCAAAAGTATCTTATCGTAGGAAAGATAGCCTGTCATTAATCTCCAGCCATAGGGGTGAGTGTTAAATTTATATTTCGTTTTATTGTGAATTTTATTCAGTTTATCATTTCATATAATGATGCCTTTATTGCAATGCAGATTTTAAACGTGGAATATTTGGAATTACTAGTCACTATTAGGCTTTAAATGCAATAGCGTGATCTAAGGTTTAGATTATTTTTTGAGACAACTGTTATTAGTCTGGTTTCTTTATTGTAGCTGATAACATCACTGAGAACATCTCTGAATTATAGCTGATTTATTGCGGAACATCTCTGATAACATCTGTTATCGTAGCTGAAATTGTTGCTGATTTATTGTGCAATCGAATTGAAGTATCTGACTGTCTGTCTGTCGAACTGTCTGTTCGTCTACATCTGTCGTGACGTGTAAATATCCGGAAAGCTAGAAGTCCGAGTGTCGGAGCTGTCTAGAGTTATAAACATCCGGGGCGACATCTAGGGTATTGAGGAACGTTGGTTCTAGTAGATGTTGTATGCTGTCTGTACGTATAACTGTGGTGGATCCGTGAAGGGCAAACGGCCGATAAAAGTATTGGTCAACCCTAGGTCTTCGGGGAAACTGGGCGGCGATTCAACTGTGGGTGAATCGTACGGTTATACAGGGTCGAGACACATGTGTGTGTTGCAATTGTAGTACAATTGAATACATTGTTGTATTTACATGGTTATTTCAGAACACAATAGTATTTCAAGGCATTGCATGATTCTCAATAAAAGCTAGCAACTTGATTGAATACCTGTATATGTTCGTGCTAGTTGTCGCAATCCATACGTGCGATAGTATAGTTTGATGTTTGTGTTTATTATCGTGATTTATACTTGCATTAATATAACTTTTGTAAAGGTTCTTTGGATCTGTATATAGTCCAAGAGACTCCTTTGTATCTGTGTTTTATTTTGTATTAATATTTCATTTATTCATGTATTGTGAATGGTTGTGAGTGTAATTGTGGGTTGAACGCATGAGTTATTGTGTTGATACATCATTATTTTTAATTAATAATTTATTTCATAAATTTACATTATCTTTCACACTTGTGTTTGTGTTGTTCATTTAATCCACCATCCACTCGGTAACAATTCTGTTACAATGGTGTCAGAAGTGGGATCGCTGGATTAAGTGAACTGTCAATCATTTTTGTGAAGTATAAACATATTTAAAGCATTGGTTTGGTTACCTTCATCAGGAAGATAAGGTCAGCCTGTTTTATACATTTATATTCATATTACAATTGTCATGTCATCCCTTAAGGACTTGGTTGGCTTAGGCAAAGAATTTGGGTATGAAGGTGAAAGTCTAAGGAAATTTGTTCAGGAAGAACAAGCCCCGGAAAGGGAAGAAAGGGCAAGGGCAAGGGAATTAGAAAAGGAAGAAAGGGTTAGGTCAAGGGAATTAGAACGGGAATCCGATGAAAGGAAACGGGAATTAGAACGGGAATCCGATGAAAGGAAACGGGAATTAGAAAGGGAATCCGAAGATAGGAAATGGGCCATTGAGAAGGAAAAGATAGAATTAGAGAAGCAGGCCCAAAAAGAAAAGATAGAATTAGAGAAGGAAAAGATAGAATTAGAGAAGCAGGCCGAAAAGGATAGGATAGGATGGGAAATGGAAGCGGAGCAAAAGCGAATAGAGTTAGATGAAAAAGCAAAGCAACGGGATCATGAGCGTAAGGTAGAATTAGCAACATCTGGAAGAGAACACGATTCTGCCTTTAGCAAATTAAGGGGCCCCAAATTACCTCCCTTTGACGATGAAAAAGATAACATGGTTAGTAATCTTCATCGCTTTGAGCGGTATGCCGAAAACCAGAAGTGGAGTCAAAATAACTGGGCAATGCATCTTAGTGCTCTATTAAAGGGTAAAGCACTGGATGTATACTCGCGACTTCCTAGGGACGATGTGTTTAAGTACGGCGTCCTAAAGGAAGCACTTCTCAAGAGGTACGAGCTCACTGAACAGGGTTTTCGTAAAAAGTTCAGGTATAGCAAGCCCGATAAGGGAGAAACCTTTGGTCAGTTCACCGTTAGAATTGCGAACTATTTTGAGCGGTGGATTGAATGTGGCAAAGCGGTGAAAACGTTTGAAGGATTGACTGATTTCTTGCTCAGAGATCAATTATTTAACACAGTTGGGCGAGAATTAGATCGATTTCTAAAGGAGAAAGTCTTCACAAACGTAAAAGATATGGCTAAGCAAGCCGATTTCTTTGCCGAAGCTCATGGGGAACCCAGAACGTGGTTTTAAAAGATTTTAAGTCTGGAAACCAGTCTGCGAGACCTATACCTAGGGAGCTTGTAAAATCAGCTGAGGTAAATAGGTCAGTTAGGAATCCAGTTATTCAGCGTGTGCAATGTTTCTTGTGTAATGCATGGGGTCATGTTCAAAAAGACTGTCCTAAAAGAAAGGGACTTGTACATAAGGTAGCAGTGGCTATACAAAGTAAAGGTATATCTGATAATATCGTACAGGTAGAACCATGTATTCATTCGCTTGGCACGTGTCTATTTCCCGAAGCGCGTGTACCAACCGCGAGAGGGTTTGTCAACGGTCGAGAAGTTGTAGTATTACGTGACACTGGTTGCACGGGCGTAGTGATCAAACGTAGTCTCGTGCAGGATAACCAAATGCTCGGGTGGGAGTCCCCATGTATGTTACTTGACCAGACAATGGGTCGCATTCCCGTAGCAAGGATCACGGTAAAAACACCTTTGCTAACGGGGACTGTTGATGCCCTTTGTATGGAAAACCCTATTTACGATCTGACGATCGGTAATGTTGAAGGTTCCCGTCTTCCAACCATGGCCGATTTTAAAATACCTTTGGCCCAGGCAATAGAAACGCGCGCGCAAACACGGCGAGAGAAAACCGCGTTTCATAAATTAATAGTCCCTGAATCGATGTCAGGAATTTCGCGTGATGATTTCAAACAAGAGCAAGAACGTGATGAATCCATCAAGACAATTGTTGAAAAAATCACGTCCGGCGCGATTAAACAATGCAAGGGTGGGGGTAGCTCTAGATTCGTACGCAAGAACGGATTAATTCATAGGGAGTTTAGCGCTCGGGAGGGTAAGAAGTATTGGCAAGTGGTCGTACCCCAGAGATATAGATCTCAAGTACTTAGGGTGGCGCATGAGTCAAGCATGGCAGGACACCTAGGTAAGGCTAAGACCACTAGCAGGGTAGTCGCTGAATTCTACTGGTCTGGTGTTAATGGCGATGTCACACGGTTCTGTAGGTCGTGCGACGTATGTCAGAAAACCGTATGTAAGGGAAGGGTCACAAGGGTGCCCTTAGGACAGATGCCATTAATAGATACACCGTTTAAAAGAGTGGCAGTAGATGTTGTAGGACCAATACACCCAGTTACCGAAAGAAGCGACCAGATGCTCAGAAGCCGTAGCGTTACCAACTATTGAAACGGAAAGGGTAGCTGAAGCATTAGTTGATATCTTCAGTAGGGTAGGGGTGCCAGAAGAAATCCTCACTGATTGTGGTGCCCAATTCACCTCTGACCTCATGGGTGAAATAAGTAGGCTGTTATCCATCAAACAGCTAAACACTACCCCATACCATCCGATGTGCAATGGACTGGTAGAGAAGTTTAATGGTACCCTGAAAAGCATGCTGCGAAAGATGTGCGCGGAACGTCCGCAAGACTGGGACCGTTATTTAAACGCTGTTCTGTTCGCGTACCGTGAAGTACCGCAGGAAAGTTTAGGGTTTTCACCCTTCGAACTGTTGTACGGTAGAACGGTTCGAGGACCGATGCGGATACTACGCGAACTATGGACTGGTGACGTCGCGAACGAGGAAATAAAAACAACTTACCAGTACGTGTTAGATCTAAGAAATAAACTTGAGAGTACATGCCAGATGGCACGTGACGAATTGATTAAATCGGGGAGTAGATATGCCAAGTATTACAACCGCAGAGCGCGAAATAGGAAATTTCTTGTAGGAGATCAGGTGCTATTGCTTCTTCCAACGAGCTCAAATAAGTTATTAGTCCAGTGGAAAGGTCCCTATGAAGTTAAAGAGGTAAAAGGTGACATGGACTATAAAATTGACATGGACGGTAATTTAAAGACATTCCATGCTAACATGCTCAAGTTGTATATTAAGAGACAGAGCGACCATGTTGAAAAGGGGGTCATAAATGTCGTTTGTACGGCAGTCGTAGACGATGATGAAGCAGATTCGAATATCGAGAGTTCCCTTGAATGTCCCTTGGGAGTCGCGGGGGAAGGGAGAGATAAGGTCGATGTGAGTGCGGAGTTGACGAAAGACCAGCCTCAACAGATTAATGCGCTCTTGGCTAAACACTCTTATGTATTCACAGACAGACCAGGTTGTACAACTTTGTTGGACCTCAAAATTAAACTGAATACGTCTGACCCTATTCGAATCAAGGGCTATCCGGTGCCATACAACGCACGTGAAGCTGTGGACGAAGAGGTGGGTAAAATGTTGGATCTGGGGGTGATTGAACCCTCCAACTCGCCATATTCGTCTCCAGTAGTGCTAGTCAAGAAAAAGGACGGGACGAACCGATTCTGTATAGATTTTCGGCAGTTGAATAAAATCACTGTGTTCGATGCAGAACCAATGCCAGATATGGAGGGTCTATTTGCAATGTTGTCGGGAAACCGATGGATTTCCAAATTGGATCTGTCCAAGGGATATTGGCAGGTTCCCATTGTCCCAGAGTCCCGAACTTTGACGGCATTTGCGACCCAGAAAGGATTGTATCAATTTAAAGTGATGCCATTCGGGTTAGTTGGAGCCAGCGCCACCTGTTGTCGTTTGATGCGAAAGTTGCTAAAAGGTTTAGCAAACGTTGATAGCTTTGTAGACGACATATTCGTGTACACGAATACTTGGAGTGAGCACGTGTCCGTCCTGAGCGAGCTCTTCAATAGACTCCGCAGAGCGAACCTCACAGTGAGCAGCAGAGGAGGCGTATCGGACAACGTTTTTAAACAAGTTTTCAATGGATTAGGGCTTAAAACGGCTACAAATCAATGAAACAGGCAAAAAATGACTGAAAAATCAATGAAATCAGTCCAAAAAAAAATAATGAAAAAATCAATGAAATCAAAAAAATGAAAGCCTCCATTTGCCAAACGGAGACTTAGTCATTTTTGTCCGAAAACATGATCCTGCAGGGTTTTCAAAATGAGTAAAAACTCTTCAACCGAATATTTTATCAAGTCCGATACGATATCGTGTCCTAGGGTCTGCTAAATTTATTGTCACAAATCCGTGTGGTTTTGACTGAGCATGACTAAAGAAATTTCTAAATTGATTATGATCCATATCACCGCAGCACCAAGTTTGCCAAATATTTCGTAGTGTATGAGTATTAACTCCATTAAAAACACAACACATTGCAATTATCGCGAATCACTTTTGGTATTTGTGTGTACCGTTGAGTGACATATATCACATCAGTGTTTTTATGCCTGCCTCTGGAAAAAATCCTTGCAGGATTTTTTTGATTATATAACATGATATCGTCATAGACGACTAAATTGTTAAAACTTCCATCGATGTCTTCCACGGAAGGGGCTTCATCAATATCAGTAATAAATTCAATAAAATCATCGTCGATTTCAAATTCTTTTGCTTTCTCGTTAAAATCTTTTAGCACTTCATAGCATCGCTGATCGTCTACACTCGGGGCTATTAAATACAATTTGTCCCATTTCATCCATCTTGTTATCAAATTAAGTAGCAGTTGTGTCTTTCCGCTTCCAGATGGTCCGATTATAATTATTCTAATTGAATTCGGTAACATTTCATGGTGTTTAATAGGTTCCCGTCGTCGAGTAGCTGAATAATCAATTACATTCATGCTGTTATATATAAATTATGGATCTATATTGTGTGAAATGTAGGGCGCGTACTGGCACAGATGACTTGACGATTACAACTAAAAATAACCGATCAGCGCTTTCTGGTAAATGCGTACAATGTAGTACAAAGAAATTTAGATTTGTTTCTAAACCCAAGGAACCTTTAAAAAATAACGAGGAGGTGATATCGCAGCCAAATTGGCAAAACTCCCTGGAACCCCATGGGCAAAATACCCCGGAGAAAAACACCTTCCAGGATATAGCTACTGTGGCCCCGGAACACGATTAGATATCATACTCAATAATCATAACCAACCCAACCCCGGTGAAGAACCAATAAACGCCATTGATAAGGCCTGTCACCTTCATGATGTTGCTTATAAAAGCAGTAATCTGCAACACAGGCATCTAGCAGATGTGAAATTAATTCATGCGTTGAATGCCATTCCTGATAAATCATTCAAAGAAAAATTGGCTTCATTTTTGATAAAATCAGCGATGAAAAGCAAATTGATGTTAGGTGCTGGTAATTAATAACAACATGGAATTAATTTATTATTCTCCAAAAGGATACTGGAGGGGTAAATCAGCAATCCATAAACTCGCTAGCGCTGCAAAAGTGGAAAAAAAACAACTGCGGCTCATTGGTTATCTAAACAGGCACTATGGCAAATTTACCTACCACCGCCTAAACAAATTAATTTCTCGCATTTTGATGTAACCGGACCCAATGAAGTTCATCAGGCTGATATATTATTTCTGCCACATGACCACGGTTACAAATACGCATTAACCGTAGTTGATATTGCAAGTCGATACAAAGAAGCAGAACCGTTAAAAACAAAATCATCACCTGAAGTGGCTTCTGCATTTGAAAGGATTTATCGAAGGGGCCCCTTGCACTGGCCAAATCTATTACAAATTGATCCTGGCAAGGAATTTCAGGGTGCAGTGTTATTAACAATGAAGCATCATAATGTCACTATCAGACGGGGGTATACTGCGCTACATCGTGATCAGGCAATTGTAGAACGATTTAATCGGACGATTGCTGAGCGGTTATTTGGATATCAATACGCGAAAGAATTTATCCAAGAAAAAAGATCCCGTGAATGGGTCAAAAGGTTACCAGGGGTAGTTGCAGCGCTAAATAACGAGATTACTAGAACAATCAACATGAAACCTATCAATGCGATTAAAAAGAAGTCAATACCTGAAAAACCACACAAAGATTTCAAAGAACCAATTCTTGGTAGTAATGTCATTGTGAGGTATTTATACGAACCAGGAGAGCTTGAAGGGGGCAGAAAAAGGGCTACTGATCCTATTTGGAGTGTTACTGCACACAAGATATCTAGTATAACACGATCTACGGGTAGACCTCCAATCTATAAACTAGATTCAACTGCCCCTCAACGAGGATTTACTAGACAACAATTACAAGTGATACCCGAGGATACTCAATTACCACCACGGGGTCTTAACTAGAGCCGTTGCGTCTATTGCACTCAAGACAAGTCAACATCACATTATTTCTGACATGACCGAGACTGTTATTTTTTCTGTCTACGGAAAATTGGCGAGGATCTTTATCCGAATACTGCCAACGCATTATACAATTGCAACTTGCGCAGTGATTATTCTGTTGTTTCTTCATAGTGATTATTAATTCAGCATCAATATCAAATTCTCGTTGTTTTTTTTTTGTCTTGTTGTTTGTAACCGGAAAGTTTTTTATCAATAATTTGAACATCAACGATGCTATCATCGTCTATTGTGGTGTCATCATCTAAAACAATTCTTCGAAGTTGATTTATTTTTCGTACTCTGGATACTGCAAGATAGACTAAATTTGACCATTCGATGCGATTATCTACCATCCAAACAATTGTATCGGATATAGTCAATCCTTGCGAAGAATGTATTGTTGCTGCGTATCCTAGCGTCCATGGGGATTTATTAGCACGCAATGCATCTTCAACGACATTGATATCAACCAGCACAATATCATTTAATACGAGAATTTGTTTTTCACGCTGTCCTGGAATATCAACTTCAATGTTCTGTTTTCGTGTATCCGATGGCCTATAACAAAGAGGTACTGGAAGTGTTGCAAATCTTTATTTATGCAATTCAAATAATTTCATCTGAAGTGTGTCTCTGACTATTTTTCTACTTGCAATTATCAAATCATTTGGTCTCCACATTTCCCAAAACTCATTCATTGGAGTTTCTGAAATTATTTCACGTGCTATTTCACACTGGATTTTATCCGGTTGTAATCTAATTAGTTTCTTAAATTATTTTTTTTCATTATCAAGTGATCTATGATCGGTATCAATTTCTTCATAATAGTCTACAAAACCCTTTAGCCATTCATGTGGGGATGCACCGACAAATGGTGGTGGTTGTCCGTGATCACCGCACATGACGATTTTTGTATTTTTCAATAACAACCACTCAAGAAATATTTTTAATACATCTTCTGACACTGTGTCTATTTCATCCCAAATCATGATTTCAGGAATGAATTTCTCGCCCATACGCTCAGGGGTCCATTTATCTCCTTTCCATCGGAAAAAACTGTGTTAAGTGCAGGCATTTACCCCTCGCTGTATCATTTCTCTTGCAAGTCTGTGAGTTGGTGTTAGTACAATCATATTTGATTTCCCACGGAATAACTCAATTGCCCGGGTTGTTTTTCCTGACCCACCACAACCGTTTAAATAAACTGTTTTATACCGGCATATTGAATCAGAAATCGGTGGTACATTAGAAAATTCTGATTGAATCTCTTTGAGATTCCGATAATTATTTTCAATCGTAACATCTGCTGATTGAATATAATCATGAAGCATTTCCTTCTTAATTCTCCATGAACCCCAATTCTCGTTGCCAGTAGCCTTGCTACCGTTTATAAAATCAGCCATTTTGCTGTTTATGTAAAATGAATCAGTGGCAACTCTAACTGCGGTGTTAGGAAATCTATTTATCATTGAAAATAAATTGATAGAAGCATAACCGAGCATAGAAGCTCTCAGATGTGTATACTGAGGATTGTACCCATCGTTGTAGGTAACAATTGTACCCAATTTGGTTCCATCGGACATAAATGCGTCTTTACGATTAACATATAGGCCCTTATTTGTTAAATCCGCGATTACAATATCGTATTCAGCGTTGTATATAATCAATCGTGAAGAATATCTTGTATTATCGTATTTACCACCCTGGGTAAATTTACCGATTATTCTTCTACTGAGATCTTTTGCTTCGTTGTTTCTGATTTCAAATAACTGTTTGGACCAATCCATAATTTGTTGTTCATTAAAATCAGGAAACAGTTTTCGCTGTTCACTAATTATTTTTTCTAGATCAGGTTGGGGTAACCACACTGATTTCTGTGCTCGATAGGATATAATTGCTTCACTGACAATTAATGATTTTAACATCTTACAATCAAGCATATACCGTAATAACACTATTGGCATCCAGTGTTTTTCAGACATGTGTTTACCAATCCAAAGATAACTACACGGATGAAGTCCTGTAGCCAATTCAAATGATAATACACGAGCGAATCCTGTTAAATCAAAATCAGGCAGTGGTCCATTAATAGCAACACGGGTCATTTCGTGTGTGGGGTGTCCAAATCGTTTAAAATATTTCTCACATTCTCCATACCCAAGAAAACTTCCTGGATAACACGCAATCATATCAACGGAAATAACGGTTTCAGGGTCGTATTTTGTATTCCATAACCCTCCATGGCTGTATTCAAGACAGGACAATCTGACATCTGATAAAAACTCACTTCTTGTTGGTTTCCACGCGTTTTTCTTTCTAGCAAAATGTGCTGCAATTGATGGTAGTGTAAAACAGTTTGCTAATAATTGATCGTTGTCTTCCCCCCCAGAACTCTGGGGAGAAAACTCACTAGCTAGTTTTTTCATTTGATTATGCAGTTTTTCAGTACGGTACAATTCTCCGTTGGGTCTTACAAACTGATCAAATCTACATTCCTCGTCTGAAGTACTATGAAATAGCCACATCGACACAGGATCCTTTTTACTCAGATTGTAAATAGCATCAAATAATTTCTGCTCTGAAAAAAACTCTTCGGTTCCAAACAGAGTTTGGGGAATATATTTTACAGTTCTATCCCGTGGGAATATTGTTACTGCAGATGACCACGCGTGTTCATTATGATCAATAATTTCAATTGGGGTTCCTTTTGATTGATATTTCGATTCGTATAATACTTCTCCGGTGATTGTCCTTACCGATACTGGAAATCTCAATGATGTTTCTAATTTAATTATATCCTGAATTATTGCCCCATTCTCTTTTACCGTTAATTCCCATTCGGTTATTTTTTTTCGTCTTAGATCAGTTAGTTTATTTCCCCGGGACGCATTTGTGAAGTGTTCCATTATTCGTTCTGCTACACAATTGAGCCCTGTCGAATATTTCATGGGTGCTAGTTTTGCAATATCAGGTTTTTCATTGAGCGGATAGATCCCGTAAACAACTGCTGTTACAGGATAAGATCTCTCGTAGTATGGTTTGTCAATTCCGGTCAAAATTCCTGGTTTGGAATCTTGATTCACGGTGACAGTTTTTTTGTCCCTGAGAATGGGTTCAAATTTATCCCTAATGATCCATTTTCCATCATCACGGATAAGGAATTTTATTCGAAAAAAAATACCTTTTTTCCCCAAGACGTGAGATTATCACTGCTGCTTTTTCATCATTCATGGTAGCATCAACAACACCATCAATTCGAAATGTTGACCAACAATAAGATGCTCCATCACGCTTGAATTCATTAAAACAGTCTCTGATTTTACTAAACATGGTTCTATCAGGAATTTTATTCTTGGGTGTATTAGAAACTTTATCAAGATCGAATTCCGATCTGTCTATTAAACGTTTTCTTGGTCTATCGAGATTAAATCTAGGATTAATTTTCAATAATCTCTTAAACTCCTTCATGTTTCCGTCTATTGGACGTTTTTTTGGTTTATCGAGATTAAATCTAGGATTAATTTTCAATAATCTCTTGTTTCCGTCTATTGGACGATTTTTTGGTCTATCGAGATTAAATCTAGGATTAATTTTCAATAATCTCTTAAACTCCTTCATGTTACCGTCTGTTAAACGTTTTTTGGTCTATCGAGATTAAATCTAGGATTAATTTTCAATAATCTCTTAAACTCCTTCATGTTACCGTCTATTGGACGTTTTTTTGGTCTATCGAGATTAAATCTAGGATTAATTTTCAATAATCTCTTAAACTCCTTCATATTTCCGTCTATTTGACGTTTCTTTGGTCTATCGAGATTAAATCTAGGATTAATTTTCAATAATCTCTTAAACTCCCTATCAGGATTGAATTGAGCATTTTTCCAAGGCGTTATTTTAGGTAATCTCCTTAACACCTTCATGCTATACTTAAAACAAGCATTTAAATGAAAGTTTTATGTATAATGAATCACTGCAAATGGCTCATGATTGGATCAGTAACCCCGTGTAACAAATCATGCAGAAATGAGTTCTGTAGGTATCATATGCAAAGTTTTCGACGTGGAAGCCTTGGTCCGTTACCCTGTATTCGATGTGGGGTTGGGGTCAGGGGAAAATCACAATTGTGTATTGCTTGTGGTGGAAAGCGATACAGGGAATTGAAGCGTTATTATGATAACAGAATAAAAAATGGACAATCAATCAGAAATTATGACCCTGAAAAAGTCCCTGACCCTGACACTGTCAGGGATAAAATTATAAGAACCCCCCAAGACTACATTGAAAGATTCTCCAGTGATGTAATCATTAAACCAAACAATGAATTAGACAAACAATAGTATAGTATATAAATGAACCAAGAATTCAGACCACACCCAGTGATTAAAAATTATGAAGCATCCAGTGATGGTGTTGTAAGGCACTGTAGACTGAAGAAACCGGTCGGTTTTGTGAGTAATCAAAGGTATTTGTTGTTTACTGTTGGAAAGAAGAAATATCTCAATCATCGTTTCATATTTGAATGTTTCCGTGGATTGATCGAGGATGATTCTGTCATTGATCACAAGGATTCTAATCCAAGGAATAATTCTTTATCAAATCTGCAAGCTATCACACAGAGTGAGAATACCAAACGGGGGGAGACTGGAAAATGCTCGAAAAAAGCGAAACCAGTAAAATCTTTGAATACAATAACTAATGAAGAAAAAATATTTCAATCATTATATGAAGCCGGTAGGCATTTCGATATTTGTAGAGCCTCACGATATGTTGCAGAGGGGATAACCAAGACGGCTATTTCAAAAAAGACCGGACAGAAAGTTCAATTCAGTTATGTCTAGTGCGTCATATTTTTCAATTAGAGATATGTCATTGTTATAGAATAATGAATTCTGAAAATATGAGTAGCATCATAGTTGAAATTTTAAAATTGAAAAGTCATAATATTGAACTATCAGATGGTTTGAATCCTGATCAAATCAAGTCAGATTTTCAGGATATAGAATATGGTGTTAGCACTAACAAGTATATTCTACCAAAGAAATATGCGCTCATCAAAAGAATTCAGAATTCTATTAGGGACTCTCTTGCATTTTCCAGTGACATAAGTGTGTTTGTCCCGTTATATACTATCGTAGAGGGGATACGAAAAGAATTAGGTAACAAATACGAATTGAAAAAAGAAGTCAACTCTAAAATTAGAAACCTACGGGCGTTAATTCAAGAAAATGAACGATTTTGATTGCCCGACCCTCAAGGAGATTTTTCATTTTTTGATTGTGACCGACCCTCAAGAGAATTTCATTTTTTAGCCGACCCTCAAGGGAAATCAGTGAAAATATTTCACACTGAATAAAAAATAAAAATATTTCACACTGAATAAAATTAAAATCAAATCCTAACAGCTTTTTCCTATGGGAAATCCCATGCAAAATCGACTACTTTACCCGACGAGGTTTTTTTTTATTATCGAAAATCAAGGAAAAATGACCAAAAATCAATGAAAACAGGCAAAAATTGATGAAAAATGACTAAAAAACCATCAAAATGAATCCTAACAGCTTTTTCCTATGGGAAATCCCATGCAAAATCGACTACTTTACCCGACGAAGACTGATCAAAATGGTATTAAAAAAAACAGTGAAAAATAGGCAAATCAGTCAAAAAAACAGGCAAAATCAGTCAAAAACAGGCAAAATCAGTGAATAAAAATAAAAATATTTCACACACTGAATAAAAAAAAATATTTCAATGGCGTTGGCACTTGCGCCATCAATGAAATACTCCCATGATGGTGTTAAAAATCATCCGACATGTCAAATTGGAAAATTGTTTTCGTCTGTTAGGTCAGGTTCGGAAAAATTGTTTTACAATTGAAAAATTGTTTACAATTTCAAATAATGGTCAATGAAGCATTAACAACTAGATTGGCTCGTGAACGATTAGGTGCAATTAAGAGATTTATACCAATTCGTGACTCTGTAAGGAATAAACTGCAACGACAGAGTTTACAAACTGATTTTGCTGTGGGGTCTGAAGAATTATTTAAACCAGTAACCACAGCAACGAAGGGGGTATAGCATGCTATACGGGGAGATGTTCCCGAGACGGGGAAATCTGTTATTGGTGAACTTGAAAAAATAGCAGCGAAAACTGAACAAACAAAACAGGCTGTACAAAAAATGGAATCAAAAAGAACAGTAGATGATTTAAGCGAGAGATTTAACGAGGAAATGTTAGCAGAAATTGATAAGACTGATCCAGCAGAAATTCCTGCGCTTGTTGTTACGTCTTATGAAAACAGAAAAAAATGGTTGAAACCAGAACATCATAAATATGTTAGAAGTATAACCCACTGGGCTGATATATTCTACAAAATCAAAACTAAAACAAGTCAAATTAAGACAGATAGTGCATCATACATTGAATATTTCAAGATGGTGGGTACAGTGTATAATCAAAACGAAGAGTTTAAACAACAACAAAAAACGCCAAAATTGCAAAGAAAGCGACAGCAACCTGCAAAGAAAATATCTTTCTCTCCTAAAAAACTACCACCTGATGATGATGATGATTATTTACAAACCACAGATTTAGAAAAACTGGATGAAGCAACTGGTTATAGCGGGAAGGGATTTTCAGGTAGTGGTTTGGTTGAAAACGCTAGCGTTGGAAACTCAAAGAGTTTCTGTCCTGATAGTGTTATCAATGATATATCACGATTAGAAGTTCTTGTAGGAGGGTCCCGAGCTGGAAATAACTCTTCAGAAATAATTAATGAAGCAGCTGATATCTGTAGACGGTTATTTCAAGGCGGTATCATGGATATCAGCACATATCGAGATTTCATTGACGAGTTAGCAAATGGGTATCACAGTGATTAATCACCGGGACTGAATTGAAAAATTGTTTTATGAATCTGATGACGAAGTCAATTGATTAGATAAATAACAATTAAATAAGAATGATCATACACTACAATCATGATAAACCAACCCCCGTCTATGTAGTTAATTCACGGTTTCCAGTTTATAGCGCATATTACGGAGATGGTTTCGGTGATACCATTTTAGGATTATTTTCAAGAATGGCTCCAAAAGTGATGCCGTTAGCTAAACAATTAGGAATGAAAGCCATTGATGTTATTCGTGATAAGGGTATTAGTACTGTTGGAGATCTTGCCGGAAAAGCGTTTTCAGCCGTGAAGAATAAAATAACATCATTAGTTAGACGAAAAAAGAAACCACTACCATCTACAGCGGAAATGCCTGCGAGTGTTCGTAAAATAATAAATAACGCAGTAGATGAAAAATTAACATCATTGGTGACTCCAAGTGACCAAAATATCATGATAGCAAACATGATAGCGGGAAGTGGCTTTAAAAAAATACGACGATGAAAATCTTTTTATGATTTCACGATTTAGACTCTGATAAATAGAATAAAATGTTCAAAAGGTCACCTGATCCAGCATTTGATATGGATGCCCCAGTGCTCAAGAATGATTCTGTACGCGATTTTCAATTTTATTCTTATCACGCAGTACAACCAGATCTCCGATCGCGAATTGAACTTCAAGTTCATGATACCAGTAAATATTTTCTACCGTGTGAGGCATTTATTGAAGTACAAGGAGAACTTGTAACCAATGTTGCTGCTAATACACCATATGACAATAACCCAACTATCAAAGTTGGTTTTGTTAATAACGGTATCATGGCGTTATTTGAAAGCGCTAGATATCTCATTGATGGAAAAGAAATTGAATCCATTGACCGTGAAGTTGATGTTGCCACAACAATCATAGGGTTAGCGAGATATTCTGATGATTATACAAGATCAGCTGGTCCATCTATGATGTTTTCTAAGGATATTACTGATCACCCTGAACACGTGCAGTATTCTAGAGTCAAGGCAACACACGCTTCTTCAGTTAATCCAGCACCAGCCGGATATACAAGACCAGCTGGTGATTTTGATGTCATAAATAATATTACTAATTATAACCTAGGATTTGCAACACGTGTAGCAACATTACAAGGACAACGTCGACAGTTTTCATGTGCGATTCCACTGCATCATATTTTTGGATTCTGTAGAAATGTTAGAAAAGTTATTAATGGAGCTAAACACACAATAGCGCTTGTATGAAAGGGTACTGATAATGATGCAATCTGGCGTGATGCTGGTGTTCCCGAGGGTAAAGTCATTTTAACAAAACTATCATTATGGATGCCAGTGTTAACTCCATCAATTACCGCAGAAGAAAAATTGTTATCATTTATGGACCAAGGAGGAAAATCATTGTTGAGTTGGTTATCAGTGACCACTGATATTAAACAAGACAATGTTGATGATACATTCACATGGCACCTGGCATCAAAACAAGGGGTTTCAGCTCCACGTCATATATTTATTGCATTACAGAATAATGAGCGAGTTAGTAATCAACAACGAAGTCATATGATATTTGATCAGATAGGTGTTAGAGACGTCTCACTGAGAATAAACGAACAGCAGGAACCATCCGAGGATATACAACTTGATTATCACAACCATATTGCACGTGTATATCACAATATGCTGTCATTTATGGCACGGGATCAAAATGTTGATACTGGTCTACAAATATCACAGTTGGATTTTAAAAATCTGTATCCGATTTATTACTTTTCATTGGAACATCTTGATTTAACAAGACAATCTGTCGTTGATATACACTTTAGAGCCCGTGTAACCCGTCCTGGTGGTATTATTAATTACAGAGCAGTTGCTGTCATTCTCAGTGATAAATCAATGCTACTTGAAGGTGTTGGAGGAAGAATGAGAATCATTGATGCACCAGTGGAAAATCTTTGAACGATTTTTCATTGAAATTGTAAACGATTTCGAATCAATCTATTATATATAATGTCATATAGTGTTATTAGTGTTGCGTTAACTCCCGGTCAAATCAAAAAATTGCAATCAGAATCGGCTAAAAAATGTGGAACCACAATCACGCTGAAACCTAATCAAATGACTGGTGGTGCAAATAAATTATCACTGACAACTCGTCAAATAAAACATTTCAATGATGCACTTGTAGCCAAAAAAGGTATTCAGATTACTCTTTCTGCGGCTGCTATCAAAAATATGATGAAAACAGGCGGTATATTTCCATTGTTAGCTGCAATTCCGGTCATGATTACGGCAGCAGCCCCAGCGGTGGCTAAAGCGGCAGCGTTAGGGGCTGTTGGTACCGCGGCAGGAATGGCACTAAAAAAGGCAACTGGGCAGGGTTATAAAAAAAAGGGAAAGGGTCTAAGACTATCAGGAACCCCGTATTCATGGTACAGCGGAAAAGGCCTGAGACTAGGACCGGTCTATTAATTGAGGAACCTATGGTTGTAGAGTCTTTGACTCCAATGTCCAATTTTGATTTACTCGATGCTGCTAAAAAAACTCGCGATTAAAAACTTCAGAGGTGTCTTTATGAAAGATCAATTACCGACACAACCCAACAGTGTTGAAACCGGTATCATTAATCTCGATAACAGCATCTGACCCGGAACTCACTGGGTTGCATACGCTATTGATCCACGTGCAATCGTCTATTTTGATTCATATGGATTAGCCCCGCCAAAAGATTTTATGCGTTATATAAAAAAAATTCTAATGAAGACTTGGTATTCTACGCTACCAACACAACAAATGAATGACCCACCAATATGTGGCAGCGAAGTATTAAATGTCCTTAACGCTATTTCTAACTCCTTGGGTAACCCAAGGGGAAAACCACCACATGTTGTCGTAAATGAATACACTAGTAATCGCTGGCGAAAATCATAGATTTTAGAGAGAGAGTTTTACAATAACATGATTGATATTTGGGGAAGACCTCTGAAACCCAAACCCGATGACACTGCAACGGGTGATATAAAAAAAATAATTGAAGATGAAATAGCTGAGACGTTAAATTTAGCAAGTGTTGATCCTAATGAAATAGTTGTATTTCAAGATCGTCAGGGTAAATTGAAAACTAGTAATATTTCTCTGGATGATATTTTGGTTAAACAACGAAACGCAATCGAGGATACTATCGTGTTATATTCCGATCAGGGTAAACTCAAACCGGGTGTACTCTTCTCGACTATTACAGATAGATTCACTGAATACGATAAGGAATTTGACGATCATTTGAAAAATTATAATAATTTTCGTAGAAATGTCGTTCATAAGTTCTTTGGGTCTCCGATTGTAGTTACACCATCTATCGCTGAAATTAATTCATTTATTGATGAGACGAAAAGCTTCATCGAAGCCATCAAAATTGATTTTCCGAGGATGATAACAATCATTGAAAAAACAAAAATTCCTCATAAGAAAACTAATAACGTAGTATACATAATCCAACACGGATCATTTGAGTGGAGGGTACTCACAAAGAACAAATTAGATATCACTGCAACCGTCAAGGGTATTTATCGATTAACACTAGTAACACCGATTCAATTTAATATATCATCGTCGAGTTCATCTGGGGTCAACAATACGATATCAACGATCATCGACAAGGATACAACTAAACAGTTCACGTTAACAGCTACTGATAAAAATTTGATTAGGGTTTCAGTAACATGGTATGTGGAATTTGTAGCGGATTTAAGTAAATAACGGTTTCAATTGAAATCGTAAACTGATTTAAGGATAAAATGATTTCATCATCGCAATATCGTTATGATCAGGTCAGAGAATTTCAAAATAGACTCAAAACCCTGTCTGAGGAGTATCAAATAAAAATAAAAAAATACCAACGAAGAATTACCGCAATTGATGTTACTGTGTACGCTGTGAGTGGTGTAATCACCGGAGCTGGTATTATACTATCCTCGGTAACAATGATGGCCCCGATAGCTGTTCCAATTTGCATTTCTGCGGCAACAACAATCGCGGGAATAATTTCAATTATAACAAAAAAAATATCATCATGCAGCCAACGCAAACTACAAGACTACATAATTCAATTTCATGTTGTGTCCACTGCATGCTCGCAAATTTCCTCAATGATATCGTCATCACTCGATGATACAATTATATCAGAGAGTGAGTTCTCAGCGATGGTCAGTATTTATGATTCCGCGGTGTCAAAATTAGAGCGACAACAACAGTATAATAACAATGACAACACAGATGGAATTACTTCAACAAATAGTGGAGAACACAAACCCAGTACAAACAAGCATGATCTCAATAACATCAACGAATCAAGAATTCAGTGTGAATTTCCCTACCCCAGTCCCCGTGAAGGAAATCGCGTTAGCAAAATTACGAGTATACCACAGTTGGCCTAATATCAGATCAAAATCATTTGGTGGTCAACAACCGAATAATTCACTGGTATTTGCAAATAAGAATAAAGACGACGGTACCCCAGACTGGAACGTTGTTTCCATACCAACCGGATCATACCAAATTGAACAAATCAATAACGAATTGCAACGTAGAATAAAATCGATTACTGGAAAAGAATCAAAAATAGCTATAACGGTTCATGAGCCAACACTATCATCTGCCATTGAAATAAGCACAGATGGTTACGTCGTAGATATCTATCAAAGCTCAATAAGGACCGTACTAGGATGGCCTGAAATACCACCTCAGACAGCTCATCAAATACCTGAACCACAAAAAACTGATTATATCACCGACAGGATTAAATCTGATAATCCAGTAAAAAGCTATAGCGATTACAGAATTACTACAGATTTTTTTGTTATCTTTGACGATATAGATAAAAAAGAGAAATATCTTTTTGCTAACGAACTTAAAATCAATAAAAATTTCAAAGCAATGAATAATGATTTTTCACTGTTGTTAATATCTCTTAAATCCGGCTCTCTTACCCGAGATGAATTTATCAGCGTCGTAGAAACGTGCAATAAAATTATCGACGATATGGAAAAATTTAATTCACAAATTGTTCAAGAGGTATTAGATGACAGTAATCCTAAAACAAGAACAATTTTTGCAGAACGCAAGGGCACCCCCGTCAAAGATATTTCAGCATTCAAACTACCAGGATATAACGTACCAGAACTAAAAAAACTTCTCAGTGACACCATCGATGTTGGTTTTAAAATAATTCATGATACGTTTAAAAAAACATCATCACCGGAAATAAAAATCCTCAAACACAATAATGACCCAGACGGTGGTGGCAGGCATGTCGCTCCTCAAAATGTGAATATTTCATCGGTGATAGCGATCAATTTAGTATGTGATGTTATCGAAGGAAGCTATCAAATAAATCTCGAACGATCAAATCAAGCCCAGCAAGGATATATTCTGTATTCATTTGCACCAATAGCCCCTCCAGGATTTTTAATCATTGAGTCTCCTGTTAATTCAGTCTATGTGCGATGTCATAATGATTCGCTAACAAGAATTAATTTCAAACTCACTGACCAGTCCAATAATCTGATTGATCTACAAGAGGAGGTGTTACAAATTAGTCTGTTTGTAAAGTCCTAAAAGGATTTTCGTCCTAAAGACTTTCATCCTGAAAGGATTTTCATCCTGAAAGGATTTTTTCCAGAGGCAGGCATAAAAACACTGATGTGATATATGTCACTCAACGGTACACACAAATACCAAAAGTGATTCGCGATAATTGCAATGTGTTGTGTTTTTAATGGAGTTAATACTCATACACTACGAAATATTTGGCAAACTTGGTGCTGCGGTGATATGGATCATAATCAATTTAGAAATTTCTTTAGTCATGCTCAGTCAAAACCACACGGATTTGTGACAATAAATTTAGCAGACCCTAGGACACGATATCGTATCGGACTTGATAAAATATTCGGTTGAAGAGTTTTTACTCATTTTGAAAACCCTGCAGGATCATGTTTTCGGACAAAAATGACTAAGTCTCCGTTTGGCAAATGGAGGCTTTCTTTTCTTGATTTCATTGATTTTTTCATTTTTTTTTTTTTTGACTTATTTCATTGATTTTCAGTCATTTTTTGCCTGTTTCATTGATTTGTAGCCGTTTTAAGCCCTAATCCATTGAAAACTTGTTTAAAAACGTTGTCCGATACGCCTCCTCTGCTGCTCAGTGAGACCCACTAAATGCAGTATTGGTTATACAGATTTAGATTGTTTGGGTCATAGGGTCAGCGGTATGGGTCAGTTAAAACCTCACCCCAAACAAGTTGAAGCAATTAGAGACGCACCAAAGCCAACCAACAAAACGCAGGTAAGATCATTTTTAGGTCTAGTAGGTTTTTATAGAAAGTTTATACCGAACTTTGCAGCCATTGCTAGCCCGCTGTCTGATTTGACCAAGAAGGGGCAACCAAACAAAGTTGAATGGGGACCGCCACAAGATAAAGCATTTTGTGCTCTGAAAGAGAAACTGGTTAGTGCACCTATATTAAAATTGCCAGATGTCAGCAAACCTTTTATTCTAAGAACGGATGCTTCTGAAACTGGGTTGGGGACAGTTTTACTGCAAGAGCAAGACGACAGTAAGTTACCCGTAGCTTACTCGAGTAGGAAATTGCTACCCAGGGAGAAAAATTATTCCGTCATAGAAAAGGAATGTTTGGCCGTAGTATGGGGAATTGGGAAGTATCACGCATATCTAATTGGGAGAGATTTCGTTCTCGAGACTGATCACCAACCCCTACTGTATTTAAACAAGGCCAAGGTCGCTAACGCTCGGTTGATGCGTTGGGCGCTAACACTACAACCTTATCGTTTCCGTGTAGAAGCAATAAGGGGAGTTGAAAATATAGGCGCAGACTACTTGAGTAGGGCATGATGGGAAATTTATATGAATTTGCCCAGTATTAAAATCCAGATTGTAGTATAGCCAGTGTAAATGTTGTAAGATATCATCAGTAGTTATTTTTCTTCTATTCTGTGTTAGTTTTAAAAATGTGTACATTTTTATTCTTAGGGGGAGGTATTGTCACAGAATTAGGCGAAAATTGAATTTATTTATTTTTTCTTAAATTACAAACTAATCTCACCATTTTTTTTTGTTTCGTCGTACATGCGTTACCTGGGGTGAATAAGTGGGTTTCTCCAAGGTAAGCGGCGTGTAACGATTTGCATGTGCCTGACTTCGTATCACTTGAAGTCAGGGAACACCAAGAATCACGGGGTGCACGGTAATTTTGCAGTGAATTCTGCTCACCTATTTGAGGGTATATAATGCAGAATATTTCTGATAAATATTACGAGACCAAAAGTATCTTATCGTAGGAAAGATAGCCTGTCATTAATCTCCAGCCATAGGGGTGAGTGTTAAATTTATATTTCGTTTTATTGTGAATTTTATTCAGTTTATCATTTCATATAATGATGCCTTTATTGCAATGCAGATTTTAAACGTGGAATATTTGGAATTACTAGTCACTATTAGGCTTTAAATGCAATAGCGTGATCTAAGGTTTAGATTATTTTTTGAGACAACTGTTATTAGTCTGGTTTCTTTATTGTAGCTGATAACATCACTGAGAACATCTCTGAATTATAGCTGATTTATTGCGGAACATCTCTGATAACATCTGTTATCGTAGCTGAAATTGTTGCTGATTTATTGTGCAATCGAATTGAAGTATCTGACTGTCTGTCTGTCGAACTGTCTGTTCGTCTACATCTGTCGTGACGTGTAAATATCCGGAAAGCTAGAAGTCCGAGTGTCGGAGCTGTCTAGAGTTATAAACATCCGGGCGACATCTAGGGTATTGAGGAACGTTGGTTCTAGTAGATGTTGTATGCTGTCTGTACGTATAACTGTGGTGGATCCGTGAAGGGCAAACGGCCGATAAAAGTATTGGTCAACCCTAGGTCTTCGGGGAAACTGGGCGGCGATTCAACTGTGGGTGAATCGTACGGTTATACAGGGTCGAGACACGTGTGTGTTGCAATTGTAGTACAATTGAATACATTGTTGTATTTACATGGTTATTTCAGAACACAATAGTATTTCAAGGCATTGCATGATTCTCAATAAAAGCTAGCAACTTGATTGAATACCTGTATATGTTCGTGCTAGTTGTCGCAATCCATACGTGCGATAGTATAGTTTGATGTTTGTGTTTATTATCGTGATTTATACTTGAGTTAATATAACTTTTGTAAAGGTTCTTTGGATCTGTGTATAGTCCAAGAGATTCCTTTGTATCTGTGTTTTATTTTGTATTAATATTTCATTTATTCATGTATTGTGAATGGTTGTGAGTGTAATTGTGGGTTGAACGCATGAGTTATTGTGTTGATACATCATTATTTTTCATTAATAATTTATTTCATAAATTTACATTATCTTTCACACTTGTGTTTGTGTTGTTCATTTAATCCACCATCCACTCGGTAACAATTCTGTTACAAGGTGTACAACAATGGCACCCTCAAAATAAACAATAGCATGGATGCAAAAGCTCTGTCACACTAGGGTAACCCCACAGGATAGTTCAGAATGAACTATCGGCTAAGAGAAACAGTCATAGGGTCAAAGAGATAGAGAAATCTCAAAAAAGAAAAAAAAAGAAGAGAGAAAAAAATCTCTCAAAGAGAAAAAATCTCAAAGAAAAAGAACACTATGAAAGACACAAAGGCCAAATAAGGGACCCAGTGAATGTTAAGTTTTGTTTTTGAAAAATATATTAAATTTTTTTTGTATTAGAAATATAATATTTCATATATGAATTTCGAAAATATAAATATTATTATTAGCGAGATTTCAAGTTTGAAAATCAAAGAATTAAATTGTCAGATAAATTAAATTGTGATCAAATTCTTTCTGAATTTCAAGATATTGATGATAGCGCTAGGAATAACAGGTATGTTTTATCAAAATCCTATTCCTTTATAAATAAAATTCAGCACACTATTTATGACTCCCTTTCATTCTGTAACGACATCAATAAGTTTGTCCCGTTATTCGCTGCTGTGGAAAAAATAAGAAAAGAATTGGGGCAGCAATATGAAATCAAACGCAAAATTAATTCGAAAATCAAAACATTAAAAGAGATTATCCGCAAAAATGAAAATCCCCCCTTGATTGCCTCAACACAGTAAACACACCATACATACATGAATACTACAAGGTATAAAACAGACAGATATGTACACTTACTCACCTAAAACAATTCTATAGACAGGTATGTGCGCTTACTCAACTAGAACACCGCAAGATAACGCATCTGATCCACAACCACCTGCTTCTCTTATATACGAAGCAAGACCGGCTGCTTCCTTTGATATTATAAAAAGCGTTAATCCCGATTACTGCTTGGGGTTTGCAACACGCGTATCAGTGTTGCAAGGACAGCGCAGACAATTTTCATGCGCGATTCCACTACATCATATTTTAGGATTTTGCAGAAATGTTAGAAAAGTTATCTATGGAGCGAAGCATACAGTAGCACTCGTGAGAAAGGGTAGTGATAATGATGCAATCTGGCATGGTGCTGGTGTTGATGATGGTAAAGTCATTATATCAAAACTATCATTGTGGATGCCAGTAATGGTTCCATCAATCACCGTGGAAGAAAAATTACTATCATTTACGAGTACAGGCGGTAAATCATTGCCAAGTTGGCTAACAGTGACCACAGATTCCATGGATTCTAATATTGATGATACACCTACATGGTACCTGGCATCAAAACAAGGTGTTTCAGCTCTGTGTCATATATTTATTGCGTTACAGGATAGGACGCGATTGGGTTCACAAACACGCAGTCATATGATATTTGATCAAATTGGGTGTAATGAAGTTTCGTTGAAGATAAACGGTCAACAAGAACCATCCGAGGATATACAACTTGATTACGGAACCAACCAAATAGCACGCGTGTATCATCGTTTGTTGTCATATATGGGACGCGATAATAATGTGGAAACTGGTCTGCAAATATCACAATTTGATTTTAGAAAACGATATCTCATCTATTACTTCTCGCTGGAACATCTTGACTTAACAAGACAATCCGTAGTTGACATATACTTCAGAACTCGTGTAACCCGTCCCGTTGGTGTTGGTGCTATCCCCGAATACAGAGCATTTGCTGTCATTCTCAGTGACAAATCAATGCTACTCGAAGGTGTTGGTGGACGAATGAAAGTAGTTGATGCACCAGTGGAAAATATGTAATATTATAAAAAATATGTAATGTAGCAATTATATCAATCTGTTATTAAATAAAATGTCGTACAGTGTTGTTAGTGTTACGTTAACTCCTGGTCAAATTAAAAAAATTGCAATCGGAATCACCTAAAAAATGTGGAACCACAATATCGCGGAAGCACAATCAGATGTCTGGTGGTCAGAATAAAATTTCATTGACAGCTCGTCAGATAAAACACTTCAATGATGCCATCAAAGATAGAAGGGCGGATGTTCAGATCACTCTCTCTCTCTCTCTCTCTCTCTCTCTCTCTCTCTCTCTCTGCAGCTGTGATTAAGAACATGATAAAATCAGGTTGTATATTCCCACTTTTCGCTGCGTTACCAGCGTTGATTGCAGCAGCGGCCCCAGCGGTAGCAAAAGCTGCCGCGTTACTCCGTATTCATGGTACAGCGGAAAAGGCCTGAGACTAGGAACAGTTTATTAACAATAGTTCCCATGTCAAATTTTGATTTACTCGACGCTGCTAAAAAACTAGCGATAAAAAACTTTAGAGGTGTCTTTATGAAAGATTAATTACCACAACAACCAAACAGCGTTGAAAGCGATATTATTAATGTCGATAACAGCACCGGACCTGGAACTGACTGGGTTGCATACGCAATTGATCCCCGTGCAATTGTTTATTTCGTTTTAT
Source organism: Unio pictorum (assembly GCA_030141615.1). Lineage (NCBI taxonomy): Eukaryota > Metazoa > Mollusca > Bivalvia > Unionida > Unionidae > Unio > Unio pictorum. Next base: position 371,652 of record JARLTB010000610.1, read on the forward strand.
ATGGGTTAGCGCCGCCTAAAGAATTTACGCGTTATATAAACCACTTAAAAACTCCTATCTGGTATTCTACACTACCAACACAGAAAATAAATGACCCACCAATATGCGGCATAGAAGTATTAAATGTCCTCAACGCTATTTCATCATTGGGAAAACCACCCCATAAAACCGTACACGAATATACAAGTAATCGCTTTTTAGAGAGAAATTATATAAAATAACATGATTGATATTTGGAGAAGTTTTTTCGAACAAGTGAAAAAACTAACAGCGTGGTTTTATAAACCCGTTTCTGCTAACATATTACCAAAACCCAAAGTTGAAAAGTCCAATCTTAACCAGATTGATATATCACCAAAACCCATAGTTGAAAAATCCAATCTAAATACGGCTGACATAGTAAAGAAACTCCCAATGAAATATTTCAGAGGTATATTCAGGGAAAATCAATTACCAACACAACCAAACATCTTTGAAACCGGTATACTTGCTATCGGTTTTAGCAATAAATCTAGAGTATATTGGGTCGGTTACGTGATACATCCACAATGTGTCATTTATTTTGACCCGCATGGATTTCCTCCTTATAAAGAAGGAGGATTTATTGAATATATATCCAAGTTGGATTCTTCAGTTCCTGTTTGGTATTCAGAGTTACACATACTGGGCTTACTTGAAAATTTGTGTGGACAAGAAATCCTTGAAATGTTAATGGCGTTTTCAGCATCATCTGAATCGCCTTATAAAGTTGTCTACGAATACACAATAATAAATTACTTAAAGAGACGAATGTAATATAAACATGATTGATATTTGGGGGAGATCTCTATCAAGGTTGAAAAAACCCACCTCGGAAATATCTGCAACTGGTGATGTAAAAAAAAATAATCGAAGATGAAATAGCTGAGATGTTGAACTTAGCAAGTGTTGATTCCAATGAAATAGTTGTATTTCAAGATCGTCAGGGAAAATTGAAAACGAGTAATGTTTCTCTTGATATTTAAGTTAAACGACGCGGCGAAGTAGATGATACTATCGCGTTATTTTCTGATCAGGGTAAACTCAAACCGGGTGTACTTGTTTCGACGCTCACAGATAAATTAACTGCGCTCGGTGATAATTATTCATCAACGATAGAATTATTTTAAAAAAACAGTGCAATGAATATAAAGACTATATAACTAAATTTAATCGGTTTTCTGAATTACATAGAAGTATAATTGACAATATTGACAAACCCATGTTGGATTTCTTTGGAAATCCACCGGTGACCACACCGAAGCTAACAGAGATAAAAACATCTATGTTAGAATTAACAACACTACAATCTAGGTATGCAGATCATGTCGAGAAATTTTCATCTTTTTGTAAAAATCTTATTGAGAAATTCTTTGTCACCACATTGGATAAACTCGATATAAAACTACCAGAACTTAAAAAATCCATCGATGATCTTAAAGCAACCAGCAATGAAATACCCGATATTAATCAGCGAATAGAAGCTATCAACGCTGATATTAAAACGACCAGCGATGTCATCAGAGATGATCTGCCGAGGATGATAAAAGTACTTGAAAAAGTAAAAATTCCTCACGAGAAAAATATAAACTCGGTATATACAATCCAACACGGATCATTTGCGTGGACACCTACTAACAACAAATTAGATATCACCAAGACCGTCAAGGGTATTTATCGATTAACACTATTATCAACGACGCAATGAACGAGTTCATCTGGGGTCAACAATATGATATCAACGATCATCGACAAGGGAACAATTGAACAATTCACAATAGCATCCATTGATAATAATTTGGCTAGGGTTTCAGTAACATGGTATGTGGAATTCGTAGCGGATTTAAGTAAACAACTAAGTAATCACCGGAGCTGGTATAATACTATCCTCGGTGACAATAGTTGCTCCGATAGCTGTTCCAATTTGTATATCAGCGGCGACAACAATCGCGGAAATTATTTCGATTATAACAAAAAAAATATCATCATGTAGCCAGCGTAAACTGCAAGATTACGTAGTTAAATTCCATGTTGTGTCAACCGCGTACTCACAATTATCCTCGATGATATCGTCGTCACTCGATGACACATTAATATCCGATAAGAGTTTTCAGCGATGGTACGTGTTTATGATTCCACGATATCAAATTAGAAAAACAACATGAGTATAATAACAATGGCAACATTTTAAGTACTACTTCAACGAATAGTGGAAAATACCACACCGGTGAAAACCAGCATGATCTCAATAACATCAACCAATCCTGAATTCAGTGTGAATTTCCCTACTGCGATTCCAATGAAGGAAATAGTGTTAGCAAAATTACGAGTGTATCACAGTTGGCCTAACATTAGATCAAAATCATTTGGCGGTCAACAACGGAATAATTCCCTGGTGTTTGCGAGTAAGAATAAACCCGATGGTACTCCAGACTGGAACGTTGTTTCGTTACCATCTGGGTCCTACCAAATCGAACAGATCAATAACGAATTACAACGCAGAATAAAATCCATTACTGGAAATGAATCGAAAATCGCTATAACAGTTCACGAACCAACACTATCATCCGCGATTGAGATAAACTCACCCACTTATGTCGTAGATATCTATCAGAGTTCTATAAGAACCATGTTAGGATGGTCTGAAAACCCACCTCGACAAGAAACCGTTAATTTACCACCTGAACCGAAAAAATCTGATTATATTTCTGATAAGGAGAATTATCACGGGTATCGTACGTTTTATAGCGATGGCGGTAGACACGAAAATCGTTTAGACTATTATGCTGAACCACAAAATCAGAATGATTTTGCTCATGGTTTTTTTTTTTAGTTAGAAGGATCCAGGGACGATAAGTATTATGTAATAAAGGAATTCAACATGAACAAACAATTCACGGATATGAATTCCAAATTTGCAAAATAACTTCATAGAAGGAATTAGTAAAAACCCTCCAAACCGAGATGAAGCCATCAAATACATAGAGGTGTGTAACAAAATTATCGCAGACATGGAATTTTTCAATTCGCAATTTATTCGATTTATATTAGATCATAATAATCCTAAAACGAGAACAAAATTTGCAAAGAAACTTAATATACGCATAGAAGATATCCTCCCCGATTTTAAGTTGCCAGGCTATAATGAACCAGAACTAAAAAAATCTCTCAATGATGTCATCGATGATGGTTTTAAAAGGATTCATGATGCATGGAAGAAAATACCACAACAACAAACAACAATCCTTAAGTATAATAATGACCCAAATGGTGGTGGGCGACATATCGCTCCTCAAAACGTCAATATATCCTCGGTGATTGCATTGAATTTATCATGTGATGTTATTGAAGGAAGTTACCAAATAAATCTTGAAAGATTGAATCAAGCCCAACAGGGGTATATTCTATATTCATTTGCACCAACAGCTCCTCCAGGGTTTTTAATAATTGAGGATCCAACTAATCCAATCTATATGATATGTCAAAATGATTCGTTAACGAGAATTAATTTTAAACTCACTTATCAATCCAATAATCTGATTGATTTACGAGGTGAGGGACTACAAATTAGTTTGTTTGTGAAATCGTAAAAGGGTTTTCATCGTAAAAAGGATTTTTAACCCCATAGCAGCAGGGAAGGTGCGACAACGACTTTGCGTCCCCATGGGAAACTTTTTTTTTTACGATTTTGAAGAAGTCTTGGTTTGCTAAATATACGCTTTTTTACGATTTTGGAGGAAGCCTTGGTTTGCCAAATAGACGCCTCTATAAAAGGTTGTCCGATTCGCCTTCACTGATGCTTTAATTCTAGCTTTGATGTCCATGACTGATTCAGCCCACTCGTTTATGTTTTACCTCATATATACGTTAACCCATTTTCACGATTTCAACTTGTAAAATGTTCCGTTACCCGTTAAGCTACACAAGTTATTTTTGAAAATTTCATCGGGTTTAGATCATCAATGCTAGGTTTCTCATTTATCGAATAAATAACTGCGGTGACAGGATACGCTTTTATAATATGGTTTGTCAATGCCAGTGAACACTCCTGGTTTTGAATTTTTACTCTGTATGGCAATTGTTTCGTTATGAAGGACAGTATAATATTTGTCAAGTATGATCCGATTGTCTGTTTCTGCTAGTACAATAATTTTACTTTTAAAAAAATATATTTGATTGTCAAGATAATTTATGATCGTTGCCGCTCGTATGTCGTTCATCGAAGCATTGACACCATCGGTGATTTAGAATGTTGACCAGACATGAGATGCGCCAGCTTTCTTCAATCCGTTCTTGCCGTGATGAAGTTTATTAATCAAACTTGTATTCTTCGGATACACCAGTTTTCATCCGTAAGACTGGAAATATTCAGCCATGGTGAAATTTATGTTTAGACGGTTTGATCTTGAATAATCTTTCAAAATCATCAATGTTATAATATAATTAAGCCAAATATATATATATATATATATATATATATATATATATATATATATATATAAAATTCCTAATCAGTAAGACCATTCAAATTAGTTCAAATAGCATTCATATCCAGTAAGACCATTCAAGTTAGTTCAAATAGCATTTATAATCAGTAAGACCATTCTAGTTAGTTCAAATACCATTCCTAAGCAGTAACAACATTCAAGTTAGTTCAAATAGCATTTCTAATCAGTAACACCATTCAAGTTAGTTCAAAAAGCATTCCTAATCAGTAACAACATTCAAGTTAGTTCAAATAGCATTCCTAATCAGTTACATCATTCAAGTTAGTTCAAACAGCATTCCTATCCAGTAACAACATTCAAGTTAGATCAAATCTCATTCCTATCCAGTAACAACATTTAAGTTAATTCAAACAGCATTCATATCCAGTAACAACATTCAAGTTAGTTCAACTAGCATTCCTAATCAGTAACACCGTTCAAGTTAGTTCAAATATCATTCCTAATCAGTAACACCGTTCAAGTTAGTTCAAATAGCATTCCTAATCAGTAACACCATTCAAGTTAGTTCAAATAGCATTCTGTCTAAACAGAATAACAAAAAACTTTATTTAAAAAAGAACATTAAAAATTATTATCGACATCATTGTAAAATGAGGATTGAGTCATTAGTCATTAAACAGTCCAGTTCCCTAACACTGCCCCTCCTCACGTTTACTCAATGTCAAAGCGGTTTTTTCTTCAATTTTTGGGGGGCACTTACGCAGTCTCTTTTTTTTTACCCCCGTTGTGCACTTGTTATCGAGGGAGAAGTGTACATGTAGCATGAAAACGTGATGTAATTGACAATTAAATATTTTAAAAACGTTCATAATCATATATTCGTGATGTAACTTTTGTCTGAGCACGCGAGCATATATCCCTTCTATGGACTCTTGTCTTGTAAATGATGCTTTTCCTCCAAACTGCAGAGCAATACTTGAGAATTGTAAAACTTTTAAATGAGCATTTTCAGAAGCACAAGTCCAAGGGTAAGCAGGACAGGCAGTGAGAAGTGTGATCTGGTCATCAATGCAAAAAAAGATAATGAATATCCCCAACATGATCTGCATGTCAAGACAGAGGAAGACATCAATCAAGAAGTCAAATCACCACCTTATTCATATATACATGATGGTTGTTGAAACTAGTTGGAATTATAATACACGTTGGACATTTTGAAAAAAATATGTTATTTAAACAGAACAAAAAACTTTATTAATAAAAGAACATTATTAAAAATTATTATCGACATCATTGTAAAATGAGGATTGAGTCATTAGTCATTAAACAGTCCAGTTCCCTAACACTGCCCCCTCCTCACGTTTACTCAATGTCAAAGCGATTTTTTCTTCAATTTTTGGGGGTCACTTATGCGGTATGTTTTTTGGACCCCCATTGTGCACTTGTTATCGAGGGAGAGGTGAACATGTAGAATGCCAACGTGGTGTAACTGGCAATTAAATATTTTAATAATGTTCATAATCATATATTCGTGATGTAACTTTTGTCCAATGCATTGGAATTACTCGGTTACACAAACGATCCTTTGTATCGACAACCCCATCTTTACAGTGCATTGTTACATCATAATCTGCTTATGCTGACATCTGGGCTGAGTACTGTATGCTGTGATAGTCAATCATGCCACCGTACTATACCTACAACCGACCGACTTCTGATGACGCGAATAGAACAGATAAAATTAATAATCCTCCTGTGCTTTTTGCTGGTTTTTTTTATTAACATATACCAATACAATCGGTTTGCTGAGCCTTCATAGAAAACTGATAACCTTTGAAGTACCGACTAATGTGTATAAATACAAAGCAAATGGAAAAATCCCAATACAGAGGTGTAGCTAAGAGTGTCTGGCGTCCGGGCACAATATTCATCCCCCTCCCCTCAACTCTGAAACCCATTATTTTCATCAATAAAATCAATATTACCCGTTACAACCTATTTCAAAGCCCATTTTGGCACCCCCACTAGTATGGCGCCCGGGGACATATGTACCCCCCTGCCCCCCCAGCTACGCCTCTGTCCCAATGACAATTATATCTGTCGCCAGTGCAACATTATCATGAGCTAAAGGAAGTTAGACATTGCGTGTTCATCATCTCATCCTAAGTTAACAAAATTAACAGCATTTGGATTTAGTGCAAATTCATCAGACAATACAGTCACTGAACCCGATGATAAACCTTGCAGTCCAACATCATCTACATGTAGTGCTTCAAGTGCAACACCACATTATGATGAACGGGTAAAAATTCCCAAAAATTTATAGACAGTTGGAAACTTGGGCGTTCGTGGCTATGATATGATAAAAAGTTAAAACAGATGTTCTGTGATCTATTTATCAAGGCAAAGTTTGTCAATTCATTTACAACTGGCTGTGATATTTTGAAGATGGAGTGTCACCAAATATGAATCCAGGCGCTGTTAAGTAATATTTGTGCATTTTACTCATTGATCTTTTCCTGTTGCCATCAATCCCGTGTTATAGCTACAGAGACTTAAACTCTGCAACAAGAAATAGCAAAAAACAAACAAACAAGTTATGCATAATTAAAAATAATTATTTATTTCTCAAAATACAGAAGTCAAAGAATCCCTTAATTGGGTGTGAATTTATGCTTATATATACGGTCCAATATTGGCAGGTGTTGTCTCGTGTAAGTTTCGTTCGTGGGAATGGAGATCCTATTTTACTTGTTGAGAAAATTTATACAGCATTCAGTGATCATTCTTGGGATTTAGGAAGCAATTCACTACAAGCTTTGTGAAGCTTGCAATAAGGGGGGGGGGGTAATTTAATTACGGAATCCATGCAATCAACGGTCGCATTATACGTCACTTTTTCTTACATTGCAATGTACGATCATTGGGTTTTATTATTATTAAAATGTCAACTAAAGTTTATAATGCATTTTTTGTTCTCCAGGTAACAACAGTCATACACGTGCACAAACAGCGATGTGGGATGCTGACATCAGAAATAAACTCTGCATCTCATCTCTCGAGAATTTAATTAGAATCAGCATGTACAGATGTTAAAAATTAGACTTTGAAACTGCATTCAACAAGTGGGCAGCACTAAAATCGCGACGGATTTTTATGTAACATTTTGTTAATGCTTGTTGTAATTAAAGTATTAACAAACCCATCTTTTTTAATTTTCATTGCCTGTTACATTAATAGACTAAATTAAGACTTGGAAAAAATGTACACTACTTGTTCTGGTGACACTTTTTGAAATTTGGCGACAAAATATTCAGGTTTGGCAATTTTTTTGGCAACAGCTTTTTAAAAGCCAGGACCATCCCTGCTTGAGACTTCAAAATTTTAAAACTTTTAAATGAGCTTATTTAAAAGCACAAGTCCAATGATAAGCAGGACAGGCAGAGTGAGAAGTGTGATCTGGTCACCAATGCAAAACAAGATAATGGATATCCCCAACATGATCTGCATGTCAAGACAGATCAAGACATCAATCAAGAAGTCAAATCACAACCTTCCCAACCAGCAAAACTACCCATTGTACAACTGGGCCCAAATGTTAGAGGTGCAAAATAATCCAGTGAAAATAAGGATACACTGATGAAAATCCTTCAATTGGTCAATTAAGATTCAGGCCAACTATAAAAGAGTATGGTAGAATATGAAGCATTGACAATGTAGGACTTTGCAGGACAATATGTATTCTACATGACTCATCAGACATTATTGACCAGTCGAGCTATATTTTTTTTAGTCATAGCTCTCCGCCAACAAATAATTTTAACAGATTTTATAGAAGATGACACATGATTCCTTGATACAGAAGGGAAAATCTTTGTGAAGTTCGTGGTATGGAAAATTAGCTGCCATGGGAAACAGAAAGGGCTGCCAAAATTCATGTAACTACACCGAATATCAGAAAATTTTAAGTAAATCATTATATAAAAAAGTTGATAAGTTCCATGGAGTTATTCTGCTCGCCTTGATAATTATATACTCTCAAAATTTAATTTTAAAAAACAAACTTATTTTTTTTATAAACCTGATATGTTCAAAAGCGGATTATATCATACAACTGCAATAAAATGCAAGTTATCAGATAACTTTACAAAATGAAGGCAAACAAGTTTACATTAATTACAATAAAAAAAAACTTACTTGTTAGCAAACAAGTTTACATTGTCATAAAAACCTTATTTCTTGTTAGCAAAACAAGTTTACATTATCATAAAAACCTTATTTCTTGTTAGCAAAACAAGTTTACATTATCATAAAAACCTTATTTCTTGTGAGCAAAACAAGTTTACATTATCATAAAAACCTTATTTCTTGTTAGCAAAACAAGTTTACATTATCATAAAAACCTTATTTCTTGTTAGCAAAACAAGTTTACATTATCATAAAAACCTTATTTCTTGTTAGCAAAACAAGTTTACATTATCATAAAAACCTTACTTCTTGTTAGCAAACAAGTTTACATGATCATGTGATCATTTAAAAAAAAACAATGTATCTAAACAGTAAAATGTTTACAAATAATGAACAGGCAGTAAGACTATATGTACATGAATGTAAAACATGCAAAGTGTTGTACTCCTAATGAAGGCCTCGATTACTGGGTATATCCCTCATTAATCCTTGTTCAGATTCCTTGTGTACAACAAGATACGAAGTCGAATTACTGGGAATATGGGATTATAGAGTTTATATGAGCTCAGTCATAAGTTTTAGTTCTTGTCTGATTGTGACTTGAAACATGGGCTTATACCATTAAGATCTTCATCGTACTCACAGTACTCCTATTAACATATGTGAGTACTCCTATTATCATACTATGTCAGTACAAGTCAATATAAATAATTATTAGTTTTTCTTCTTCAATTGTAAATTATTATTATTATTATTATTATTATTAAAAGTAGTAGTAAAATTGTTATTATTATTATTATTTTATTATTATCATTATTATTAGTAGTAGTTCTCATGTTATAGAGAAACCAGACGTTAGCATGGGTATGTTAAACCCTGAGGCTATAATTTCACGCCAGCAAAATGTCTAAGGTGTCCACAGGTAAGTGTCGATTTCTTGTTTGGAACAAGGAATCATCAAACTGTATCGTAAACATTCTTGATAGGCAGTTGGGCGGGGCCATGTTGGATCATTATGAACCAACCACCAATTGAAATTGAATTAGGCATGCCAGACATTAGAACCTTAATTTTAAATATATTATCTTGAGAAATAAAACTTTACTATGGTTACAATTATTTGGCGAGACAAGTTAAATAAAACTACTTTGAAAAAATTTTTAATGGCAGGATTAATGTTCTTGGAATAATAAGGGAGTTTTGAAACAGGTTAATTATTTGCTCGATTATTGTGAAATATTACTGCAAAGTGTGTGTATTTATATTTATATATATATAGGAGTATACCATCGTTGTTTGATTCATTCATAGTGTTTGATATACATGCGTTATTTTGAGATATGAGCAATGTGATGTGTAGAATTAATATTATAATTCGTTATTGGGTTAATTCATAGTAACCTCACACAGGTATTTATTTGATATTGTAGAACTGCAAATGTTGAATTGAATTATATAAAATTTGTATAATGTTGCGGTGTGTAACATTAGCATAGGAATTTGCCTATTTGTGTATACTTGTAGGAGTATCAAGTGTATGGATATATCAGAGCATGGGTGTGCATATCTGTGTACACTTGTAGAAGTGTCTATCTGTGTACACTTGTAGAACTGCAATGTACAGAGATGCATCTGATTATATTTTGTTTAGTATATAATAAGATTGAGAATGTGTATTTTGATGATCACGCCTGCGTGACCAGAAACAGTAATGCCTATCTGATGATATTAATGTATTAATGTTAGTGTGAGTTACTTAGCGAAAGGAATATGCTTTATAATGTCAGTGTATGTATTCTTTAGAAGCTTTTAGGAACCAGAGGGAAGTACTCAGTGCTGTGGTCTGAGTCTCTTGAAGACAAAAGAGAAGTTAGAAGGAAGTTTAGGGACCAGAGGGAATTGCCCCAGCAATTGGTCTGAGTCTCTGGGAGACAAAGGAATGGAGAAGAAGAAACATACAGATCAGTATGATTCCGGACAAGAAGGGAAAATTTCACACACTAATTCAAAAGATGAATTAGGCAGTCACTTGTTTAAGTGATACGATATCAGCTAAATTGTATTTGAGAGATTACTGTTTGAAATATATTAAATTGTTATTTAAAATTTCAATTTATGTATTCATTAATTTAGCTGTCAGCACCACTGACTGGGGGCTCAGAGCTTTGCATCTCTCTATAACTAATTTCTGAAAAAAATGAGCCAGGGTGGGTCTTCTGTATTAATTTAAATAAATTGGGACCACCCTACCACAAAAATGGAAGCAACATAACCTTTAAGGTATTTAAAGTAGTAGTAGTATATACAGATGTATGTAAATTATCTGTTCTGTCTTCAGACCTGATTGAGATCTGGCTGAACTCCATACAGTTTTGCTCACCATTCTCTCAAGCTGACCTCCCTTATGTGATTTTGGTGGGAACACGTCAATAAGATTCCAGAAGTATGTACCGTTTACATTGAATGTGTCTATAAATTTCATCGAATTCATTGCTACAGTAAAAACTGTTACATGTCGTACATGACTCGACGTCAGAAATGTGTTCCACCAGCAGAAAAGGCAAGTCCACTTTTTTGCTGAAACGTTATTTTTGAAAAAGACAGCTTCCAATGGAAATGAAAACTAAGGTCAACAACGCCAAACCGAAGCCGTTAACTTACTGAGAGTGCTATTAAAAATTATTATCAACGTCAATGTAAAACGAGGATTGAAGTCATTAGTCATTAAACAGTCCAGTTCTCTAACACTGTTCCCCCCAGTTTTCTTAATGTCAAAGCTATTTTGTTTCTTCAATATTGGAGGTCACTCATGCAGTCTATGTTTTAGGACCCCGTTGTGCACGTGTTATCGAGTGAGAGGTGTACATGTAGTATCCACAGATATTAGTTAAATAGTATCTGCTTTGCTGCTTTTTCTCCCATATATTCAAAGTAAAACAAGTGACCTTATAGCACTTCTCAAATTCCACAACAGAGCATGGTTCATATGTTGAATAATATAATATTTAGACTTTGCTATCTATGATTTGTATATTTTCCTTAACATATTTGCCCAAATGTTTATGAAACTGGGCAATCTAAGAGTGTTACTTCCTAGACAGTGATGTTTGCCATTATTTACCATATTCACTGTTCGCTCAAATGTCTACAAAATTGGCTAGTAATATCCAGTGATCCAAAGGCACATAATATTTCTGCTACAGCTCACTGAGGAAGTGGATAATGATCAGCTATCAAAACACCTGTGAATGTGCAAGAGTTTGTTGACACAGTTGAAATCAACACCAACTACTTGATGAGCCAAGGCCTACATTTAGCCCTGGGCTTAAAATAACACCATAAATAACTGGATATGGTGAGGGAGCATCTCAATGTACATCAGCAAAATCATAATCAAAAGTAAACGCTATGTGCAAAGCTGAATAACTAAAACATAAAACACTGCTGTACACCCTTAATATCTTGTATGTATCATACAACATTTAGATGGTTTACTCTAGTGATGGGAATCGGTCAGAAATTCATAATCGATAATCAGTTCCCCTTAACCAACTGATCATCGATTATAATCGGTTACTAAGATCAAATTTTAATTTTTGTTAAACAGTTATATCTTTGATCAAGAGTTCAAAAATATGATTATAAATGTACAGGAGTAATCTCTTTTAATGACATGTATACTTTAACCTGACAATAATATTACATTATGTGTTACTACTTTGTTAAATGAACGTAACTTTTTATGGCTGATCAATCATATGTAACTGAAATACTGCTACAATCCCCCGAAATTCTTTCATTCAAATGTGATGTGTGTATAATTTAGAGTATAGAAGGACATGTTTTTCTTGTTTGTCATTGTTTATAAATACTACAATAGATGTTGCAATTTGACTCAAACAAATCAACAAAATGTGTTTAAATGTATTAACTCAACAATTTAACAACTTGACCATGTAATAATGACTATATGTTCCTAATTATAAATCATAAGGTTTCATATTTGTAGTTGTGAAGGGAATTAATAAATTTCAGGTCAACTTTAGTGGCTGGGAGTTTTACTAACCTTTGTGCTTTGCATTCACCTAAAAAGTAGTCTCCCTTTACACACAATCGATTATGGAATTCACAATCGATTATCTGCTCAATCAACTGATGATCGATTATAATCGATAATCGGAACAACACTAGTTTACTCTATATATTTACTGCACCCCTCTAACCAAACAATTTATCACCAATGTCACACTGGAATGAGTTATCTTGTGTATGTGTTGTCATATGCATTTTCAAAGCACTACTATGAGTAAACATTTGATCACAAAGTCCACATTTGAACAGTTTATCTTCAGAATGCATCATTATCTGCTGATTCCGAGTGCTACTTTTCCTAAAGAGGTCATCACATCTTTCATGCTTGATTTTTTTTACTCTGGTATGTATCATCATGTGTGTCTTCAAATTACTACAATGATTAAACATTTTATCACAAACTTCACATTTAAATGGCTTTTCTCCTGTATGTACCCTCATGTGCATCATCAAAGTTCCACTCTGTCTAAACATTTTATCACAAATTTCACAACTGAATGGTTTATCTCCAGTATGTATCATCAAATGTGTCTTCAAATTAGTACCCTGCCTAAACATTCTGTCGCAAACTTCACATTTGAAGGGCTTATCTCCAGTATGTACCCTCATGTGCATCTTCAAAGTACTACTCTGTCTAAACACTTCATCACAAACCTCACATTTAAATGGTTTGTCTCCAGAGTGTACACTCATGTGCTCTTTCAAATGACTACTCCGTGCAAACATTTTATTACAAAGTGCGCATTTGAATGGTGTATCTCCAGTATGTATTAACAAGTGCTTCTTTAAAGTCGTACTCTGTCTAAACATTTTATCACAAATTTCGCATTTAAATGGTTTATCCCCCGTATGTATGTACATGTGATTCTTCAAAGCACCACTCTGCCTAAACATTTTATGACAAACTTTACACTTGAATGGTTTATCTCCAGTATGTATCCTCATATGCATCTTTAATGCGCCACTGTGCCTAAACATTTTACCACAAACATCACATCTGAATGGTTTGTCTTCAGTATGTATCCTCATGTGCATCTTCAAAGCGCCACTCTGCCGAAACAGTTTATCACAAACTTCACACTTAAAAGATTTATCACCAGTATGTATCTTCATGTGCGTATTCAAGTTCCTCCTCTGCCCAAATAGTTTATCACAGACTTCACATTTGAATAGTTTATCTACAGCAATTACCTCCATATTCATCTTCAAAGAACATGTGTGCATAAACAATGTATAACAAAGAACATAGATAAAAAGCCCAGATTAAAAAATGTATACGTTTCCAACCCGTTCCGCCTCCGGTTTCGACAATGCCACACTTCATAGCATTCCTTTCAGTTGTTCGTACCCCTGCCCATCGATTTTATAAAAAAAAAGCATCAAAGATATGAAAATAATAAAAATATTAGTCATTTCACTTGTCATGATATATAGTATTATCCATAATGTCGTCACAGGCGTGCCGCAACTGCATTTTTGCTACGCACTTCCGTAATCTAGAACCGGAAGTAGGGTCTAATAAACGACGCAGTAAAAAAAAGTCCGTTTTTTATTATTAATTTTTTAATTATACATATTCGCATACATTATACTATACCTACTTTGTTTGATATTTATTTTGTTTTAATGTTTTAAAATGGAACATACGCATCCTTAATTGTGTAGAAAAGAGTATGACAAAGTCATTTAACACAGATAGTGTATGACAAAAGCAGTCTCAGTGTGACAAAGCCAGTTTAAATGTTTTTAATAATATTATCTTATTGAAAGACACGTAATAATATTCTGAAAGAAATATAAAATACATAGTTTTAATTTAAGTATTCAATCGAATATAGTATGCCAACATGATGCTATTATTATTATTATTATTATTATTATTATTATTATTAATTATCAGTAATAATAATAATAATAATAATAATAATAATAATAATAATAATAATAATAATAATAATGAGGACTTTGTATAGCGCCTAATCTTTCGAAGCTCTAAGCGCTTTACACCATCAATAATGATTTGAGTCATATGACTACACTACAGAACAACAAATGACAAAAACAATGAAATTGGAAAACATAAAAACATGCTGAAAACATATAAGATACAAAACATGATTAGGTCGCTAAGTTTGTCCTTGCAGTCGAAACAGGTGAGTCTTAAGAGCACTCTTAAAAGGGACCACTGTCTTTCTGTCTAATTTCAATGGGCAATTCGTTCCACGTCGCCGGGCCCTGGTGTGCAAACGAACGTTGTCCATATGACTTTGTTTTCACCTAGGGAACAATGAGTATACGATTATCAGAAGAAGAGCGTAAGGATCTAGATGGTGTATACACATGGGTGAGGCTGGATAGGTATGTTGAACTGGATTCTGTCATTGAAACATAGCACAGAGAACAAATTTTGTGTTTTATTCTGTATCGAATCGATAGCCAATGTAGAGTACAGAGCAGTGGTGAGGTGTGCTCTGATCGAGTAGTAGTAGTAGTAGTAGTAGTAGTAGTAGTAGTAGTAGTAGTAGTAGTATATACAAACGTATGTAAATTAGCTATATGTTCTATCTTCAGACCTGACTGAGATTTGGCAGAACTCCATACATTCTTGTTCACCATTCTCTCAAGCTGACCTCCCTTATGTGATTTTGATGGGAACACTTGTCAATAAGATTTCAGAGGTATGTATTGATCGGATTCAATGTGTCTATAAATTTCTTCCAATTCATTGTTATGGCAAAAATTCTTACATGTCATACATGCCTTCACGTCAGAAATGTGTCGCAGCAGCAGAAAAGAAGAGCCCACCTTTTAGCTGAAACGTCATTTTTGAAAAAAAAAGCTTCCTACGCAAAAGAAAACTAATGTAAATAACGCCAAACCGAAGCCTTTAACTTACCGAGAGTTTCTCTCCAAGAGTCTCTCTTGGGGGTTTGTTGTTTTTCTTACTTTATTTTTATCGGTCTTTTTTAACATTTGTACGCATGATTTCGTTTACATGTATGACGTCTCATTGAGGTCACGTTTTCTCTGCTGCTATGGTGTATTATATCAGTCTCTCTACCAAATATTTTATCAAGCCCTACACGATATCGTGACCTAGGATCATTTACATTTATCGTTATAAATCCATGTGGGGTTACTTGCGCAATTGAATTTTTTTTAATTTAATTATATTCATAGCGTTTGGACACCAAGCCTGATGAATATTTCGCATAGTATGCATCAACTACATTACATATGGCTAAAATATTACAGTTCTTGCTACATTAATGTCAAAATTTCCAAGAACTCCATGGGCTAAACACCCAGTATAAAAACATCTTCCAGGATATAATTAGTGTGGTCCTGGAACCAGACTTGATATTCGACTCGATAACCAAGATCAGCCGAAACCTGAAGAGGATCCAATAAATGATACTGATAAAGCGTGTCATATTTATGATGTAGTTATAATAGTTAAGAATTACAACAATGACATAGTGCAGATGTAAAGTTGATTCATGCAATAAATTGAATATAATAATTTTAAAAAATCTCTCAGATAAAAACTTGCTAGCTTTCTAGTAAAATCTACGATGAAAGATAAGCTAGCATTAGTGGCTGGTAATAAATCAACCGATCATAAAATAATGGAATCGATTTGTTTTAGCCCAAGAGGATATTGGAGGCGTAGAGCAGCAATGTTACATGTTCTGATGCTGAAAATTGCTTATCACGACAGGCATTATGGCAAATTTATCTACTACCACCTCCACAAATTCAGTACGCACATTTGGATGCCAGTTTTATCAGGCTGATATTTTATTTTACCAGATGATTCTATCAAATTTGGTCGACGTCAAATAATGTACATATACACGTTGACTATCGTTGACGTTGCAGGTAGATATAAGAAGCAGAGCCGTTATCAACAAATACAGCAACTGAATTGGTATTTGATTTTTGAGCGACGTTATCAAGGAGGACCCTTACGATGACCACAGCTCATATAGGTTGGACATGGCAAGGAGTTTCAAGTTGAAGTATCATCTCTGGATATCAATATGCAAAGGAAATAGGTAAAAATGATCCGATATCTCGTGAATGGGTTACAAGACTAGTAAGTGCGATAGCTGCATTAAATAATGAAATTACGCGAACAATCGCCATGTTCATCAATTACAAAAGGCACATGCCAATAAAACGAACTGATTTTTTCAAAAGAATCAGTATTAAGTAATGTGACTGTGAAGTATTTATTTAAACCCGGTGAACTTGAAGGGAATTTAAAAGAGTGACTGATATTACAACACATAACATATATAGCGTGGTAAGATAGCTACAGACTAGATTCGGCTGCTCCTCAACGTGAATTTACACGTGAACAATTACAAGTAATTCCTGAAGATACATAAATACTACTGTTTTCACTTAACAAGCGTCTCGACGTCGATTACACTAAAGAAAGGTCAACATTGTATTTTCTAGTTTGTGACAAAAACTACTATCTTTACTATCTACGGTAAATTGACTTGGATCATTATTTGAATACTGCCACCACATTACTGTATTACAGCTCGCACAATGATTATTTTGTTGTTGTTTCAGCGCCATGATAAATTCTGCTTCAAGATCAAAGTCGCGCTTATTTTTGTGTCACACTGCTATTAACTAATAAAAACGTTCTGACCATAGCATCGCTAACAACTTCCTTGTTGGTGCCAGTGAAATATTGAAACATATGATAACCCTCCGCAAATGAGATATTTGTCTAACTCTAGATACTGCACGATAGCCTAAATGTGACCATTCGATACGATCATCAATGATTCAAACAACTGTAGCAGTAGTAACTAATCCTAGAGACGAATGGATCGTCATTGCGTATTCGGAAGTTCATGGAGTTTTGTCCATTGCAGTGCATCTTCAACAACACTTACAGGAACGAAAACAATATAATTTAACACAAGATTTTGTTTTTCCGATAATCCTGGTATATCAACTTCAATATTGTTTTCGTGTATCTGCTGGTCGAGAATACAATGGTATGGGTAGAAATGAAAACGTTTCCTTATGTAACTGAAATAATTTCTTTTGAAGTTTATCACGAACAATCTTTAACTTGTCACTATCAAATCGTTTGGTCTAGATTTATCCCAAAAGTCATTAATATAAGTTTCTGAATTTATTTCACGCATTATTTCGCTCTGAATTTTATTCGACTATTATCTGAATTATTGCCTCAGTTCTTATAATTCTAGATCAAACGCTCTATGATCATCTGTTATATTCTCATAATAATGTTTTTTTTTTAGCCATTCGTACGGATACAATCCAACAAGCTCGGTGGTTGACTGTGATCGCCATACATTATCACTGCAGTATTCTTTAACAATAGTCAGTCAAGAAACATTTTTAACACATCTAATGAAACAGTGTATTTTTCATCCCAATTATTATTTTTGGTAAATATTTCTCACCATTTATCTCCCTTGTATCAAACAAAACCTATCACAAGTACATTATTTTCATTCACTCTTCTCGCAAATCTGTGTTAACACACCTAAATATGAACTCTGTCTAAATAATTGTTTTACCGCAATCACCAGGTTCGTTTGGATAAACAGTCTATGTATGGATACTGGATCATACACAGATGGCGCAGACGCTAGCGATATCTGATTATTTTTACCATTAACATCTTTAACGGGAATTTCAACCATTCAGTATAACCGTGTAACATTTCTTGATTTATTCTTCACAAGCCCCAACTAGTACCTGTACACTACAATAAGTTTGAAAATTTTCGCCATAAATAAAATGAATCCGTGGCAACTCTGACCGCGGTATCGGGAAACCAATAATCATCGATAATAGATTAATTTAAACATAAGCTAACGTCGGCGATCTTAAATGTAAAAACTGTGGAGATTTTTCAACAGTATAACTTACAAATGTATCTAATTTTACATTTGTTTGAGAAAAGAGCTGTTTCTTTACTTATAAACGTATTCTTGCGTGCGGTATCGGCAATTACAATTAATCTAGTTCAGCAGCATCTTTATTTAATCTTGTACAATGTCTTTTGTGATCATATGATCGTCCTGGAGTCAATTTGCTGATTATTCTTCTGCCAAGATCTTTCGGGATATATTCCTCGCTTTCATTTTTGATCCTGAATACAGTATTAGAATGTGTTCAGTTCAGTAAACTTATATTCACCGAGATGATGACACTTATTTTTGATCTTGTTGATGGTCTTGTCGACGTCAGATTGTAGTGGGGGGGGGGGTCTAGCTTAGCGATATCATTAATTCAATGATATCCATGACTGATTCAGCCCACTCGTTTATGTTTCAAGTCATATATACGTTAACCCATTTTCACGATTTCAACTTGTGAAATGTTCCGTTACCCGTTAAGATACACAAGTTATTTTTGAAAATTTCATCGGTTTTAGATCATCAACGCTAGGTTTCTCATTTATCGAATAAATTCAATAAATAAGTGCGGTGACAGAATACGCTCTTTCATAATATGGTTTGTTAATACCAGTCAACACTCATGGTTTTGAATTTTTACTCTGTATGGCAATTGTTTCGTTATGAAGGACAGTATAATATTTGTCAAGTATGATCCGATTGTGTGTTTCTGCTAGTACAATAAATTTTACTTTAAAAAAATATATTTGATTGTCAAGATAATTTATGATCGTTGCCGCTCGTATGCCGTTCATCGAAGCATTGACACCATCAGTGATTTAGAATGTTAACCAGATATGAGATGCGCCATCTTTCTTCAATTCGTTCTTGGTGTGATGAAGTTTATTAATAAAACTTGTATTCTTCGGATACACCAGTTTTCATCCGTAAGTCTGGAAATATTCAGCCATGGTGAAATTTATGTTTAAAAGGTTTGATATTGAATAATCTTTCAAAATCATCAATGCTATAATATAATTAAGCCAAATATATATATATATATATATATATATATATATATATATATATATATATATATATATATATATATATATATATATATATATATATATATATATATTAATACCAATGTTATCAGAACTAGACACTATTTGTTTTCAGTTAATCGAATTTATTGCAGAAACGTGCACAGTATTCAGAACCTGATCTCTGTGTATGTATGTATGTATGTATGTATGTATGTATGTATGTATGTATGTATGTATGTATGTTTCATAAATACCATTGCAAACGTTATTAATAATGTTCATCATAATAATCATGTTCTTCTTATAAGCAATGCAAAGTATTAACACGTAGATATGTGTGTATCAACTTTCCATTTACACCATTGTAAATGTCATTAAATATGATTTAAAATACTACCACTAGTAATAATAATAAATTAATATTAATATTATTATTGTGTAGCATATTTTCACATCGGTATACAGTTTGCTGTCTTTTCACCATTTATTAATCATTCACTCTGTCTCACATCTCTAACATGACCCTCTCTCTCTCTCTCTCTCTCTCTCTCTCTCTCTCTCTCTCTCTCTCTCTCTCTCTCTCTCTCTCTCACACACACACACACACACACACACACACACACACACACAAATCAGTAGATAAATATATTAAAATAGTTCCACTTAAATTTACCTTTTAAGAAACAAATTACAATCCTTCTTCATTCATGCTTCGGTGGCTTAGTGGTTAGAGTGTCCGCCGTGAGAGTTTGAGGTCGTGGGTTCGATCCCTGGCCGAGTCATACCAAAGATTTACAAAAATGTTACTAACAGCTGCCTCGCTTGACGCTTAGCATTAAGAGGTCAGTGTTAGGACTGGTCGGCCTGGTGTCAGGATAATGTGACTGGGTGGGACATCATGCTACACTATAAACTGTCTCACTGCAGACATCGTAGCGATATGACTGAAAAATTGTTAAAGCTACGTTAAAATCCTAAACAAACAAACAAACATTCATGCTTCAACTGGAAAAGAAATACAGTGAGTGTATGTGCATAAATGAAATAGAATCGCCAAAACGGACACATTTAGTTTGCAAATTGTAAAGATTATACTGATTCTACAGAGGTAACATCCATTATACTGATTCTACAGAGGTAACATCCATTATACTGATTCTACAGAGGTAACATCCATTATACTGATTCTACAGAGGTAACATCCATGATTTCAGTGACGTTTTTAATGTTAATGATCCATAATTAAACACCACCATTGCAAAATATGATTAAAAGTAGTCTCCCTTTACACACAATCGATTATGGAATTCACAATCGATTATCTGCTCAATCAACTGATGATCGATTATAATCGATAATCGGAACAACACTAGTTTACTCTATACTCTTTAATCTGGTTAAGGGTATGAATTGTTTATTGAATTTAGCTGAATGGTCTTACTTGATAGCATTCTGATTTGAACTAATTTGAAATGTCTTACTCGATCGCATTCCGATTTGAACTAACTTGAATGGTCTTACTCGATAACATTCTGATTTGAACTAATTTGAATGGTTTTACTGGATAGGAATGCTAGTTGAACTAACATGAATGGTCTTACTCGATAACATTCCGATATGAACTAACTTGAATGGTCTTACTCGATAGTATTCGATTTGAACTAATTTGAATGGTGTTACATGATAGAAATGCTAGTTGAACTAATCTGAATGGTCGTACTGGATAGGAATGATATTTGAACTAACTTGAATGGTCTTACTGATTATGAATGCTATTTGAACTAACTTGAATGGTGTTACTGGATATGAATGCTATTTGAACTAACTAGAGTGGTCTTACTGATTATGAATGCTATTTGAACTAACTGGAATGGTCTTACTGATTATGAATGCTATTTGAACTAAATTGAATGGTCTTACTGATTAGGAATGCTGTTTGAACTAACTAGAATGGTCTTACTGACTAGGAATGCTATTTAAACTAACTGGAATGGTCTTACTGATTATGAATGCTATTTGAACTAAATTGAATGGTCTTACTGATTAGGAATGCTGTTTGAACTAACTAGAATGGTCTTACTGATTAGGAATGCTATTTGAACTAACTTGAATGGTGTTACCGGATATGAATGCTATTTGAACTAACTTGAATGGTCTTACTGATTAGGAATGCTATTTGAACTAACTAGAATGGTCTTACTGATTAGGAATGCTGTTTGAACTAACTTGAATGGTCTTACTGATTAGGAATGCTATTTGAACTAACTAGAATGGTCTAACTGGATGGGTTGCACAAGTAAATATACACCTTTTATAATAATATTAACGATTTAGCATAACAGCTTCATCTAACACAATCACAAATAATAGAAATATGCTCTAGTAGCTAGAATACAACATGAAATGTAATACTTTAGACTTTAAACTGTTGTTGTCGGTCAAATGCATCATGGAATTTAATGCAGTAGAATCTTCAAAATGCATCATGAAATGCAAAGCAGTACAGACTTTGAAACTAAAACACAGCAATACAGCATGAATATAATATAGTATAGACTTTAGAACAGTAAAGTCCAACACGAAATATAATATAATACAGACTTTAAAACAGTAAAATCCAACACGAAATGTAATATAATACAGACTTTAAAACAGTAAAATCCAACACGAAATGTAATATAATACAGACCTTAGAACAGTAAAGTCCAACACGAAATGTAATATAATACAGACTTTAAAACT
This sequence comes from Unio pictorum, assembly GCA_030141615.1. Lineage (NCBI taxonomy): Eukaryota > Metazoa > Mollusca > Bivalvia > Unionida > Unionidae > Unio > Unio pictorum. Next base: position 394,089 of record JARLTB010000610.1, read on the forward strand.
GTATAGTCTAACACGAAATATAATATAATACAGACCTTAGAACAGTAAAGTCCAACACGAAATGTAATATAATACAGACTTTAAAACTGTATAGTCTAACACGAAATGTAATGTAATACAGACTTTAGAACAGTAAAGTCCAACACGAAATGTAATATAATACAGACTTTAAAACAGTAAAATCCAACACGAAATGTAATATAATACAGACCTTAGAACAGTAAAGTCCAACACGAAATGTAATATAATACAGACTTTAAAACAGTAAAGTACAGCACGAAATATAATATAATACAGACTTTAAAACAGTAGAATGCAAGAAATGAAATGTAATAAAAAAGACTTAAACAATAAAGTGCAACATGAAATGTAATATAATGCAGACTTTCTCGAAACTGTAAACATCAAACGTATGGCAATAAAGGTCAAATAAATGAAAAGGCATTGGAGTAAAAATCACGTCGCTAGATGTCTTTAAGGACAATTTTATTCATGCAATAATGCATGGTAAAATGATATTTACAAGAGTGTTTGGCTGAGGCCTGTTTTAGGGTGGTTCTGCCAACTACTGTTTCATATATATTTAAGAATGTGGTCCTAATTGCCATAGGGCTAATAATGTTTCTTCGATCTCTATTTTAGAATATTGTCCTTATTAATGGCCATCAAATGTCTATTCCACAGACATTTTAGAAGACTTATTCATAGCCAACTAATACCTGTATCGATATATAAGATGAAACTAATGTTACTGTCTAATGATGCTTGGTCAGTGATATTTGCATGGTCAATGCTATTCATTCTATGTGTGGTGATTGTGGTCGGAGACAATTAATATTACATGTATACAAAGCCTAAACCATGTACAGCATGTAATAGTTGTTGCTAGGCTGTACATTTGGTTTCTTCGTTGTGCCTTCTTCCTTGACCTATGAAAATACGCAGTTGCATAAAGTTTAATAATGGCCCAGAACTATTAGCAAGCATGCTACTAATTTAGAAGGAATTCAAGGCGAAACAGTAGATAATTCACGAAAGAATTTTGAATGCACGAGAAATCTGTATTACAATAACACCCACCCCACACCTACCCACCCCACCCAACACGTCTGTTTTATCATCAGTAACAGTAAATAGTTCACGAAAGAATTTTTAACGCATGAGGACTCTGTACCACAATAACACACCCACACCCACACCCACACCCACATGATTCTGTTTTATCATCGGCAATGGCACATACAAACCTAAAAGCAAGAAAGTCCACCGGAGGAAAGGCTCTGAGAAAGCAATTGACAACCAAGGCTGCTCGTAAGAACGCACTTTAAGACAGTGATTTTATTTCAAGAGAGAAGTAATGAATGTATGGAATGTTATACGAAAGTATAAAACTATAAAAAGAGGATATACAAATTTACAGAATAAAGAAAAATGTACAGAAGAGTAAATACATAAAATGAATTCTACTCACAAGCAAGAAAAGTAGAAAACTTGCTGGATTTCCACAGCGCAGTAATAAACTTGGAAAATTATTTCAAGACGAAGAGAATCGAGACAGAGGAAGGGTCATTCCTTGAATGCTATTATCAGGAAGGTACCCAAGAATTATTCATCAGAAATATACCAAGAGAAAGAGTACTTACTACATCAACTGTAATAATAGCTTCGAAAATCAGAAACACAGACATCTGACAACAAATCTATCCTATAAACATGAAAGGATATGAGGTGGCCCAGAGGGAACTTGCCGGTCATACCGTATAAAGAATTAAACATTTCGGGAGAGACGGTAGTTGTAAAATGAAAACGGTGCCACTCCTCACAAAAATCAAGAAACAAACAGTAGAACTTGGCTTATCCATCATTCCTTAGGAGATACGTTTCGAGGACACGGTCGACTGGTTCGACAACAAATCTGGCAGAAAGGTGGAAAAATCAAGATTGGTGACCGTTAATATACATCAGGGTTAGAATTCTTGAAATTGAAAAGACCAAACTCAGAGGAATTAAAAGGGAGATACTTCGTTCACAATAAATACATAGTCCAATCAATACAATTTAATTGAATTACATTTGGGTATGTTTATTGCATGTCCTTGGAATTGATGTCTTACTGGTATATGTCGGACATCACCGACTGGATTGACTTTGAAATCAACCTGAAACCCAAATTCGTATTTTCACATCATCGCAGATATGTATGATGTACAATGCCATAGTTATAAAATGATCACGTGGCTTTCGAAAACAAAATAATGTAAGCTCAAATATGGACAATCACTAGGTACCATGTCTGGACCAAATGTGTGAGTAGACCACAACGAGAAAAGAGGGTTGGTTTATATTGGTTGAACGCCACATTTCAGCGCAGAATAACCTATATATGGCGGTCAGTATAATTAGTTCAGGAAGAACCCGCAAATTCCACGGGAAGACCCACCAACCCATGTGAAACTATTGTCAAGCTTTCTCACATTCCCATGTTAGCCGAGACTCGAACATATATGAAATGACAGTGATCTGTTAGAAAAAAATGCGAGCGTCTTAGACCCCTCAGTAACCTTGAAAAAAGTGGATTCCCAACAAATAGTTAAGTCATTTTCAAAACCGAAATAAAAGTTAAATAATCTTTGCATAAACTAACATATACGATGGTAATAATTACTTTGTATTACTTCACTACAATGACTGAGATCAGTAAACGTTATCGTAACAGGAAACTCTACAACTTAAATACTTCTCATCCAAAGTGAGATCAACTAGCCTACATCTCAATACCATGTATTACAACTCAATACCATGTATTACATCTCAATACCATGTATTACATCTCAATACCATGTATTACAACTCAATACCATGTATTACATCTCAATACCATGTATTACATCTCAATACCATGTATTACATCTCAATACCATGTATTACATCTCAATACCATGTATTACATCTCAATACCATGTATTACATCTCAATACCATGTATTACAACTCAATACCATGTATTACATCTCAATACCATGTATTACATCTCAATACCATGTATTACAACTCAATACCATGTATTACATCTCAATACCATGTATTACAACTCAATACCATGTATTACATCTCAATACCATGTATTACATCTCAATACCATGTATTACATCTCAATACCATGTATTACAACTCAATACCATGTATTACATCTCAATACCATGTATTACATCTCAATATTACATCTCAATACCATGTATTACATCTCAATACCATGTATTACATCTCAATACCATGTATTACAACTCTTTTGCCTTAAACTGTGTAACAAATAGAACGAAAGAAACAAATTATATCCATAAAATAAAATTTACAAATTATATCCATAAAATGAAATTTACAAATTCAAATAACTGCCATTCAATAACATTTTCTAGAGCTTTTCAATGTTACTAACTCGAACATTATCAAGGAAAAAACACACACTACTTCAAATAACCTTCTCTCTGATCTACATTCGGGATATGTTTGCACATTTCTTCTATGACAACGTACAAACCATTAGAGATCAACTTGACAACACAGGTTCACTCGACTCGTCGTCGCCACACACCTCTGATCCAGTATTTCAAAGGTAACCTTTAACTGCATTTGGGCCAGTTTATTCGGCTCTCTTATGTACAAACCTGATGTAAAGCGCCCAAACGTCATCCGAAATTAATCCGATTCCGATATCAACGCATATTGAGTGCTTAGACTGAACATTGCCTTCACTAACAGGTTTTATTATTACATTCCTCTCATCCGGCGAATTACATTCATTTTTTTTTATTTTTAAAAAAAAAACGCTATTAAATTATTACTACTGTCCTCTCTCTTACCTCTATTTCATGTGAAAAATCTTAGAAAAAGTTGTTCCGTCACGACTTGTATCTCTTCTGAATTTAAATAGCTTTTGTAGCAATGAAGAGTCTCCATAGAGACCACTCCGCGGTACTGAAACTGTCCTTCTGAGAGTAGTTAACGACCTTGTCTTTGTTTTGGATAATGGAACTATTACAGTCCTCAACCTGCTTGACTTGTCTGCAACATTAAACGCAACATACATCGGTATGTATTTGGCATTCAGCCTTACAATGATGCTTGGTCATATGTAGTCGAAAGGACACACATTCCTGCAATAAATGCAAAGCAGTCTAACGCAGCTTATGTGTTTATCATTCATGGAGGTTTGGTCTTGATCTCTTTCTCTTCATTCTATATACTGAGCCCCCTCTCAAGGGTCATAGATCGGATCGTCATACTATGTCTCATCCACTGTACGCTGATAGCGCCCACGTATTTAGTCATCCAACTGAATTTCGATGTTGACATCCAATGCGAAGAACGGTATATTCTGGGTAAGAAGTCATGGATACCATCTAACGAGCTGCCAATGAATGATAAGAAATGTGAAGACATTTTGATCACCACACAAACCTTTTCTCATTTATATCCTTTACCTCAGACAAGAAGTACAGCAACACCAACATTAAATTCACGCAGCCGGATCGAAACCTAGACGTCCCTTTCGACAGTAATCTTTCATTATACAACATGGCATCTTCAGCTCAGCTCCATGAGCAATTTTCTACGTTGATGCCACTGAAATGCATGGATGTCACTTAGTACTTTCTAAATTTGAACATTTGCAATTCACGTCTATATGGTTAAGTTTAATACCTACAACAGAAACTTCAAAAAAAAATTACAAGACAACGGCTCGGATCACATGAGTATTAAGAACTGAGTACAATCTTTCCCTGCTTGATCCTAAAGCAAACCCAAAATGTGTTCTCTATGTTAAATGACCAAAATGCCTATCTGACCTCATCAATGGGCACGCCCCTGCAATGTGCTTAAAGTCATATTCCGATACGTACTTTCTACTAAGAAAACCAAGTCGTATGGCCAACGTTCTCTTACGTAAGAGGGCACAACAACCTGGAACGAATCGCGCTTTTGAACGTCGATACAACGTCACGGTAATCTGATTCAAGAGTGCTCTTAAAATTTGACCTAATTTGACTGCAAGAACAGACTTAAGACTTTTCTTTTACTTTATTATTTTATTTCCTTATCTTATTACAATCAAACTCCTGTTTGTTTCCCTTTCTTTTTAAGCAAGACATAGTCTGCAACTCATCATGCGTTTAGTATTAATATTTTGACTATCCCATGCCATGCTTTCTTTAGTTGCCTAAATATTAAATTCACTTTTAATTCCTGCATTTTTAAAATGATTTGCTTCCATTTCCTGTGGGATATATTTTTTGTTGAATAGTGTTTATGCATTATTTTGTGGTTGTGTCTTGCAAATCGTGTTGGTTTTAGGCCTTATTGCTTTTTCTGTCACGTCAGTAAACAAATTCATGTTATATTGAATAGTCGTTTTAAATCGTGCCAAAAGATAAACAAGTCATATCTTAGCCCGTACCTTTAATTATGTTTGCCTTGCAATTTCACGTTGGTTCTCTCTCTCTCTCTCTCTCTCTCTCTCTCTCTCTCTCTCTCTCTCTCTCTCTCTATATATATATATATATATATATATATATATATATATATATATATATATATATATATATATATATATATAGAGAGAGAGAGAGAGAGAGAGAGAGAGAGAGAGAGAGAGAAAGAGAGAGAGATGGGTGGGTGGGTGGGTGAGTGTTTGTGATTTGCGATATATTTATTAAATTCTTTTTTATTCTTCTCCATTACATACTATTGTAATGTAAATGAATTCACTAGAGATAGTGTTTATCCAAAAAATCAGAAGGCCTGAATTATTATTTGGTAAACAAATAATGTTGACCTAGATCCTGACCTTAACTCGATGTAAGTTGGAGCCACATAACATGTTCTTTTGTATTTTAAAATGATTGGTTGTTGTCAAAGTCAATATGGGGCTAGTCAAGAAGTATATAACTTTTTATTCTTAAAGTAAAAATAATTGTTTCTCGTCAGCATCTTGATTGCAATACGTGATGTAGATGATCACGTGACCAACCCTTAATGATTCGTAATTTGAGGATTTTATTTTCTTCTTTCGAACTGGGTATTAGAATACAATATAATCTTTGTTTTAGTGAAATATTCTTAGTTTGGGTCTTTTATATCTGACGTTAAGGCATTTTCTTTACATCTGACATTTAGTCATTTTCTTACATCTGACGTTAAGTCACTTTTTTACATCTGACGTTAAATCATTTTCTTATATCTGACATTTAGTCATTTTCTTACCTCTGACATTTAGTCATTTTCTTACATCTGACATTTAGTCATTTTCTTACATCTGACATTTAGTCATTTTCTTACATCTGACATTTAGTCATTTTCTTACATCTGACGTTAAGTAATTTTCTTAAATCTGAATTTAGTCATTTTCTTACATCTGACATTTAGTCATTTTCTTACATCTGACATTTAGTAATTTTTTCTTACATCTGACATTTAGTCATTTTCTTGCATCTGACGTTGTCATTTACTTACATCTGACGTTAAGTCATTTTCTTACATCTGACATTTAGTCATTTTCTTATATCTGACGTTAAATCATTTTCTTATATCTGACATTTAGTCATTTTCTTACATCTGACATTTAGTCATTTTCTTGCATCTGACGTTAAGTCATTTACTTACATCTGACGTTAAGTCATTTTCATACATCTGACGTTAAGTCATTTTCTTACATCTGACATTTAGTCATTTTCTTACATCTGACGTTGTCATTTTCTTACATTTGACATTTAGTTTTAGTCATTTTCATACATCTGACATTTAGTCAGTTTCTTACATCTGACGTTAGGTCATTTTCCTTTGTTGTAGCCAGTTTTGAAGCCATGTTAACTTTTCTTCAGTTCACTTGGATTTTAAAGGATAAGTTCGTATCTATAAACTTTTGATGTGCTCATTAGAAATCTTGGACAAGGACAGTTTTAAAAAAAAACGTTATTCGGAAATCCAACACCGGAGTGTTCAATCTTGTGATTCTACAAGGAACTGTAGATAAACACACCACCAACTACAGCATACGTCATCGTCTTCCATCTTGGATTTTCCAGCAGGACTCGAACTTGAAACTATTAGAACATTTCGTTACTAGGACGTTTATAATTTAATTCGTAGATTATTCTTGGGTTAGTTTTGGATTTGATTCTTAAAACTAAGTTTTACAATCTTTTTCTAGAGAAAAAAATTAAATTGTACAAAGCTTGTTGTTGTCACTTTATCTATGTTACCGTTTATTAGAGCCCCTCTCTCTCTCTCTCTCTCTCTCTCTCTCTCTCTCTCTCTCTATATATATATATATATATATATATATATATATATATATATATATACATACATACATACATACATACATACATACATACATACATACGTGCGTGTGTGTAACAAGATTACATATCCTTGGCTATTGTATAGGTTTGCCCTTGATTGTTATTCCCATTTTATTACTCTCATTCAGTAATTCAAAACATGGTGTATGTAATAACGGTGAATGTAGTCTTACATGTAAGACGTCGACACTGATATTTATGTTGTGGTAGCGATCACGACCATGTCGAGCGGCATCGTCGGGAAATGGTTTGGCATTCCTTAAAGGTATGATAGTAAGTGAAACTTTGGATCCGCATACTAATTCGAATGCCTGAGCTAAAAAAACATCGGTACCAAAATTTCTTTTTACGAAAAAGTATCTTGAAATACAACGTAATTTCTTAAATGGGTCGCGCGCTAGAGAAAAGAAGTGTCCCCCTTTGTTAGTTATTATATATTACATGTATGACATGTCAATTGTAAGCAACGATACGAGACCCTGTGTTGCTTGCTTGTAGCAAATGTTTATTATTTAATAAACCATCCGACAGGAACACCGCTAGGCCATTTCAATCCTGCCCTGAAATAACGGTGTAGCAGTTGTAGAAATAATACACATCAATTTGCTGTGTTTGATGAGAATGGATTATATGTTACAAGAAATACACATCAATTTGCTGTGTTTGATGAGAATGGATTACATAATACAAGAAATACACATTAATTTGCTGTGTTTGATGAGAATGGATTATATGTTACAACAGCAAAAGCCGACAATTTTCCGATCGTGACTTTGTCTTCTTTCCGTTTTATTTTTTTTTTTTTTTTGTTATTTAATGTTAACGAAGGTCTCACTGGATAGTTTGTTGGAGTTTGTTGGAGGGGGGGGGGGGCATTTTCATCCAACGATGACCTGTGTTGCTTGCTTGTAGCAAATGTTTATTATTCAATAAAACATCCGACAGGAACACCGCTAGACCATTTCAATCCTGCCCTGAAATAACGGTGTAGCAGTTTTAGAAATTCACGTCGATTTGCTGTGTTTGATGAGAATGGATTATATGTTACAAGAAATACACATCAATTTGCTGTGTTTGATGAGAATGGATTATGTTACAACAGCAACAGCAGACAATTTTCCGATCGTGACTTTGTCTTCTTTCCGTTTTTTTTTTTTTTTTTTTTTTTTTTTTTTTTTTATAATGGACTGGATAGTTTGTTGTTTTTTTGGGGGGTGAGGGTTCATTTTCATCCAACGATGACCTGCTGCAGAAAAATCATAATACTATTACATTAAAGATACAATTAAAAGCAAACTAATATTTTTTGTTGAAATAATGCTTGTAAAATTCTGAATGAGGTATTAAGGTTAATTCATTGACTGACTTGTTTGTTTTATAGCTGCAACCGTCTACTAGAGACATATGTGCAGCTTTTATAGACACCATATCGGTGTCCATTTGTTTCCCTCGAAGAGGGGAAGAAGCACTCCCTCCCCTAAGGATTTCTGAACCAAACACAACCACCAACCCCTCGAGGGCCCCCCGAGTGACCTTAAAGCGCTGTCCGTTACGGATCACTGCCGTCTCACATCTGTCTGCATGTGTTCGGGTCTAAGATTCGGCTAATGTGGGTATGTGAGAAAGCTTGCCAGTAGCTTTTCGTGTGTCGGTTGTTCTTTCGGGGGTATTCCCGGGTTCGTCCTCCACCAATAATACTGGCCGCCATGTATAGCCTATCGTGTGCTGAAAAATGGCGTTAAATCCTAAAACAAAGTCACCAACAAGCCAATCCATTTCCATGCCGAACTCAAGGTAAATGTAAAGCACATTAGCGATTTAGATTATGTGTGATTTTATAAATGCTAGGATTGTGATAATTAGGCTCATGAATTCTACCTTAAAAAGTTGTCAAAATACGAAGCCATCCAGTGAGACCGAAAGTAGTTCAGAATATAGTTCTTGGCGGAATATCGTAAGTTAGATCATCGCTAGGCCATTCCATTCAAGTGGTTTCTAGCGATAGTGCGATATTGGATTCCAGGGTATAAGACTAATAGTTTCCGCGCTGGTATTAATCTCAACATTCGGCCTCCTCAGATGTTTCCCTTACAACTCATTTTTAATTTCCTCATAAGTGACATGCGTGACTTCTGACATAAGGCAAGTTAACGGGAAAGGCAAGAATATCAGGATAATTATATATTTAGTGAGTAATGCGAGTATCTGTTGATAAATACATAGTAAATGTTGATAAAAGTTCCAGTGCAGTTTTATTGTAAGCGTTATGCACCGTAGAGCTTTACTAATTTTAGCTATTACTCAGGACTTCGTGTCCTGTGTTACAGAATTAGGCCGACACTGTACACACCTTGTTTAATTGTTGTATGTACATATCTGATATTTAAGGATGTACAGTACGTATGTACTGTCAGAGAAAAAGGAAAGAGGAAGATGGTTACAGTACTAAAGCAAGACACTGAAATGGATTAAATTTACCAAAATATATTAGCTGGAGAGCGAAGAACCAAAGACATTTACTTTTAAGTACAGAAGGTATACAACCAAGATTATACATGAGAATTTGCAAGTTTCATTCTCCCATTCATTCTCAGAGGTGCTGGCATTACAATGAAACTTTTTTTTGGGTACAAATTAAGTATAATTTTAATCCTAAGAATTTTTATTTATTTTTATTTTGAATGATTTATTACTGAGTCTGGTTTGTTTGTTTGTTTGATTAGGATTTTTAACGTAGCTTTAACAATTTTTCAGTCATATCGCTACGATGTCTGCAGTGAGGCAGTTTATAGTGATGTCTAGCACTGAGACATCATGCCGCAGACATGTAGCATGATGTCTCACCCAGTCACATTATCCTGACACCAGGCCGACCAGTCCTAACACTAACCTCTTTATGCTGAGCGTCAAGCGAGGCAGCTGTTAGTACCACTTTTGTAAGTCTTTGGTATGACTCGGCCGGGGATCGAACCGACGACCTCACGCTTCCGGGGCGGACACTCTACCACTAGACCACCGGAGCGGTTAGTCTGATTTGTCAAACCGTTTAAAAAAGTTAGGAGTGATTGACTGCCTACATTTAATGGTTGACCTTCAGATTGGTCTGGATTATACATGTCCCAATTGTCTTATATTTACAAAGAGTGACCATGTGTCCAGTTTTATCCCAGGCATTCTGGTTTTCAGCTGGCCTGTTCCCAGTCTAATGTGATCATTTTTCCAAGTCTGCAAGTGGGTGTCTTGATATTCTTCAGCTTCATCAATGACCATCTTGTATTTATAGAAGTATTTTTCTGCTTTTTAAAAAAAATGTATAATGACATTACTGAATGTGAGGGAGAAATACTGGATGGCAGTGGATTCAATTGGGAATGGTCTCACGATTTTGGAAAGCTGTAGACTAACAATTTCTCTTTTTACCTGATATTGCTGGTGGTGGAGACCAATTGTGCTTGGTACAGTTAGTTCTAGACCATCAGCATTTTGATCTTGTGGATAAATGGAGCACTTGCTAATAATTAATAAATATATTTTGTCTGACCTTTGTATATGTATCAGCATTGCATTTCTATTGCTATATTACACTGAATTTTTACATACCCTTATATAATGTGTGTGTGTGTGTGTGTGTGTGTGTGTGTGTGTCTGTTACTCCTTCACTACTGTAAGGTAGCTCCATATAATACAAGCCTTTTTGCAGGTGTGATTTCATGGACCTCATATTATTCTTTTATCATAATATGTGTAAAATACCTCATTTTATTCTTTTATCATAATATGTGTAAAATACCTCATTTTATTCTTTTATCATAATATGTGTAAAATACCTCATTTTAAGCAACCTCACTAGTATTTATTGAGAGAGTATTCTATTTTTATAGTAAGTTCTTTGTTCACTTCAGATATATGCAATGTTTCCATCTGAATGTGCAGTCATTCAGTGAGAGAGACCGGCATTTGCTTGTAAATGAGAGTAAAATTCATGATGTTACCATGGGAACACGGGCACCATTTTTCAAGAATATCAGCATAGATACAGGTCTGGTCATAAGCCCATCAACCCAACTACTAGAAAATCTGAACAGAACATTACTAGATGTCTCTGATGCCCATAACAATGTATCAGATTTAGGGACAGTCCATCACAGTTTCACACAAAATGCAGAGCTTAGCACCGGTGTAACAGCTGCCATCGCAGTTAGCTCGGGCTTTGCCATCATTATTCTAGGTAAGACTTTTTTCGATCTGCCCTGTGTTTCTAATATTGTTTTCTAATACAGTAGATCCTGTCTTGAAAGACCATCAATTCTGCCAAAAAGGAATGGTCTCTCATAACAGGTCACAACACTTTATAATGAATAAATCTATGCATGGAGATTTTGGTCTCTCAAGACAGGTTTTACTGTAATAAGCCCATACTTTATGATATACACTATTGCAAAGGTGTAAGACAGGGTCCATGCTATGGTGACCTGTTATATAATTTTAAACTAAGTAACAAAAAATGCAAACCAACACATTAAGTAAATTCAAGAAATAATTTATTTCCATATAAGTGCAAATTTAAAGAAACTTATTGTGAATTAAATCCCAAATTAACCTAACCATTCTGACTAACAATATGCATTTCAGGGACAAATGCCAAAATGTGAAATGTTTGCTAGGGATCAATGGTCTAGTATCCCATCATCTATAGAATAACATCTAGAAGATAACGGTCAGTTTTTCTTTCCAAATATTGCTCAGCAGAGCATTGCTGTCATTAACATGTAACTTGCGTAACAGGATGGACATGTTAAATATTTAACTGTTATTTTTTATTATCTGGACAATAATTAAGAAATCTATTACAATGTTATGAATGAAAGAAGCATCAGTATCTGCATGGTTGAGATGTACATACAGTGTGCTCATTTTTCGTGTACTTGTCAATCAAGTAACAACTAAAAGCATTACACTAGGAATTTACGAATATTCTCATATGAAAATTTTTGTAATATTATTTAGATGTTTGGTAATCATTTGCACTTAGCACAAGACAACAAAATATTCACCATTTCATGTTCCATTAAATTGGTATTAAAGCTTTATTAGCATGGAAAATGTAACTTGTATAACAAGGACAAAGAAAATTTAGTTTTTTATTTGTAAAATTTATAAAATATTTTGGAGCCAGCTTGGGTTTGGTGCTGAAGTAGCTACTGTTGATATTATTGTGTATTCAACTTCTTCAGTGGCTCTTACATTGCACTTTCTTGACAAATTTGGTCAGCAGTGGTAATTCCAATTTAACATAGAAACAAAAATTGTTATGTCCATTGTATGAACTATTTACTATGTTGGGTCTGTACATGGTACATGGTATTTATATTTATATTTTGTTGACTAATTTCATTTGCAATTCAATTAAATGCCTTTGTCCAGTGTGAGTGGTAGCGCTTTATCGACACAAATCATCTTTGCAAACATAATATTGTGCTTATTATTTTACAGAATGGATCTTAGCAAGAAAGCAAATATTTGTTTATGATAAAATCTAACTCTTTCTACCGGTATATTTTCTAGCTGGATTTGTTTTGGTTTTTATCAATGGTGAAATATTTATGCTTTCATCACTGTGACGTAAATAATTGTGTACATTAAATCTATGAATTCACAAAAATTAGCTGTATTGGCTGAGACTGCTGGACTAGTGACTGAAAAGGTGCGGGATTGAATCTTAGTATTAGACCAGCCTTGGTGATTGCTGTTGTGTGTTTTTTACCCTAATTTCCTTGGCACTAAATAAGCCACTTGCCTTGCTGTGTTGTAAAGTACCCAAATAAAACAAAATGGGGGTCCCAGGGGGTCATGTGATCTAAAGCACTAGATTTTTTTTTACCTTTTACTGTCATCAAACCTCTGGATATATGAGAAAGCTTATCAGTAGCTTCCCATGGTTCTTTCATCACCTGTTATACTGACCACTATGTATAGTTTATAATAATAATAATAATAATGATAATAGTAATGAGGACTTTGTATAGCGCCTAATCCTTAGAAGCTCTAAGCACTTTACAACATAATGATATGACTACACTACAGAAAAAACAAGAAACAAAAACCATGAAATTTGCAAACATAAAAACATGCTGAAAACATATAAGGTACAAAATATTATTAGGTCTGTTACGTTTGTTCCTGCAGTCGAAAAGGGTGAGTTTTAAAAAGGACTATTTTGTCTGTGTCTAATTTCAATGGGCAATTTGTTCCACATCATTAAACCTAAATAAAAATTGCCAAAATATTATTCCTTATTTCCTTTAAAGTGTTTGTTAACAGAGTTGGACTTGATTTGTACTAGGGTCCTCACTACAGTGGGACCCCGCTATAACACGGTAGTTGGGAGCCATAGAATCTGACCGGGATATGAACCGAACCGTGTTATAAGCAACCATGTACAATACCAACACATTTTTGGATTTAATTGCGGGGTGGGGGTGGGGTGGGGGTACATAAAGACGGGTGCAAAAATGAATGGCACAATTACCATTTTTGATCAGTATATATTAAATGAGAAAACATTTGCTGTGGTAACAGAAATTGCAGATTTAATATATTACTTTATTCAGAGAACCATGCATTGGTACATATACGTGTCTAATTTATATATACATGTATAATCTATTGCATGAAAAGAGTATCAACACCGTGTACTCACCAGCGAATCTTGTAACATACACTGAATCCATAATACATATATTTCCATCGAAAATATCCACACAAGGATGTAAAATATTCAATAATTTTGTCACAGATCATTATGTGACTGAATTCAATGAAAAGAAAATAGCAAAAATTACGTAACGGGTGTACGTAACGAATGATGAAATAGTACATGTCTGTAGATTAAATAATTGAAGCTAAAGTGTATTCTTATAATAACTACATGTACATCTCAGGATCTTTCCGTCTCTGAATTCAGTCATTGTAAATTTCAGCACATTTTCCCACCCAAGCTGCTAGTCAAAGTCCTTTGAACTTGCCGCCCAGCTATTGCATCATGTTCTTTTGATGTACTCTTAATACAGCGGGCAGAACTGGCTGTATTTTAACCACTGAATCATGTCACTGTTTAGCTCGGCAGTTCACTTTGATGATAAACAATGTACTTAAATTGATTGATATACATTCTGGTGAGAATCTTTTATCAATCCCCGCATTGGCTATTGCTTAGTTGTGTATGAAATTAAGAGAACATATATCAGAGATTATTAGAGCAACGATTGTATTCAGAATGCATTCAAGACAAACACAAAGCAGACACGATGGCTTCATTACTCAGGAATCAGTAATTATAATATTGACACTTATGAGCTGTAATTTTTCAACAATAAACAAAGATCAAAGTTCTCAGTAGGCCCAGCAATTGGTTCTTATTTCCGACGTTTATTTTGGCACAAAATTAGAAGAAATTTGATAATACATTTTCTACAGGTTCTTTTTCGCACTGTTTAGACGAATATGAAAATGATAATTAAACTCTTGACTTTTTTTTTCATACTTAAAAAAATTTTTTTTTTTTTTTTTTGGTCTTTGAGAAAAATACCTGTAATAAATTACCCGAAATTTCGGGAGCCATGCCACGACCGGGTTATATCCAAATTCGGGTTATAGCGGGGCGGGTTATAGCGGGGTCCCACTGTAGTTAGAATGGTTGATTTGAATGAGATAGACAACCCAATTCTAGTCATTTTACTCCAATACACAAAGAAAGTACAGGTGATTTTGCTTTTTGTTAAGTTTACATTATCACTTGGGGTGAAACTATTCATCAGTATATTAATGCATATTCACCATACAAATACACATATACGGTACAAATACACATATACAGTACAAATACACATATACATACAAATACACATATGCATACAAATACACATATGCATACAAATACACATATACAGTACAAATACACATATACATACAAATACACATATACATACAAATACATATATATGGTACAAATACACATATACATACAAATACACATATATGGTAGATACAAGTGGTGGAGAATTGATATAAATTTATGTTCTTAGAATTGAAAATTAGTAATCTTTATTAATCATCCAGAGAAGGGAAGCAGCCTTTCTCAGTTATAATTGCTTCCTGTTTTATTCATTGAATTGAGAATTCACATGATATACATGTGGCAGGCACAGGCACTCATTTTTGTACATAAGTAAAAACTATTGACAAAACCTACATGTCCTGTACAAAATGAGAAATAGGTTAATGTAACTGACTCTGTTTAAAGATTGCCCCCCACATTCAGAATTTCATTCCATTTTTAACAAATAGGTTTGCAAAACTTCCCATTTACCTTCTTTCTTTTTATAGTCATCATATATTTTGTATGTTGTTTTCAAATCAAAAGAAAAACAATCCAAAGTAATATATATTAGCTCCCTGGGTTATCTTATTTCAAGTATTTTTTATCCATGACCCAGCATTTTAGTTGCCCCTGGTGTCATGTTTGCCCCTGGTGTCATGTCATGAATGAAGCCCTAGATGAGTGAATGCAAATTTATCTGCACTCATGCAATAATCTTCTTTCGAATGTACAAAATTATTGCCATTTCTGTTTCAGTCATTGCCATAGTCTTCTTCATTAGGAAGAAATGTTTCCAAAAGAGAAAAGCTCCATGGGAAGATAACCTAACTCTAAGCTATATTGCAGATAGCAACTTTGATCTGACAAAGGTGAGAATGCATTGACATGAATTCTGATTCTTAAGATGTCCTAAATTAAAAGATCTTATGTTCAAATTCTAGGTAATACTCTTATATGGAAAGTCATTTTAAAATAGGGTTTTCATCTGAAGAGTTCTTGCTGTGTCTAATTGATCCAAAAAGAAAACTGACCCTCAGTATGGCAACCAAGGTGGTCATTAACACATTCTTGGAGGGTGTATAAACATATTCTTGTAGCATATATAAACACATTCTTGTAGCATGTATAAACACATTCTTGTTGTATGTAAAAACATTCTTATAGCATGTATAAAGACAGGTGGTCATTAACACATTCTTGGAGGGTGTATAAACATATTCTTGTAGCATATATAAACACATTCTTGTAGCATGTATAAACACATTCTTGTTGTATGTATAAACATTCTTATAGCATGCATAAACACATTCTTATAGCATGTATAAACACATTCTTGTAGCATGTATAAACACATTCTTTTAGCATGAATAAACACATTCTTGTAGCATGTATAAACACATTCTATTAGCATGTATAAACACATTCTTGTAGCATGTATAAACACATTCTATTAACATGTATAAACACATTCTTGTAGCATGTATAAACACATTCTATTATCATGTATAAACACATTCTTAAAGCATGAATAAACACATTCTTGTAGCATGTATAAACACATTCTTATAGCATATATAAACACATTCTTGTAACATGTATAAATATTCTTGTAGCTTTATTAACACATTCTTATAACATATATAAACACATTCTTGTATGTATAAACACATTCTTGTTGCATGCATAAACACATTATTATAGCATGTATAAACACATTCTTGTAGCATGTATAAACATTCTTGTAGCTTTATAAACACATTCTTGTAGCAGTTATAAACACATTCCTGTAGCATGTTTAAATACATTCCATAAGCATGAATAAACACATTCTTGTAGCATGTATACACACATTCTTATAGCATGAATAAACACATTCTTGTAGCATGAATAAACACATTCTTGTAGCATGTATATACACATTCTTGTAGCATGAATAAACACATTCTTATAGCATGTATACACACATTCTTATAGCATGAATAAACACATTCTTATAGCATGAATAAACACATTCTTGTAGCATGTATATACACATTCTTATAGCATGTATATACACATTCTTATAGCATGTATAATTACATTCTTGTAGCAGTTATTAGCACCTTTCTATCGCATTCTTGTAGCTTTATATAAACACATTCTTGTAGCATGTATAAACACATTCTTGTTGCATGCATGAACACATTATTGTAGCTTTATAAACACATTCTTGTAGCATGTATTAGCACATTCTTGTAGCATGTATAAACACATCTTATAGCATGTATAAACACATTCTTATAGCAAGTATAAACTTATAAACTTTTAAAATGAGGCAAGTTTTTTATGTAATAGCAATTTATAAAATTTAAGATTGGAATGCAGTTTATATTGACTTATTTTTTACTGTATGGTTTTAATTTGTTTATATATTTTTTTACTTTAGATCCTATTTAATTATACATTGTGCATATTTTTTAATATCATTTTGCATTGCTGTATTTCATGTTTACATTTTTTCTATCTGTTTTTGTGTCTGTGTAAACATTGGCCATGCTTACAAGCCGATGGAAATAGATCATTGTGAATGTTCTTACACAGACATGATAAAGTTTCATTGAGTTTGGGTTCCATTTATTCTTGGTATGTATATAAATTGGCAGGTATAAATTTAAAGTTATTACTCTGTGCTTGATTGGCATTTTATTTATTTATTTTCCGTTTCTACACCCCCTCCCCAATACCAATACACACATTATTCTGAATATAACATCAAAGTAATGGGCCTCAACTATGTCATTATTGTGGGGTTTTCTCTATCGGTCTTTTGTCTCCATCTTTGTCTGTCTCCCTTTGCATCACCAATTTAAAAGGAAACTTGGTTATTCAAATTAAAATGTCAGTATCACTGTTCCATCCAGAAAAGCAACTTTTGCCTTCTTTCAGAAATTACTACTGATGTGATTGGTGAATTTGAAACACATCATAAAAAATAATTTGGTTCCATTTTGATGCTAAGCACAGTGTAGTGGCAGCTTGATGAAGAAATATTATCATCTAGCAGGTAATGTTAGTAGTTTGGCAGTCTCATAGTGAGATCATGAAAATAAATCCTGTCAAACTTCCATAATTGTACTGCACAATTTATAAGTCGAGTCCACCTGTAAACTTTAAAAATTCATTGATGTTGCATAATGCATTGCCATATATGGATATGATATGTACAACAAAAAAATTACATGCTCATCTATTCATTTGAATAGAGAATAGAAGTCAGATTATATCCACATGACAAACTTAGGTTAATTCATTATTCTTTGTAGTGAAAACTGAGAATGTCTATATCTGTAAGAATGTCTATATCACTTGTGGGTCAATTCATTATTCTTTGTAGTGAAAACTGTAAGAATGTCTATATCACTTGTGGGTCAATTCATTGTTCTTTGTAGTGAAAACTGTAAGAATGTCTATATCACTAGTGGGTCAATTCATTATTCTTTGTAGTGAAAACTGTAAGAATGTCTATGTCACTGGTGAGTCAATTCATTATTCTTTGTAGTGAAAACTAAGAATGTCTATATCTGTAAGAATGTCTATATCAGTGGTGGGTCAATTCATTATTCTTTGTAGTGAAAACTAAGAATGTCTATGTCACTGGTGGGTCAATTCATTATTCTTTGTAGTGAAAACCCTTAAGAAAGGTCTTTACAATTATTCCCATGTTTTGTTCAAAGCAATTGTCATCCATTCTGTTTGGCCATTCATCCATCCATAGCCACAACTCCTAAGTTCATAGAATGAATCATGGGATTCATAAAAATGTATGGTCTATTTTTTTTTTTGTCTGTAGGATAGACATCAGTAGTTTGTATGTCCCAGGTTGGGAGTCCATGGTCAGATTAAACTCTATGGTCTTTTTTGTCTGTAGATAGACATCAATAATAAATAGGTATGTCACAGGGTAGTTGCCCTTGGTCAGATGAAACTGTATGGTCTTTTTTGTCTGTAGGATAACCATCAATAATAGGTATGTCCCACGATGGGTGCCTAGGGTCAGATTTACCAAAAACTGTGATTAACAATTACAGTTCAAATATTTTATGATGAAACTTAATATTTGCAGCTTTAGCATGTAGAAGCATCAAATTGGGAAAGATTTTGACTGCCGAGTCTTTGACCGGGGCCCAGAGTGGCCGAATGGTCTAAAGCGCTGTCTGTTACGGATCACTGCCATCTCACCTATGTCTGCATGGGTTCGAATCTAAGATTTGGCTAATGTAGTTATGTGAGAAAGCTTGCCAGTAGCTTTTCGTGGGTCGGTGGTTCTTTCCGGGGGTTTTCGGGGTTCTTCCTCCACCATTAATACTGTCCGCCATGTATAGCCTATATTGTGCTTAAAAATAGCATTAAACCCTAAAAAAAAAAAAAAAAAAAAACTACGAGTCTCTGTCTTGGGTGGGAGTGGGATAATGAGAATTGATGGAATATGCATTAGAATCTGGAGGGGGGAGAGTTGTGATAGTGAGACATTGTAGTTTATTCATTCTTGTCTTTTTATCATCTATCAGGAATTGTGTGCAGTAATGACAACATGTAATGCAGTTGATTATAAAAATTATAAAACAATTTGTTTTATAAAGTTATAATATATTGATATGAATAATGCTTTTCATAACTTTAATAATTTTATAAAAATATATATTTCATTTCAGGATAATGTTGATGATTTGGTGTCCCTTGATAACGATTCCTTCCTGAACAGCTTAGACTGCGCCAATTCAGTACCATATCCTGTTTGTTCCTCAGACAGTGTAATGAAGCATTATACCTATGCCAGTTTTTGACCAATCACAAGCCTTATCAAGATTCATTGCTCTATATTGAAGAATCAAACAAAACTCCAATTTTTGACCAATCATGTGTCTTTTCAGCATTAATTTCCCATAGTTTTAAATTGTCCAAGCAGAGACATGCAAAGTCAACATTAGCATCACCTGACATGGCAATTACTGCATGATGTTGACTAGTTTGATTTTATAGAGTATAAATTGAAATTGTAGAGTACAATCATATCTAATTTTGAAGAAATCACTGAAATCTCTTTTTTTGTTTATGAAATATTTGTATATAATCATTATTTATTTTTGGGAAAATGTGATTTTCATTTAAACTGAGTGGGTCTGTTAGGTGTGAAGACTAAAGAAAACAGAATTGCAAAAAAATGTGTCTCAAAAACTATATTGCAAGAGTACTAATAAAATTACACATCATTACCTATATTAAATTTGATGAGCTGTTTATGTTTAAGTTAGGATAAAAATTATTGTGATATACTTTTGTTACACACTGATTCCATTTTAACATATCATTTTAGACTTGCAGCATTCCAGTATCAATCATTCCTTTGTTACATATCCAATTGATTTTGAAAAAAGAAACCATCTACAACAATATAAAAGTTGGATCAGTGTGACTTTCTCTTTAAGAAATTGCCTGATGGTGGGATGTAATTCCACAGGGTTAATTTCTAATTAAGTAATCCTCAGAATAAGTTAATGTCTTTCTCCATAAGATGCATTTACATGAAGAAACCTTTTTTCTTCGTATATTTCAGATTCACTGGCAAAATGTTTTTTGTTGTTGTCCTGTATTAATTATTAAATATTAGAAAAGTTCATATATATATATATATATATATATATATATATATATATATATATATATATATATATATATATATATATATATATATATATAAGAAAAGTCCAAACTGTTTGCACCAGACAATCTATCTAGTGTTGTCTATGTCAGTGGCATGACCACACCAAAATCCAGTCATTACTACCTATGTATTGCTATCTAAGTGTTGATAAATGCTTGCAATAATGTCACAGACACAGTCTATAGTTACAGACACAGTCTATAGTTACAGACACAGTCTATAGTCACAGACACAGTCTATAGTCACAGACACAGTCTATAGTTACAGACACAGTCAATAGTCACAGACACAGTCTATATTTACAGACGCAGTCTATAGTCACAGACACAGTCTATAGTTACAGACACAGTCTATAGTCACAGACACAGTCTATAGTTACAGACAGTCTATAGTTACAGACACAGGTAGTACCATTCTGAAGTCAGGTTACATCTTTTACTGCTACTATATTTCATACTTTCTAAAACGTCGTATAATTTCACTGTTTTTTTTATTTGATGATTCTGTCGCCAATTATGTATCTATCTTATCCATTTATCTTGACATCCTCGGGTCAGGGGTCTCGACATCATTGAGTCTGGGGTAAAAAAATGAGTGTTATATTGTTGGGTAGGTTGAACAATATATTTTTAGCATATACATACATATACATGAAATTAGACAGTACTTTTCATCAGTGCATAAGATCTATGCTTTGTGAAAATAAATAGTTGAACATTTAATTAAATGAAGGCAAGACAAAACCAGCTTGAAAAATACTTGTATCTTGACAGCTTAAATTTGTGATGCCTTTGCACTATACTGAACAATCCACGATCATCCAACATGCCAGCAGCACATGGTTGCATATACATAAATTGGCCTAGAGTTTGGCAGCTGGAGACAATAAAGGTAATCTTAATCAAGCTGCCAATGGAAATGCTACTCAAAGTGAAATAAAAAGAAAAAATGTCACCAAGTTTTGAATTAATTAAGCATACAACTTGTACTTTTGTAACACACTAACAATTCCAGAATGGAGTAATGAAGAAAAAAAAGATTAACTATAGCATATTATACATTAAATTGAAATGGAATTTAATGAAAATTTTAATTAATTAAAATTAAATCCTTTTAGAATAAAAGATAGAAATTGGGGATAATGATAGCTCCGAATTTTATGTAAGCTTCTACTATTTTCACACACATCTTTTCAAGATGCCCCACCTTCAATTTCCTTCACAGCCAGATATTTAGTATCAATAGATTTTAAATTTAATTTGCCTTTTCTTAGCAATTGTAAGCATAAAGCAAAAAACAATGCTTTCATGACAGTTAATTTGTATGAATCTCTGATGACCTTCAAAAATGCAACAATCTGTCAGATTTCACTGCCTTTATACAAAATTTGGTATTGACTTTATTTATTGAATGATACATTATTTTTAAAAACCATTTTAGCTGACTTGTTTTGATGAAGAGTGATAAAAGAAATGCACAAGACCAAAAAAATGCCCTCAGCAATGGCAGAATTAAAGCATGCTGGCATATCGACATAAATGAATAGAAAACAGAATTTGTTCAGTTTGGGACTGAGGGTTTCTGTCAACATGTATATTTTTTTTTGTCTCAATGTTAACATTAGCATTATATATTTGGTTATAATAATAGACGAGAGGACTGGGACTTTATATTTTTGTATTTATATCAACATAAGTTGGTAATACTGGATTTTGAGTTTTACTTCTTGTAAAATAATTGTACAATAAAATATGTAGCATGCAAAAGCGTTATAATCAGTGTGAAGTTTAAATAATTCAGAAGCATTTAATTTATATTCTATTCTTGTTTTTGTTAGGGTCCATAGTGGGACATGCAAATGTTGTATTGTTGTTAATGTCTTAAAATTTGTGCCATAAGATCAACCAGATGTTTGATATTTTCAAACCTGCCATTATTTCCTTATTCAGTTATTCATGTATTCAGGGAATTCACCTTTTTTAACGATGGAGTTGAGAATTTCACTACTAAATTTTCGTATAGAGTAGACCCCTAAATTAAGTAGAATAGGCATTCACAAGTTTTGCATGTTTTGTATTACAGGGGTCATACAGGGTGCAAATGCTTGCCCCTGATTATTATTTTTTTTTTATATCAACACCTTACTGCATAAATTACATACCTAATACCATTAAAGTAAAATTTGAAAACATAAAAAGATGTGTACTCATGCTGCATGTGCATTTCAGTGTTTAAATATGACTATCATTATGTAATTGAAAATACCAAACCACAAGTTTTAAACTGAAATGTTGCTAGGTAACCATTGTTGAGCTATAACATTAAATTTGGTGCTCAAGGTTATATCTCATTGTTTGCCACTTTATACATTTTCTGAATGATTGATTTTGCTGTACATCAGCCTGTAATGAGCTCACTGCTACCAGCTTCATTACTAAATCTCAACCAATGGAATGTCACTATCAGCTTCATTATGAAATCTCAACCAATGGAATGTCACTACCAGCTTCATTATGAAATCTCAACCAATGGAATGTCACTACCAGCTTCATTATGAAATCTCAACCAATGGAATGTCACTTTTAACATTAATAAATTTTCAGAACAATTATTGACAATTTTTGAATTGATATTAATTGAGTTTGTATATCTCACTGCACTAATTGGAAGTTATCTGTGTAATTTATATTTGAGGGTTTTATAAGTTTGCCCTCTTAGTTTTTTATCATTTTATTGTATTATTAACAGCATTATTAACAGCATTTTGTATATGTTTCTGGTGTATGATTTTAATTATTATTAATTAGTATTATTTTCAGTTTCTTGCCTTCTTTGTGTTCCATTGCATTAGTTTTGTGCAATACAATTGGAGTGACACAGTATTGTTACAAAATGTTTTATTTTTTATTTAATGCTGTTCCAAAATGAAAAAAGGAGAGTGGGTAGGATTGAAGAATTTCCCCCAAGAATTGGGATCATTTTGAAAGACTCCAATACCAGTAGGATTTTTGATTGGTCTGGTCAGAATGAAACTCGTAGAAGAATCTCATTCAACCCCCATTACCATTAGTTTGAAGTTAGTAATTTCCCATTATCCTGCCCACCCTTGCTTACATTTTGGAGCATTCTTACATTGTTATAACCATTATCCACATTAGTTTGTGATATTGGTTGTCATTGTAGTCATAATTGTTATCATCATCATACATGTCATCATCATCATCTTTATCAACATCATCATCATAATTATCATGTAAGGGTATGATAAAATATTTATATTTAATAAAGATCTTTTCTTTATACAAGCAGCATTCATGCCTTTTGTGGCATAGAAGTAAGCATTTATTTGTTATTGGTAAAATATTTATGTTTCAAATGTTATAACATAGTACAAGACATGTACATTTTATATATAATTTGTATTTTACATTACTTAAGGGCTGATCTCATAATATTCATGTAAGTTTGTCTGTTTATGAAAACAATGTTGTTATAACCATGTACTTTGATTGTTATTTATAACAGGTAAATATAAAATTTTCAAAACCTAAAGCTGTGAAAATCCTGTTCTTAACAATGCTCTACTTGTGAGTTGGCAAAATGTCAGTAGAAAAATGATCAATTTAAATTTTAGTTATTAAACTGTTAATTATGATTCCCCCCACCCTGAATTTTTATCAATTGTGTATACATGGTTTGATTTTACACAGAATAGATCTGGTTCATTTCTCTAAACCAGTGGTTCCCAAACATTTTCAGGCCAACACCCTCTTTTTTCCATAAAGTCATCCTCATTGCCCCCTGCTTTTCCCAATAAAAGCGTCCACCCCACCCCCGGTACCATATTACTGCTCACTTTGGGAACCACTTCTCTAAACTTAATATATATATATATATATATATATATATATATATATATATATATATATATATATATATATATATATATATATATATATATATATATATATATCTGTGAATTTTTTATTTTTTTAATTATTTTTTTATCTCTATGTTTATAGATTTCTAAATTGATATTGCACAACTATATTATAATTGATATAATTGTCAAGTTTGACTTAGTGTGAACTGATGATTTAGATCATTTTGCCAGCCATTTTTCATGTCTGTCCATATGTCTGTTCAGACCATAGATTAACCCCAAAGTTAATGTTTTTAAATTTTATGTGTCTTTCTTTTAGCTAAATAAAATATATGTTCCAGAAAAGGAGTATCCCTTGTTTTATGTTTGTAAAATGCGAAGTGTCTCAATTAATAGGATTCAGTTTAAGTCTGTTTTTAATCATTACATGCAGTGAACATTAACCAAAACGTAAGTTTGAGCATTAGATGTTGTTTACAGATTTACTTAGGGTGGCCGAGTGGTCTAAAGCGCTGTCCGTTACGGACCACTGCCATCTCACCTCTATCTGCGTGTGTTCGAGTCTAAGATTCGGCAAATGTAGTTATGTCAGAAAGCTTGCCAGTAGCTTCTCGTGGGTCGGTGGTTCTTTCCGGGGGTTTGTCCAGTTTCTTCCTCAACCATTAATACTGGTTGCCATATATAGCCTATATTGTGCTGAAAAATGGCATTAAACCATAAAAAAACAAAACAAAACAGATTTACTTACCTGACAGAATTCAGTGGTATTGAAAGACTGAATGTATATATTTGTGATTATCAGTTTTAGAGATTTGAGTGTTAGTTTGATTGTTGTGCTTTGACATTTTTGTGGCCAATTTGATGACAAAAATTGAACAGTACATGATGTCAAGAGAATGACTAATTTCTGTTTCTTCAGGGTCTGATTTAAGACATAAAGTGGGCAGGTACAAAATTTCAAAAGAAGTAGACCGTTATTTCCGATAATGCTCTTTTATGAACTCAATTTATCATTTCTATATTCACAAGGCAGTTAAGGTGTATTGTACAATCAGATGTTATTTTAGTACAAAACATTCCTTTTTTTAATATTTGCTTTTTTGGTACTCTTTATTGGTTTCTAAACAGTTCATATTAGTGTTTTAATTTCTTAAGTTTGTTTTCTATAATTTTATAAGTAAACATTTTTTTAGGGGTTTTGATTTGATAAAAAAAAAGAACTGATATGTTGGAATAAATGCAGATTTCATTTTGACATTGTCATTATCTTGTGAAAGGAACACTGCATTTAATTGAAGAAAAGAAATTATCATGATAACCAAATTTAAAACAAATGATCAGCCAGGTTTAACTACTCAAAAGAAATGGATCAAAGGAAGCATTTCTTCCTTAAAGGCGTCGTGTGAGCATTTAACCACAAAACTAATCAGCCAAATTTACCCTGCTCAGGATGGATCAAGGGAAGTAACTCTTCTTAAAAGTAGTTAAATGAACATTTTGAATGATCAGCCGTGTTTACTCTGTTCAGATTAAATCAAGATAATTAAAGTAAAATTAAAAGTAGAATCTTAATAGTTAATATATGAGTTAAAATAAAAATTAATTGCTGTTTATTAAATTTTGTGACTAATATTCCCATAATTAGTACAAGATTTAGTAAACAAACCACAATTCACAAAAAATGGCAATCAAATTATATTTTTATAGTGAATATCTAATGAGAATCAGATACAGGAATATGACTCACACCTTTCTACTATAAAAATATTAGTGAACAATCCGTTTGTGTATTGGTTTACGTCTTGCAGCGTTAGAGTACTTATTCCAACTTGTGTATTTCCAGATTAAGTTAAGTACAGTTTGTTTCTTCAGAAATGAAATGAGTGTTTTTGTTAATTTAACATATCCAAGAAGCAAATTTTACTTATGCAATGTGATGTGAATAACACTTCCTCAGTATAAGTCATTAAACTCCTTAGCTTTCCATTTGTTTGAAAATTATTAATTCCTTCCTAATTGTGTAATGTTTTACATGTCAGATTTTGATATTCATGCTGAAATTTGATGATGTATATTTCACATGAAATATTCATTAAAGTCAGTGATTCTCATACTGGAAAAGTGTGTCAGTGTGATTTGGATTTTTAACTAGCTTTAAAAAAAAATCAGTCATATCGCAAATTTATTGTTGTGTAGTTGAATATGAATCAAAAGATTTAATTCTCAGAATATTTCTAAGATGTATTAAAAAATGTTATTACTATGTACCATAGATATATTCTGATGTTAATGTGTGTAGCATTCATCCAAATAATAGGTAACATTGACCTAAATCTACTATTGCATAATGTGCTCTGATTCCAGAGTTTGTGTTGTTGGCCTGACACCTCAGGGATAAACAACATTGCTCTAGACATGACATGTTATATTAATGAGCTGTCTAGAGCCTCATGTAACAATTGTGGAACAATAGATCGTGATTTAATATCTTTATAGTAGACAAACACAAATATGAAAATAACTAGCAGCAATGACTACCATTTTAGTCTTAATACTACTGCTAACAATAACAACAATAATAATAACAATGATATTGTTAGTAGTAGTAGTAGTAGTAGTATCAAGCCTTCACATAACCCCCAGATTAGAACAGTCTTGAGATATTCACCTTTTTGTGTTAAAATGTGACTTTTTTTCATTACCAAGGGCTAATTATATCTGATTTCATAAAGCTTCTGATAGATGAAAGCTTCATTTCCATGGAAATTTGTGTGTGTGTGTGTGTGTGATTTTTAATATAGCTTTAACAAATAATGCACATACAGCTGTGGATAGTATAATGCAAGATGTACTGTGGTATAAAGCAGAGAAAGAGCAGAGTCTGTACTGACCATTTTAAGCAGACATAGACATTGACATGCCAGCACATCATACATTGGCATGTCAGGGTCTACTCTGTGTTTAAATATAGGATTCGAGACAATCTACAATGGCACTTCGGGGTCTACTCTGTGTTTAAATATAGGATTTGAGACAATCTACAATGGCACTTCGGGGTCTACTCTGTGTTTAAATATAGGATTCGAGACAATCTACATTGGCATGCCAGGGTCTACTCTTTGTTTAAATATAGGATTTGAGACAATCTACAATGGCACATCAGGGTCTGCTCTTTGTTTAAATATAGGATTCGAGACAATCTACAATGTCACATCAGGGTCTACTCTGTGTTTAAATATAAGATTTGAGACAATCTACAATGTCACATCAGGGTCTACTCTGTGTTTAAATATAAGATTTGAGACAATCAGCAATGTCACATCTGGGTCTACTCTGTGTTTAGATTTGGGATACATGTAATATGGACGTTGTATTGTATAAGACCCGAGTGACATCAATCAGTTTCAAATATTGAGGGGCCGTATTGGCCGAGTGGTCTAAAGCGTTCTCCGTTATGGAGAACTGCCATCTCACCTGTCTGCGTGGGTTTAAGTCTCAGATTCGGCCAATGTGGGTATGTGAGAAAGCTTACCAGTAGCTTCTCGTGGGTCGGTGGTTTTTTCCGGGGTTTTCCCGGGTTCTTCCTCCACCATTAATACTGGCCGCGATGTATAACCTATCGTGTGCTGAAAAATGGCATTAAACCCTACAACAACAGCAATAAGAACAACATGGTACAGCACTTATATGTTGTGTTATTTTTTAGCTAACCTGATCATAAGTCCTCGGAGGCCCCGAGTGGTCTTATGCGCCCATTGTTAACGATCACTGTCATCTCACTTCTGTCTGCGTGGGTTCGAGTTTCGGGCTCGGCCTGTGTGGGGTACGCGAGAAAGCTTGCCAGTAGCTGCTCGTGGGTCGGTGGTTCTTTATGTGGTTTTCCCGGGTTCTTCCTCCGTCATTTATACTGGCTGTCATGTATAGCGAAAGACTTCTTATGGTTTCCAGTTGTTCTTAAGTGAAAATGATGTCAGCCTGACATCCACTATTGCAACCATGTTGGCCATTATGAAAATCTTATTCTTGATTCTTCTCAGTTTGTACCAAGTCTTTTTCTGAAATTATGTTGGTCCTAAACGAGTTGTTGTCAATCTTGCATCCAGTATAGCTGATACGACGGCCAATGTGCCAAGTGTTTTATTACTTCGGAAGAATGGATGGCCAATTCATTTTGGCTTTCGCCAAAATACTTGTACTTATGTCTGGTTGGTCGTAGATGAAAATGGTGCAGATCTGATATCCGATATGACTGCCTTTGCGGCCAATTTGAAAGTCATGTTATCATTCTGGAATATCATGGATAGTTTCAGCAATCAGCAGATTAAAAGCGGATATGGTCTTTTCTTATATTCGTTATTTTCGGACAGTAGAGCTCCATTCGCATCGAGGGGCCCTTGATTTGACTTCTCCAGAAAAACATCGAACCAGCTTTTACTAAACGTAGCATGAGACTTACTGATATAAATTCTTTAATGTGTGTTGAAATAATACTGATCTGCTTTTAAAAATATGACTGCCATTAAGATAATATAGAATATCCTTTAAACGAATCCTTCTTAAAAACTGCTTAACTGAATTTTACCGGGGGTGAGGGGTATACAGATTCTGACATTGTGAACTTTTATGTTTTGTATAAAATGGTGCTGATTCGCCATCAAATATGGTAACTTCTGCTAACACGACACAAACCTTGAAACATGTATTCAATACACTGTATAATTTGAGCAAACTGTATATGTGTGTGTGTGTATATATATATATATATATATATATATATATATATATATATATATATATATATATATATATATATATATATATATATATATATATATATACATATATATACATGTATATAT
Source organism: Unio pictorum (assembly GCA_030141615.1). Lineage (NCBI taxonomy): Eukaryota > Metazoa > Mollusca > Bivalvia > Unionida > Unionidae > Unio > Unio pictorum. The sequence goes on from JARLTB010000610.1 coordinate 423,771, forward strand.
ACATATATATATATATATATATATATATATATATATATATATATATATATATATATATATATATATATATATATATATATATATATATATATATATATATAAAGTTTTAACGCCATTATTCAGCACACAATAGGCTATACATGGCAGCCAGTATTATTAGTGGAGGAAAACCCCCAGAAAGAACCACAGACCCACGAGAAGCTATTGGCAAGCTTTCTCACATAACTACATTAGCCGAATCTGAGACTCGAACCCATGCAGGCAGAGGTGAGACAGCAGTGATCCGTAACGGAAAGCGCTTTACACCACTCAGCCACTCTGGGCCTCCTTAATTGCTTGTACTTAGTAAACAAAGCAGTATTTGAATATTATTATTTTATTATTATTTTATCTCTCGGTATGTGTCTGACATATCTAATTGTTGCGCTCTTCTTTATACTTTAGAAATTTCCCTTCATTTGTTTCAGTTCTTCTGATCTTGAAAAATGTTTCAAGGTTTTTTTCTGTTCATTTTAACTGCTGCCATGTTTGCTCGTGTTTCACTTGCTTCCAGTTCACCTTGTTGTCCAACTAAAGTATCTATATTTTTTCCGTGTCATGTTTTTTTTTTCTTCATCTTTTTGTATTCATCTACAAAAAAAAAAGCTTTTTCTGGTATAAAGTATCCGGTTGAATTACTTTATTCAGGGAAGGGGGAGGGGGACACCAGAAAAAGGCACCCCACCCCCACTTCGAAAACAAAAATGTTTTTATGTGTTGGTGTGTTCCCACCCCACCCCCGATATGTAGTTGTATATTTTTGTTTTAATTATTTATATTAATTTTTACAAACAATTTTGATTCTAAATTTTGCTTGTTTCCTATATGGTTATTCGTCTGAGTAGGTTTTAATCACATAATCTCGAAATTCCTTCCTTAGTTCCTTTTGTCGTCCTTGGCTAGAGGTCAGTTAGATCCCATGAATGATATTTGTGTTTATTCTATTTATATATATATATATATATATATATATATATATATATATATATATATATATATATATATATATATATATATATATATATATATATATATATATATATATATATATCGTTTCGGTTGACTCGCGTGCTGTTTATTTGTTTATTTGGTAGGTGCCATTATGACTATAAACTAATAGCCTACTTCTCAACAACGAAAACATTTATACGGCTAATTCTCAAAAGCTCCTCAACAGTGTTTGACATACTTTTTCAGAAAGGGCCCTGGCATAAAAGGAATTTGTACAGAAAATGCCTTTCCTCCTTTACATATGAACCCTGTTAACTTAAAAATTAAAAACGTTTCAACTACTTATGTGCAACTGTTAAATAGAAAATGTTAGCGAAATTGGCCGAACGTATTTTAACTTGAAGTGTAATTTGTTTGTTTGATAGGAGCCTTAACAATTGTTCAGTCATATCGCAACGATGTCTGCGGTGAGCCCGTTTATAGTGGTCTAGCACTGGGGCATCATGCTGCAGACACGTAGCATGATGTCCCACCCAGTCACATTATCCTGACACCAGGCCGACCAGTCCTAACACTATCCTCTGTTAGTAAGCTGTTAGTACTATTTTTGTCTTTGTTGTGACTTGGCCGGGGATCGAACCCACGACCTCCCGCTTCCGCGGCGGACGCTCTAACCACTAGGCCACAAGAGCAGTTGCAAAGTGCTGTTAAACTAATGCATATGATGATTCGCATTTAAATATGACCATTGTTACTTACAATACGGAAACCATGACCGCTTCCTATTTAAAAAAAAAAAATAAAGCCAGACAAAGAAACGATCGACAGAATTTATGCAATATTGACCGAATACATCCCAGTTTAAAGGCCTTACAAATTTGTGCAAGCAATACCGATCTGCCATAAAAGATAACCACAGTTATCAAAAATAACCAAAATATTTAAACGAAAAATTATAAACGACTTATTCTCAACAACAGCTGAACAAAGTTTGGATAAATTTGACAGAAAAGTGCCAGCCGTTAAAGGCTTTTGAATTATTATATCTATCCGCAATAAAATCTGCATTCTTTTACTAAACACGAAAACCAATAACCATCTTATTTTCAAACAACTTTACGGGGGCCCCGAGTGGTTTGTCCGGGTTCTTTCTCCACCATTAATACTGGCCGCCATGTATAGCCTATATTGTGCTGAAAAATGGCGTTAAACCATAAAATAAAAAATAAAAAACAACTTTACTGAATATAATAAAACCATATTTTGCAAAAGGTATTATATCTTGTCGATATGATACAAATCACGCAAATCCACCATCAGATATGAATGTCAGTAATAGCAACATAAAACATCGAAACAATTTCATTTATTTAAATTTATAAACAAAAAAAAAGAAGTTATAACATCGGACCAACCTTGACATAGACGAATGAATGTCTTGATATAAAAGCTTTTCAGCGTTAGACAAATCATGTTGATGTACATCATATATGGGAACAAATATATTTGTTTTACGAATGTCAAATTGGAAACGGTCGTTTTCATGACATGCAGTGAACAGAACTGGACAAGAGTTATTCAACCTCTTGACCTAGCTTTTTGGACCAGCTGCTTTTATATTTGTCTATTAGGTAGAAGTCCGGCAGGTGAACGCTGTCGCATCCACGCGGGCCTGTATTTGGGTTTCTTTTTCTTTCAATGAGACATCATTGGTAAAGAATACGTGACTCTATTCATAAAATACACACCCAGGTTAAACAGCTATATTTGTTCTGAAGATAACAGATATGACTCGTATTGTATTTCTATTTTATTCGGGTACAATGCATTCAGTATTCTGTAAAACGGTGTTTACTTTATGTTTGAGCTCTTTTATTTGTGTTGTGTTAAACAAAGCTGTTTGTCATAATGGTGTAGACGATTGCTTTTTATCGATCGGATTGGGTCTATCGTACATGTATTCGGGAGAAGTATTTGTTTACATTTATTATACAAGTGTATGTTTTTGATGTCGGTTCGTTTACACTTTTTCAACCAGCAAGCTCGTATGACTCACCTGGTTATGTCCTCCATTTTTACAACATGGTGGTATGTAGGATTCACTTTGTCAATGGGCTCCATTTTACAAACTTCAAGTCCTACCGATCTGGGCAATATCATTCTGATCAGCCATGTAAAGTTAACCGGGCATGAAATCAGCTTCGTAGTGGTAGTAAACATGCATTTAAGACAATAGGGTCACACATTCCATTTAGTTTAGACAGACAGGTTGATAACACGTTTATGGCGGCCACTAAATACAAGTACATATGAAATACCTGCATCATGATTTCAGAGTCGCAGTGTGAAGATGAGGTGTTTAAGTTAATTGCCAATAAGATTTATTTCAGCTCGTAATGGTTACAGGTGTGTGTGTGTGTGTGTGTGTGTGATCTGCTTTGTCTTGGATTAGTTAACGTTGTTTGTTTTTTTTTTAAAATGTGAGTTTTTTGGGTCAAACTTCCTATACCTATTGAACATATTCGCGTTATGCCCATCAAATAGCAAAATGTTAATTTTTATATGAATACAGTATATAACAGTCGCCAGCGCTGGGCGGCAGTGACTTACTTTCCATCTTGTATTCCATATCACTTAAAAATCATGGCTTGATCCGTGTCCTACAAGTTTGGCGTGTATGTATGTATGTATGTATGTATGTATGTATGTATGTATGTATGTATGTATGTATGTATGTATGTATGTTTGGAGGTACACCGGTTTTATTGATACCGCCAGAAGCAAAGTACTTAAGTAAGCATATATAATTTATCTTTTTCACTTTCTATAAAGCATTATTATACTTGGTGTGGCTGGAATACGTAGGTAGAAAGATTAAACCGTTACTATGCGAACTTTTACAATAAATTGCAACAGTAACTAAATCTAATGTAACTTATTGCGTTGCTAAGTGAAAATTCTCTTTTATTCATTATTTTAAGTTAGTGTGAGAGGATGCGGATGTCAAGTATTCGCTTAAATATAAATATACATTTAAACAACATAAATATTAAAATAGTTACTTTTATAACATTATATCGATAGTTGCCGAAGATTATATTTATATGATGAAAGTTGCACCCGAGAAACTAAAATGTTTATCACGTATACAAAGTGCATCCTCTGTGTCATCGTTAATATTTGGACCATGGTTCATCATTCGTAAATTCTAAGTAGAAGGGTAGGACTAGGTTCGGTGAATTATGGCCAACCAGTTATCACTGTAAAATATTTTATTTAATGACTACATTATTTACTCATGATGTATTTGGGACGTTCTTGCCGTTTATTTCAAATGTTCTTATCTTGAAAGGAACGGCATACATTATGGACGAACGAACCATATTTAGAACCACAGCTTGTATATTGAGAGCTACTAGGAAGCAAGAAAGCAACCAACCAACCAACATCATATTGATAATTAGAAGTTTGTTTATGAAACCATACTCAAAAACCGCTTTCCAATGTCCATTGTATATTTTATCCATTCCAGCCAACGGTTCTTTGAAATCCATGGAGGATGCTGTACTTGAAAATGGGCGCAGACATTAATAATTTTGTTACAAACTTTTGCCGATGCTGATGGAAGTAGTTACCTTGGATCATATAGCAACAAAATTGCTCGGTTACTTCCCTTTGGTCATTTTTTTAAAGAAGCTTACCCACTTGAACGCCATCCTTGGAATTGATTCCATTATTTGGTATGAATGTTCCTACTAATATAACTCACTTTGTAGTTCTGAACGTTTACTTATGAGCACGCACACACACACACACACACACACACACACACACACACAACATGTTGTATAGCACTTGGGAAGGAGTTGTTCTCATATCAGGGACAGACCCATATAAATTAATTAAGGGATGAGAGCAGAACGTAGGCAAAAGGTATGTAAAACAAAATTGTGAAACCATTTCCAGGACATAATTTATAATCATCTAACTGTAAATTAACTTTTCTTAGGTAAACATTCGGTGCAATCCAAATATTGCAAGGCAGAGTTTCTAGGTAAATATGTAATTAGGTTGCTACTTATCTGCCACGGACTGACAACACGTACGTATTTTTATTGTAGACGTTGTTGAGGATATACGAACTATTAATCAACGATTGCCTTGTTTTTTTATGGTGATGCGTTTTGGTTTTATTTTCTTGTTTATTTAATTTATTGTTTTTTTTTTTCATGTGGAAAAATAGTTTATAGCCGTGGTGTAGTGCTAACTAATAGAAGTGAGAGAACATGCTACTCAGATGGCGGGGGGGGGGGGGGGGTGAGGGAAAGGGGAGGGAACAATGACGAGCGCACATAAATAAGGGAATGCGCCCAAAAAGGTAAGGGAAGTCGTTCCCACGAGTTCCTACAACACTACATCTAGCTAATTGAATTTAACATTAAGTCTCACTGGATAGTTCATATTTTGACACCTCCCTAATTTTTAAGGTAGAATGCATGATCCCAATTATCACAATCCTAGCCACAGTCCACACATACGTTAAATCTGTGGTTTACATTTACTTTGAGTTAGGCTTGGAAATGGGTTGACTTGTTGGTGCCTGCCTGTTACGGTTAGACTAGCATTGGAGATCAAATGCGTAACTTGGGCTGCATAAGGAATCACATCACAATTAGTATTGCCAGTTCAATACCCATGAATGTAGTTCTAGTCTATTATTAGAACTTTTTTCTCTCATTTTGGTGGTGATAGACGAGTTATATTGATGCATTTTTGGTAGGGATTTAAAGGTAATTGTTTTTTATTGAGAATATGAGCTAAGAGAGTGGTTGTCAGTGTGTAATTTGGCGACAGTGCACATGGAGTAATAAGGCCTTGGTGATGATCCGAAAGTGAAATCTGTGTTCTGTGTACATGCTGTTCTGTTCACAGTGCAGCCGCTCAGAAAAATGCCGGTGAACCCCTGACAAGAACTTCACCGTGAAGTCACTTGTTTAAAAATTCATTTAATTAATTACATTTTTAAGTTTGAGTTGCCTTTTTACATTTTTAATTAGTAATTTGTTAGATTTCCAGCCTTTTTTTTGCTGCTTAAGATCAAATCAAAGGATGTAACGAAACCGAATATGTAGCTTTATCAAATTCCAAAGACCCAAAGATAACTGAAAATGGCTGACAACATGATCAAAGTTCAAAAGTTTTTTTTTATATGAATACAGTTTCAACGTTGAATGTGTGAGACAGTTTAAAATTTAAATTCTCAAAACAGGGCAAAATTTGCACATGATATGTTAGAAACTACATGTAAAAAGTGACAGGATTCAAAGTCAGAACACACTATATATGTGTATTTATTAGATCTAAATATTGTCAGATTTTGACCTAAAACTTGTATATATTTATTCCACAATAGCGATAACAGCTAAGCATACCTTAGTGGTTATTTGTTCTTGCGTTTACCAGAGATTTTGCCATATAAATATGTTCCAACGGTAATTTTGTTTAACACTGTGTTAATAGCGATTACAAAATACAAAGGCGTGTAAATGAAAGATTCAATATGAGTATCAGAGATGAAGATGGAAACGTCTATCGTATAATCGTCGTTGTTCTTCTTTGTATCATACTTCATAGACCAACCATTTGGATAGTTCTAACAAAGTCAGCCTCCATTTTAGTACATTTTCAGAACGACCATATGGATCCTTTTTACAGTAGACATGCTTATGTTTATCTGTATCAAATTTTATGTTTTCTATGGTGTTTTAAATCTATTCCCAGCATAGAGAGTTCTTCATTAATTTCAACAACTCCTTCTCTCGAACTAACTTGCTCCCTTTTATCGCAAACCAGTGTAGCTGTAAAGCAAGACAACTCTGTGTATCGTTTTAGTTTAAAACGAAGCTTGACGTTGTTGTAATGTATTACAAATATTTTCTTTATTTCTCAAAATGCACCATAGTTCTTTTTTATAGTAAGCTTTGTTCCGTTGCAATCGTCTGGAAAAAAAATGTCCATGAATCAGGAGGTTATATATAACCATTGCCATAAAAAGAAAAAAAGAATCGAACAGCTCTTATTTTATCGATATTTTCATCATTACCTCATCGTCTTTCGTCATCACCCAACGTTATTTACTCTCGTGTTTGGCTCATGGTTTATGCTACTTATGCTCGTATCTACGAACATAATTGACGACCTTGACCTTGAGTTGACGCACTGTCAATTTGTAATATTAGCACCTTAATTAGAGCAATATTCGTTATTGGCTTTGCGTGTATCTCGCATTATGTGATTTTCACAACGAATTCCAACCCCGATAGCCAAATACATATCGTAGTCTGTTACAGTACTCTATTTTTAAATTAGCATCATGCGCTAAACTGACGGTTTCTGTCTTACAGTTTGAGATACATTTCTATATTCTTTAAATAAGTAACAACTTTTCTGTAGAAGGCATTGACATTTCATTAAATCTATGGGATATATTGAACTATGCATATGGTTACGTGCAATTTCGCCGACCCAAATTCTTGTAATAACACAAATAACATTAATTTCCTAGCCAACTGCTCTAGGAATGGGTCGACAACTATATAGAAATTTAATCGCTTTTTCTACAGTCATTTAATTACAATCATCGATGAAATTGTTAACATTTAAATCCTTGATGAAGTAAATATATTGATCATAGTTTGGATCTTGATCCAAATCATTACTTTACAAAACGTCATGTTAAATAGATGTCGTACACAAAGAGGCTGTAAATGAACAAAGGAATAAATGTTAAATTACACTGAGCAGGATATATATATATATATATATATATATATATATATATATATATATATATATATATATATATATATATATATATATATATATATATATATCATCTTTGTGAACAGTGCCAGTGTTTAATTCGTCGTATGCTATTATTGTAATTCCACAAAACGTGCAGTAAAATACCAATATGCAATCAGTGTCTCTGCGAACGATTATCCTGCAATATTTAATACTTTATTACTTAGGTACTTTAAACCCTGATAAAATCTACTAAAATCTTTGCCTTATCCAGTTCTGTTTCTACCTCGAAGTTCAGCATACATGCTATTGATAAGACACACTATGTCGGTTTTGTGCAGTGATGAAAATCACGTTAAGCTACATACGAAGCTTGTACTTTATGCCGGCCATTTCTAAAACTTCACTATTGATCCATGTTCATGCATCATATCGATTTAATTATCTACCGTTTAACAATCTTTAGATATTTGATATTATTTCTGATGCATTGACAACATTCAATATATTTTTATTTTATTTGTATCCGAAGTGTCTATTTTCGGGGATGATAACAATATGAAATGGGTCATTTACTCCAGCACACAGGTGCTCGCACTTGTCCCAAGATGAAAAATTCGCAAAATTCGCACGTTTTGGAAGCCGTAACTTCAGTTTGGTACAACGTAGAAAAGTCAATGATGGCTTGATGAATAGAAACATATCTCAGGAGTAAAACAAGCCATAGAGAATGGTCGTGTGCTTTTAAATACGGAAATAGCAGAATGAAATCGAGGGTCATAGGTGGAACCAATTATTTGGAAGTTACGAACCTTCTCTTTTTATATAGTATGATAGAGAGGATGTTATGTCTGAATGGGTCATGGGGGTAATCTAAGATATTTCTATCACTTTGTATGATTTTTTTTCCTTTAGATTATTATTATTTTTTCAAGCTCGCGTCGAGCATCTGTGCTCCAACATGATGGTACGTCATATCTTTGCAGTTATTGGTACCGCTCGAAGCGAATATGATCAACATGTCAACTTGCCCCCCCCCCCCCCCTTTAATACAGTTACACTAACAGTCTGTATATTTGTGTCATCTGTACAATTACTCTAACAGGCTGTGTCATTTGTACAATCTTCCTTCGTTAGTAAGGACCCTTCCCATACACAGGAGAACTGTACTTACAACAGCATAGCGGTTTTCAAACCATCTGCTCCTCGACGAATATGATGCAAAACAGAATTCAGCCAAATATTACCTGTAGCTAACTAGGGGTTACGCCGGTATGTTGTCATGTAGTAAAATGATACCTCTGGTTTCTGTGCGCGGACAGGTTCTTCCGTAGTGTTCTGTGCGCGGACAGGTTCTTCCGTGTGTGTGTGTGTGTGTGTGTATATATATATATATATATATATATATATATATATATATATATATATATATATATATATATATATATATATATATATATATATATATATATATAATGTCTAGTCAGGCACATGCTAAGATGTACAGTTTGTGGTCTCTGCTTATCTATTTTTGATTCCAATTTTATTATTAACTCTTGAATGGAGTTCAAGAAGTAAACCGATGCCTCCTGTGACAATCTCATTCCAACGTTTATGGAACCTCTTTTCATGATTTGCTTGGTGATTTCAATCGTCATCTGTCTTTGATCATCCACTCAATACACGTGGCACCCTTCATGCCTTACACAAACTTGTATAATCTTCAATTGAGTCTCAAATATTTTAAAACAACGGGCGAATAAATTCCGCAATAATATCAACTAACTTGCACTATGTATCGAGTAACTTTAACTTTATCAATTGTCTCTTTCACCTCAACCACTTCCAGGAGAAAATTACGTCAGTAGCGTATAATATATAATCGGATACCTTCTGTTACCAACGGAAATTTGGGTCCTTCAGTTGTGTAGATGGCTTTAAAATATTTAATACTATGGTAAAAAAAATCTATGTTGTATTATGATAATGAAATTTGGGGATATATGTATTCTGAATGTATTGAAAGTGTTCAATGATGCTTCTCAAACACTATCTCTCACGCATTGTAAGTCAGTATGTTGCCTCTGAAGAATGAGGCATAATACAGTTGTGTGTTACATGTTATTCTGGGTGTGTTAAATATTATTACATATGTAGTATGCTTCAAACGACTTCTACCAGTAGATGACGACGGACGTGTTACATGGGCATCACATTTGAGAGATTATTTGGCCCCGAGTGGCCGAGTGGTCTAAAGCTCATCATCATCATCATCATCATCATCATCATCATCATTGTTTCATGCAGATATAGTATTAAAAAGTTGATGTAATTCGATGTCCAATTTATCTTTCACACAAGTATCAAATTGCGCGCGCGCGCGCGCGTGTGTGTGTGTGCAGGTGTTTGTTTATGCACGTGTCAACTACTTATGGGATCCAGCATTTCATTTGTGACGGAAGTTGGGGAATTGGCTCCTTAAAAAATTCTTTCCCTGATTTAAAACCACCCTAATGAGATTGCTCCTTAATATGAGGACTAGCACGTGAAATTTGATCCAAACAGTACCGAATAATTAAAATAAAGTTAAAAATAGTGAAAAAAGACTCACACGCTGTCACCAGATATTTTTTCGCAACCAACTAAGACCTTAAAACTATCATCACGGCATTTGATTGAAGGTAAACATTATCAGCTGTTCATAAAGCGCCGTTGTCAATTTATAAAAGCATCAGTCTTCTCACATCGTCATATTTGCATATACATTCCTTTGAGTTGCATTTACTAGGGAGCAGTACGTGATCATGAATCACGAGGCACAGACACGTTACAAATGATACGGTGTTCCGCGCTCAAATCGTGAATTATAATATGGAGAGAGAGAGAGAGAGAGAGAGAGAGAGAGAGAGAGAGTCTTCCACGTTATATATTACATATATATACATACATACATACACACACACACACACACATATATATATATACACATACATACATACATACATACATACATACATACATACATACATACATACATACATACATACATACATACATACATACATACATACTATTACTATGCAAGCGAAATCACAAAATCTACTAGTTATTTAGTGACAAATAATGAAATTTTTATTTAAGGAAGATACAACTTGGCGGGTTTACGCCAGCCAAACCATACTACCCTTGTGGGTCGCTAATGCACAACAACAACAACAACAACAACAACAACAACAATAATAATAATAATAATAATAATAATAATAAATCGTAAGGAAAATAATCAAAAGTGTATATAAGTTTCCTTTATATATTAAACTGGTTACATATTAGAAAAGTATGCAAAAATAGTCTTACTTTTTTATATATATAAAAATGGAACGGTAGTAAACTTTGTGTGAGTCGAACCTGTCATAAATAACACCTGCTCAACTTCCATGCTGTTATAACTTTGTCGACGAAATATCAGATATGTGATTCAAGTAATAAATACATAATTCCAGTTTTTATTATATAGACATTTAGTTCATTATTTTAGCATTGGTACTACGGAGAAAAGAAATTATTTTCCTCTTAATAACATTAATTTCCACACCTTGATCATGTTAAGTACAAACAGGATTGATGACGTCAGCAGACTCGTCACGTGACTGGACGCGGGAGCGAGGCACATGCTTGGCCACCGCCATTGTTCTTCGGACGAGGAAGGATCGTACTTGGATATTTTGTTGTTTTTCGACCCCAAACCCATTCCTGATTGTGTCTAAACAACGACCTTTTGTTTTATTGCACCTTTATTGACTTTGTAGGACTTTATATTCCATTTTAAAGGACCTTAAATACGTGGAAAAGGTGTAATGTCTGCAAGTGTAGATCAGGTAGGCCACTGCCATTGGTCGAGTTAACATGTTTTTCATGAGAAATCGTTACCGTCGTGTTGCAGGTATTTTGGAATCTGTCGAGTCCAGAGCAGTTAGATTTTGGCCTAATCAATTTTTTTTTCTTTCTTTTTCATGTGCAATGCTACTTAAGAGAGGAAAAGGACAGCCAAGCCAAGGTAAGGTTATAAAGTCGACAACAGGGCATGCAATTGAAATAGTGGTCGAATCGTCGAATGACACGCGTACCGTAGTAAAATTAGGGCATTCTATTTATTTTCGGAATGTAACAGAAGTTACGAAGATTACAATTAAAATTACAGTCCTTGCAAGCCTTGATGTAGTACTCTGACCACCAAACATGCATTTAGAAAATGCAACTATTTTGTTACAAATATAGACTTCTAAGAAAAGGACTATGACATAACAAGGTTCCTGCCTGTACTTTTCTATCATGATTATTATTATTACACGTATATATAAAATTGTAGACGGTTTCGGTGCACAAATAACTGATAAAAATTTTGTATTGGAATGGTTAGTCGTGAAAATTTTTTTTTACCTGGAAAGGGTTACTAGAAATAGAATAATGAAATGAAATGAAAAATCCAAATACACCTATATTTACGCACTCTCTCTTTCTTTCTTTCTGTCTCTCTCTCTCTCTCTCTCTCTCTCTCTCTCTCTCTCTCTCTCTTCCACACACAAATTATTTGTTTTTATTTTAATTATAATATAAAGCATTATACAAGGATTTATGTGATTTTAATATGAATTATTTCATTTTTACTAGTTAAAGTACCACACACTCCAGAATCATACACAATTTGTTCTACAGTCCAGCATACCAATCCAGCCTCGCCCATGCATACACCAGCAACATATAGATATTTATGCTCTTCTTCTGACAATCCACTATGAGAATGGAGTCATGTGGACAACATTCTCGGGGCCCAACAATGTGGAATGAATTGAAATTAGACGCAAAGACATTGATCCCTTTCAAGAGTAATCGTAAAACTCGCCTTTTTTAACTGCAAGAACAAACTTGAAGACCTAAAAATGTTGACTACCTTAAATATATTCAGCAATTTTGTTTTCCAATTTCATGTTTTTGTTTTATATATTCATATCATATATGTTGTAAAGCTCTTAGATTGGGCACTGTACAAAGTCAGTATTATTAAATCACGCATCAGTTGGTTGTACTTAATTGGATAGGTTGATCGTTCTGGAATGGAGGTGGTATAATAACAACTGATCATTCTAGAACAAAGGTAATCACTAGATTGGAAGTTGTATGGCTGCTTAATTCAAAATGTTTCTAGTCACTTAATGTTCTAATTTTTTCTTGCACGGCACACACATTGAAATTGATAAATTATGTGTGTGATTATGATTTTTTATATATATATATATGTGTAGCTTTAACAATTTTTTCAGTCATTTTTTTTAACTTGTTGGTATGGCTCGCCTGGGGATCAGACCCATGACCTCCAGCTTCCGCGGTGGATGCTCTAACCACTAGGCCACTAAAGCGGCGTTGATAAAATTATGTGTAATTGAACGTAATTATTATACCCTTACAATCATCTGTCATATCAAAACCAGTATATATATATATATATATATATATATATATATATATATATATATATATATATATATATATATATGCAGGCCTTGACTTTAACACACATTTTCTGGTAGCCAGAAGGACTAGTGTACTGAGAAATTTACTAGCCCTGCCAAACATTGACTAGCCTTGTCCCCAAAACAATGTCACACATTTGTATTGAGATTAACAACAATTTTGTTTCATAAATAGCATTATCATATAAAATGTAGAAGTACAGAAGTACAAATTCTACTTTAAATCATCAGTAAATTCACATTTCTTGTTTATAAAGATAATCTGGATCCAATTCCAAAAAGGGATCCAGGTGTCCTTTCTCATCCTCCACCTGCACTCTGGGTCCATATGGGGTTTGTTCTGGTCTCCTTACCCGTCTACCTGAAACATTACACAAATGTATTGCTGATAATGGATCATATATTGGAATGACATTTGTATTTAACATAATGAAGAGTAGGTCGGACAGAACCCAAGGATGCAAACAATATCTCCAGTCACTCTTCACCATTTTCATCTCTGTGAGAAACCCCTTTCAACATCAGCAGAGTGGGCTGGGATTGTCAGGATGAGGTCAATCAATGCCAGAATATTCTTGCAGTCAGCAGCATATGATAGTACAACTGGGGGCCAAGTCAAAGCATAGATGTCTTTGTAAACTGCAAGATGACAGAATGAATTTTGCTTGCTTTCCGGAGGCAGAACACCTATAAAACGTCACATTTTGCCAGTCTTGTGCCTCGTTTTGAAATACGAGATGTTAAAGCATAACTGCCTTTTGGTGCCCCCCCCCCCCCCCCCCCTTTTTACATCAAATGGCTTCTCCCTAATAAAGACTTGACTCTTGAGCGGATGTTCTGCACGATCAAAGCAGTGGCTAAAGTAAACACCGTTATAAAATATTGACATAAAAAGATAATGTTGGTTTCAACTTGGAAAATGTCTGCTCCCATGAAACGAAGCCAGCTGCGTGTTGGATTTAACTCTGGTTACTTGATGCCACATAATTGGAAACCTTTTAAACAAAAACTAGATCATTAAAAGTTATACTAAAAATATAATATAATGTCAGCAAAACATTTTTGATACTTCGATACTTTTCCCTTTCGTTCTGTGTATGTATTACTAAATTCCCAAGTATCTGGTCTGTCAAGTCAAGTATGACCAAGTTACATTGTTACATAAATTATGTTTTAACTCTTTCAGCCCCAAAAAAACTTGTAAATAACACTGTTACTGTGCCCCAGCTTTGATTGTTGATTGTTCTCGTAAAATTGATTATAATAACACAAAATAAGGAAAACATTATTTTCAAAATTTTTGTGAGAATTATATTCAAGCTTGTTTTCAGAAGTTAATATATGAAATTGGGAATCTATAGAGGTGTTGATACGTTCTTAATTCCAACAGTGTGCATTTTTTTTGCTGGAATTCTTGACTTGAAGTATGACCGTTTATGAAAGTTATTGTGCCTTTCCAGTGAACAACGGCGCTGTTAAGGAAACTGTGAAGGACGAAGAGTTTGAAGCCTATCTACAACCACCTCATCAGGTAATGTATCATTGGAGTAGCATGCATGGTTTAGTTCATCTATCTAACCAACCCATTTAGTGTTCTAACATGAAAGCAAAATTGTCTTATTTGCTATTAAAAGTTGACAGATGTAGACTAGCCACTATTGGTTGACGTTGAATTAGTTTTCTGTGACGAGCAAGTATTCGCTTCCCACACATTTTATAAAAAAAACTGCACGCAAGGAGGATTTAAATAATAAAGGTTTAATTCCTAAATTTGGTAATACAGTGGAACCTCGCTATAAGGCGCCCCGCCATAACGCGAATTCGGATATAACGCGGTCGTAGCATGGCTCCCGAAATTTCGTATATTCATCCTAGATTTAGTAATATTTGAGATCCATACATCTTAGGAATTCTAACATGTATGCTGCTCTTTCAAGCTTCCTAACTCGTGTCACTTGCACTGTTTGTTATTTTCAGATGTTCCTTTATGGCTGATTCAAAGTTCAGTAGTTGAATTGCTGTGGAATAATTGCACCCCAAAATTGGGGTTGAGTGGTTTAAAGCACACAGTTGTTGATCTCTGACATTTCACATCCGTGTAGGTTCGAGTCTCTGTATTGGCCAATGTGGGCATGCATGAAAGTTTGTCAGTAGGGTTTTTACGTGTTTGGGGTTCTTCCTGCACCATTTATGCTGTCTGCCATGTATATATAATTGGCAGCCATTAAGCTTTTGGCATAATCATTATATTTTTCTTTCAATAAATTAAGCCTTTTGCAAAACTTTATTCAGATTACGTGTTTTCGTTATATCCCCTGCCAGAAAATTTATAATTTGTTTTGTCATTTTTATTAACATCCCATAGAGACCATGTTCTAGAAGATACAGCTTCTATTTAACTATAACATAAGAATGTGCACGTTCTATTTATAGCAGTTGCCGTTTCCAAGAAACTTGTTTCTACTTTCAGATTTTGACCTGTTTCTGTTTATAGCAACTGTATAGCTTATTATAGAACAGACTGGTTTTCTAACTTTTAATCTTTGCATATTCTTTATTCTAATTCATATCTGATAAAGAACCAGTTGTAGGTATTTGGTACTGGAAGTAAAGTCAGATTTATTCTAGTCTATGAGTGTACTAGAGCAAAATTAGTTTTCAAATAATTTCACAGATACATTAGGGAAAGATGAAAAACTGATTCCGAGATGAATACATGAATTACACAATACTGCATTTCATTTTTAGCTCATGCCCTTTGCAGGCTGCATGGTAAGGATTTTACTATTGGTTTTGGTGGTAAAAGAAACCTTGAATTACCTCAACTCTAAAGAAACTTTTTTATACAGCAAAACTTAAATGTGGACATGAATTTTATAAATTCATAGGTGTTATCTATTCTTTATAGAACATAGAATAACTCATAGCAGTAGAAGATGCCATGAATATTGGGCTGTTATTATTGCAACAGACAGGAGTAGTAATTATGATAAAAAGTTGTACGCAGTCTGTGTAAGAGACCTTGACGACGGGAAGTACAAAATCTGAGTGCTCTTCTTTCATTACCAGAAATACAAGTAGATTCCACAGGAGAAAGTATTGTTTTTATAATTGCTTGAGAATGCTTTGAACAAACAACTTGGCAGAACTATATGCGTTTTCAGCTGATACTGTATCAGTGATGACTGGAAGTCGTACCTGCATTCTGTTTTGAAAAATGTCTCCATTGTTCATATCAAATCGTCTCAATCATGTGATGCACCATTAAAGACTGCTGATAAATTACAACTCCTGAAGTATCACATTGGCACTCTACCTGACAATGTACTTCATGTGGATAGTTTATTTTTTCCATCTTATGTTGGAGCTATGTAACCCAGCACTTAGTGATCATCTGGTGTGCAAAATATTCATAATCTCAGCTGGTACAAAGTGTTTTGAAATGCAATGCAAGAGTCTGTTGCTTTCTTAAGCTGAAAGTGTCATTTACGGAAAACTTTAAGCAGAAATTGAGGTGAAAAGTCAAAATGGATAATTAGATTTGGGGAAAATTTCATTGAGATACAAGCATCTTCATAACTCTCATCACTTGAACGTTTGTTGCATGTTATTTTCTGTACGTAAGCACGAGCTAAGGTTACAAAATTGTCAAATCAAACAAGATTGATAACCACCACTAGTGTATTAAGATCCTTTTTCTTTTATCTTTCAAACTTGGTTGTTGGGGCTAGATGTCCTACATGGAACACTGTTTATAGACTTTTTATTGTTCAAAAGGAAATGCTGGAAGAAGTATGCTAAGAGATATTGCACAGAAATGGTTTAATGGTGAGATTTCAGAAATGTCCTGGTCTGTGGGGGTGTATTTAAAGTCATTGTCTTGTTGTGTTGAGAGTTTAAAATTGGGATATCATAGGTTAAAATGCATAGTTTAAAACTGGGATGTTCTGAAAAAGGATACAAGTTTAATTCTTCACAAAGGGGGGGACCTGTCATCAGGGAGTAAGAGTAGCATTTACACTTTTGAGAAAACAAACAATGGAAATTCTGCATACATGATGACAAAACCAGTGTGAAATGCATGTGTATGTTGACAGATTACATTTTGGTTACATTTGTGTAATAAAATCCATCATAAAATATGGCATCGGTCACATCCTGGTATGAAAAACATTTACAATATTCAATTAGCACATGGTTGCATAGTTATTTACATGCTTCAAGTACATGTACTTTAATTGGCCTGGATTTTGGTCAGTCTTTTGCATTTTATTTCGACTACATCGGGGAAATGAAAACCTGTCAACAAGTTGGTTTAACTCGTTCTGCCCAGATCTCGTCTATACTCGAAGTTTCTCTGCTGCATTCAGTGGGCGGCCCCATTGATGCTCGGTTTGAATGTGTGATACGTCTCAAATTGGTTACAAATGGGGGCTTTTTCAAGAATCAGACCACATAACCATAAATGATTTTACTTTCGTTTGTGCAAGCTTGAAATGTTCAGAAACCAAGGATTACAAATTGAGCAGTTTCACTACACATGTTCTGTTCTTGAAAAAAAATCGTATAATGATGACGGAAGCACGGGTGATTTTTGATGGCGATGAAGGTGAGCTGAAAATGAGGAATTTCTTGGGATTGATCTTTAAAATATTGAGGAAGCAGATGAAAGATATGTTCAACAGTCAGATAATTTGCAAGATTTAGAATGGGTCATTGAAGTTTCTTAACTCTTTCACTACCACTGACGTGTATATCAGCTGAATAAATATGCCTAGCCTCACCAGTGACTGACCTATCCGCTTGTAAACAGACCTCTAATTCTCCCGGTGACTGATATATCCGCTTAAATTTTATCCTTCCTGTAGCGCAGTGACTGATAGATCCGCTCTGTATGTCTATGTTACAATCGGTCGTATTGGTCAATATATAGAAGTAAAAGTCTATTCAACCAATCAAATTAGAGTTAACAAATGATTGTTCTTACTAAATCCGGTTCCTTTTTTCAAATTTGTACCGCGTGTTTGTTAATACATGCATTTGTAGTTGACAGTGGAAACCATGGCGTTCACTTACGAAAGCGATATAGATTCCGACTTTTCCGGTTTTTCTGAGGATGATATTGACCACCATGAATTAAGAAGTATTGGAAATGATATTAATATATCTTCTTTATCAAGTCTGTCAGAAATTGAGACAGAAACTGATGATGAAGACGACGAAGTGTGGACAAGAGAACCACGTGCGCCGAAAGTAACGGAGTTTACAGAAAGCGTCGGCTCAGTTTTCGTTTTGGATGAGGGGAAAAAAGAAATAGATTTTTTCTTTAAATAGATATCACGAGGAATTACTTAAGAAATAGTAGAACATAGTGACTAGGTAACAGTGTTAGTAATTAAATGTATATATTTGATAAATAACTTAGTATAAAAGACTCCCAGATAAATTTTAGTGTTTACAAGCAGTTTTGTGTTATATTCCTGGATAAATTTTAGTGTTTTCAAGCAGTGTTTTGTGTTATATTCCTGGATAAATGTTAGTGTTTACAAGCAGTGTTTTGTGTTATATTCCTAGATAAATGTTAGTGTTTTCAAGCAGTGTTTTGTGTAATATTCCTGGATAAATGTTAGTGTATAAAAACAGTGTTTTGTGTTATATTCCTGGATAAATGTTAGTATTTTCAAGCAGTGCTTTGTGTTAATTTTAGTGTTTACAAGCAGTGTTTTGTGTTATATTCCTGGATTTCAGCAGGATAAAATAATCAAACAGATATAAGGTAGTTATAGCTTTTATATATGCATGATTTTAGCCTATAATCAGTTTATTAGAGAGAAAATAACTAACACAATCCAACCATACATGAGCTAAAAAGTTATCATTTGGCTACAGCAGCATTTGGCTCTGGTAGTCAGCCCACAAATCAGCTGCAGTAGTGACCCCAGCAGCTAGGCATAGCAGTGAGCCACTACAGTAGCATTAGTAGTTAAAGAGTTAAGATTGAAATGTCAGAAGAGGATGCTCATAGTGAAAATGAAAGTTTCTGTAGAATCTTGGACCTACACCAAACGTCGACAAATTGACAAGGAAAAAGAGATCTAGTTTTTTCACTTATTATTAACTGTACACGGACATTGCAAACTCAACCAATCCATATGGCCAAAAATGCATATTGTATTATTGGTATCACCGAACAAAACATGGTATACAACCTGCAAAATGTGTAGTTAGAACATCTGCCTTGGAGGTTGTGGGTTTGAACCCCGGCCAATTCATACCAAAGACTTAAAAATGGTACTGACAGCTGCATCGCTAGGCATTCTGCATTAAGAGGTTAGTTTTATGACTGGTTGTCTTGGTGTCTGGATAATGCGACTGGGTGGGACATCATGCAACATGTCTGCAAGATGGTGGATTTTATACCGTTATTAATATCAACTCTACCTTCTGCTGACTCATAGATGCAATGCTAAAAATGAAACTCCAGAGCTGCTATTAATACACTCTGGTTGGCTCATACATTCATTGGCCAATCTAGAGGTGGGAAACTCCATAGACACATATACACATTTGATATTAAATCTTTGTATTTGATGGAATTGCAATTGGTTGGAACTTTACATGTGGATGCCTTTACAGTAGTAGATTCAGGGCCAGCGTTCGTTTTAAATGAAGTGCAAGGTAGATTATTTCTTTTTTAATTGTTCCCCTTCTCCCCTCCCCCAAAAATTCGAGTTGTGTAAAATGATGGTGAGTGAAAAAAGTAATCCATTATACACTCTGAATACAAACATTTATTCCTGATTATTATACGTACTTGCTGGCAGTGATGGGCACAAGACTTTTAGTTTTTATTAAATTACATGGTTTGCATGGGACAAGATTGTTGTAGAAAATGTAAACATTGAAGCATTCAGTCGGGCAGCCATTGTGATGCTCTGTGGTCTAGCCTGCAAACAGCAGCTAGAAGGCAGACTGCTTATCAGCTTTTTAGTAGGCAAGGCAGTAACTCCTTGCAGATGGTAAAAAGTTAACAAATTAATATTTTTATCCTTTTTTTTTGAACACATTAAACAGCAATTCAGATAGAAATATTTGGTATTGGTATAAAATCCATAATGCACCTTTACATTCTTTTGGTATAAGCGTCAGAACTCATTGTTTAGTTTAAGGAGAGGATACTGGTTACTTCAATACCACATGTACACGTACACCATCTGTATGGGTTGTACTTGATTTTCATGCAATTCTGGCAGTTATGGAGGCACAGAAGCAATAATTTTTATAAATGTTAAGATCTTTATGGTTTTGCTATTTAATGTAGTTAACAATCTTGATGAACAATCAATTTCTGTTTTGCAGGGATACGGAGCAGCCCCGATGTCTAGCCCAGTGTCGGATCCGTTCATGCCTAACTACTACAATCCCTCAATGTCTTTCCCATATTTAGGACAAGGACTTGGTGATGGTGCATGGTCTAATGGAAGTGATACTTCAATGTTCTCTGTGGGTGGATATGAATACAATGGCATGTTTTCTGGATTTGGATATCCACAGTTCTGGGGTGAATATCAACCAAGTGAGTACTGGGGCAACACAGCCCAAGCTGCAGGACAAGGTAGGAAGGATGCTCGAGGTTATGAAGAATATTATCGTCCAGATGGAATGATTCCTGCAGATCCGTATTCTATGAATGGAGAACTAGATAGAGACCCTGGAATGAATAGTGTGGAGCAGGGACTTAAAGGGATGAACATATCTATGGATAAAAAAGTTGACAGCCAAGTTGTAAGTGATGTTGGACACCCAGTAACAATGGACCCAGTGTCAGTAACTGGTAATGTTCAAAATGTAGGGTCATCTCAAATCCCCAAAAAAACATCATGGGCAGCCATAGCAAGTCAGCCTGCAAGACCTCAGCCAGCAAAGCTAAGACCCATCCCACGCCCTCCCTTGAATCCTAACAAGCAGAATTTGGACATTGGAACATGGGACAGCAAAAACAATGTAGGGAACAGGCAAGGGTCTGGTCAACAACCAAGGAACTGGAGTGCTCCACGACGTGCAATGACTTCGTACAGTGATCGTGGTAGTGCATCTAATAATGGCAACAGTACGCCTGCAAATTCTTATGGGACTGCTGCACTGACTGAGATCGGTTCTCCTCCATCACCTTCAGCAGGGAAGGAGCCTCAAGAAACCATCCAAGTATTGGAAAAACTGCAATCTGTTAACCAGTACAATCCCAAAGATTTCAATCTTAATCCAAAAGGAGCTAGGTTCTTCATAATCAAGAGTTACTCAGAGGACGATATTCATCGTTCAATTAAGTATAGCATCTGGTGCAGCACTGAACATGGTAACAAGAGACTGGATGCTGCTTATAGGGAGCGCGAAGGAAAGGGTCCTGTTTACCTTTTGTATTCCGTCAATGGTAGTGGCCACTTTTGTGGGATGGCCCAAATGATGACTGGTGTTGATTACTCATCCACACCCGGCGTATGGGCCCAGGACAAGTGGAAAGGTCAGTTTGAAGTGAAATGGATCTACGTTAAGGACGTTCCAAACAGCCAGTTGCGCCATATTCGCTTGGAAAACAATGAAAACAAACCAGTTACAAACTCGCGGGACACTCAGGAAGTTCCGCCAGAGAAGGGGAAGCAAGTTCTGAAGATAATTCACAACTATCGTCATACAACCTCTATCTTTGATGACTTTGGTCACTATGAGAAACGTCAGGAGGAGGATCAAACTAAAGGGGGGAGTGGCAGGGTTTGTATTACAATGCATTACTGATGCATCTAAAATCATCCATGAATTTAGATTTTGTAAGCATGCTTGGTGTTTTATAAAAGCATCAAAATGTTTTTATGAAATTACACAAATATCTGAATTTATTATTATTTATTACCAATGACATTCAAATCATTCATGTCAAAAGTTGACACTCAAGATTTATGCCTTTGCAGCAATGAAAGGGTCCCCTCTCCAATACAGTGTACCAGAAACAGTTGCTGGAAATGGAGTTTACATCGATGTCCCTCTTTCTCTTCTCATTCAATGTATTGCTTTCACATTACCATTTTACAGTAAAAGTGATGAAATTGTGCTTGGTGAAGGGCACAAGCTATCTAAGCCTTTATGTTCATTGCATGTAGCTGATAAATAAATTAAAGCATTATAAAAACATAAAAGGTTCATTTGCTGCAATTAAGAATTAGCAGTAGGGAAGCAAGAAAAGCTGGTTCTCCATCCATGTCTTTGGGTCCCCAAGTGGCCATATTGGTTGAAAGTGCTTTCCATTACGTATCACTACCATCTCACCTGTCTGTGTGGGTTAGAGTCTTGAATTCGGTCAATGTATGTGAAATAGCTTGCCTGTAGCTTCTTGTGGGTCAGCGATTCTCTCGGGCATTGGGGTCCCAGTTTCTTCCTCCACAATTAATACTGGCCTACATGTATAGCCTATCCTGTGCTGAAAAATGGCGTTAAAACACTACAACAACCTTCCATGTCTTTATTCAGACTGGAAATGTTCCATTTTCCATTATCCATTTATTCATCTGTTTACAATTCTTTTTACCACCACTTGTACGTACATAATTGGATGCTGTTTGGTATGGGATAGAGAGATGTGGTTTTAAAGGCGTCTTTTCATGTCCAGCTTTGTTAGAATTGCTGAAATTTTCTGTCAGTCACATGTTACCTCCATGACTGATCTTGAAAACCAGTATTGATCCAGAACCATTCCCGGATGCTATTTGGGTATATACCTAAACATGACCTAAAACATTAATTTCGAGTTTGAAAGCGATTCCAATTTGGTTAGAGCTCTTGCTCTTTAGAGTAAATTTTACAGTATTTGCCTGGTACTTTGCTCCTAACTTCCAATATATTCAGAGACCTTTATGTGAAATTTATTCGGCTAGTCTCAGAACATCATTTTGGGCAAAAAATAATGGCCAGTGTTGATGTACTTCATATATCTTCAAATGTGCTGATACGTGACAAATTTTCAAAGCTGTTGCTGGGAATCCATGACTCATTTCGAATAGTGTACTGAACCTGCCTTCCCTTGCTGCGAGTCTTACTAAAATTACATTAAAAAATGGCGAAACATCAGAAAATTTGTTCATTAATGTTTTAAATCTGGGTTTTATATTAGAATTAGTGAAATTAGTTGGTGAGCCAATCAAACTTTAGAGCTGCAACTTGAGTGTTGTAAATAATAATAATAATGATGAGGACTTTGTATAGCGCCTAATCTTTCGAAGCTCTAAGCGCTTTACACCATCAATAATGATATGACTACACTACAGAACAACAAATGACAAAAACAGTGAAATTGGAAAACATGAAAACATGCAGAAAACATACAAGATACATAACATGATTAGGTCGCTAAGATTGTCCCTGCAGTTGAAACAGGTGAGTCTTAAGAGCACTCTTAAAAGGGACCACTGTGTCTTTGTGTCCAATTTCAGTGGGCATCTATTTGGTCATGTGAATCATCTGCATGATCACACTGGTGATTATAGAATTTGTTTAAAGTGGTGTCAAGCAAGTGATGCAGTTTTAAGGCAAAATGGAAAATAAGCCTCTTGAAAAGTGTAAATCAACACAGAAGAATAAAAATAAAGGGACACGATTGTGTTAATTTGAATAAGACTAGTGGAGATAACGATTTCAATCGTCCTGTGAAATGAAAAAAGAATTAAGTAGAGTTGAGAGATGGCAACAAGCCATTGAGCTGCATAGGGTTTCGAATTGCAACTGTAAACTGCAAGTTTAAAAAAGTCAACTAATACTGTACAAACTTTATAGTTTACAAGTTTGTCTTCGTTGCAAGTTTTGAATATCTAACTTTAATTATGTTTTAAAGGTTTACAATAGCAATTTGATGTTTGTTTTTAAATCTTGCTGAAACTTTTGGAAAAACAATTAACTGCCTTACTGAGATGGACTCGTTAGGTAGGATTGGCAGGTCTGCTCTTTATTTCAATATTCCATCATCGGTACAAAAGTGGGACATTTTATGGTGTATCTACCATGTGTAGGTCTGGTAATATATAAAAACTTAAATGTGTTTCCAACCTGCTCTTCTGTTCCAAGTGCAAAAGATCTCAGTATTTATGACTGAAACTCCATACCTACTTTCTTTTCAAAAGCATCATTGAGGAAGACGTTTTGTAAATATGGGGAAAGGGATATAAAATATACATGAAGGGCATGTATGCATGACTGTGCATTCGCTCATTTTTAGCTCTACTTGTATAAAGCTGTAAAAATTTATACGTGTGATAACCATTTCATTAGCATTAGTTTATCGCTGCACAGACTCAATATATACTAGTGGTCAAAAGCGCGCTCCATTATGGATCACTGCCATCTCACCTGACTACATGGGTTTGAGTCTCGGATTTGGCCAATGTGACTATGTGAGAAAAGCTTGAGGTCGATGGTTCTTTTCGATGGTTTTTCCCTGTTCTTCCTCCACAATTAATACTGGCTGCCATGTACCAATGGTGCAGTGTGCTAAAAAAATGTGTTAAACCCTACAACAACATTAACAAGTAGTATGAAACACAAACAAGGTCCTAAACATACATCTTCCCATCACTCCTGAGCAGATTGTCAGGTCCACCTGGGATAGTTGGCAAGATTTATCATTAAGTCGATATCCCGTAATGAAAATGTTGCCCATGGGATGTGCACAACAATTTTGAAAATTTTATCCTGGCTTCTCCAAAATGAGTCTTGTGATCTCATAGTTGGTACTGAATGAACAATGGTGCCACAAGGACGTTCAATGTAGCTACCATGTTAGCATCTTGAAAAGCTGGTCACTAGTGCTCAATGGACACCAGACTCTGCAAGTTTTTGTTGGTTCTTAATGACGATGGTGCAGATAAAACGTCCACTATGACAATCTAGTTGGTACTAAATGAAAATAATCCTGATCTGATCTCAGATATACTTCTCGTGCACTTGTTCATAATGACATGGTTTTTTTTGTTAAAAGGTGCCATGTCTCTAAAGTTGCATTAAAGAAAATCACATTCCTATATCGCCTTTGACTTGGATTAATTTTTTAAAGGACCAGGTATGTATTCCTGATTGAATTGAGTTGCTGTAGCGTACCACATGTAGTGACAGGGTCACGAGTTTTATACATGTACTTGGGGAAAGGCATGTACTGCCATTTCAGCAAAATATTATAGACTCATCAGAAGTGCCTTTAAAATCAGCCGCAATTACCTATTTGACAGCCATGCTGATCAGCCCGTTAATTTGCTGACCATGGTGATCGTCTTGCTGTAACTACTACTCTACCATTTATTTCCAGCATGAAATTGGTGCTGATAGTTTTAAAAATGGCTATCTTGACTGCTAGCTAGAAAATCTTGATTGGGCTGCTTGTAAAGGGCATACTGGCATTTAGTTTTGTCATGTCACCATTGTCTGTTTCATTAGTCGTTGGTTGAGAAAGAAGCTCCTGCTCATCTGACCTCAAACACAACACCAGTATCCATTTGAAATATTCTATGGTCACTATTCGTCTTGCATAAAGCTTGGATTGTGTTTTTGCTAACACGTTTTGAGTATTCATTGCACATGGTACAGATCTGACCACTAACCTTGCTTTTTTATTTTGTTTTGAATATCTTGTGGTAAAAGGCCATTGATGTCGTACACCCCCCCCCCTTTAATGAGGGACGTGTGTGTGTACATACACACACACATATACATACATATCTTAGATGAATTTTTGCCTGAGATTGTCTATTTGCATTCTAATATTTTCAAAGTTGACCTTGAATTTAAAGTAAAATATATTTTTAATTAGAGTGATACGTCTTGACACTTGTTTTTAAATGTATAATAATAATGAACAGGTATGAATGGACTTGAATCAGTTTTTAACCCAGTTGATGGATATAT
Organism: Unio pictorum; assembly: GCA_030141615.1. Lineage (NCBI taxonomy): Eukaryota > Metazoa > Mollusca > Bivalvia > Unionida > Unionidae > Unio > Unio pictorum. The sequence continues at coordinate 450,035 of JARLTB010000610.1, forward strand.
CTAAAGAATACTTTAGATCATGCAAATCAGCTAACTTCCTGTGTGTTTGTTTCTTAAGTAGTATTATTATTTTAGTTGTACCCCAAACTTAGCAGTTTATATCTTGACACTGTCGAGACATGTTCACTTATCTTCTGTCCATGATTTCAGGTTCAAGATCAAAGACCATGACAAAGAAATTTGTACTGCACTTACAGGTACCTTGTGAACACGTTAATTAGTTTGTTACTAAATTTGGTATATTGGAGTTAGTCTACAGTGTCAGAAATACAAAGAAACATGCTAATTGTAGATTCCTAGAAATTCATTTTGGCCAGTAGATCTTCATTTTCCTCAAAACATTTTTATTTGCTGTTTTTGGCTTGCTTGCAAAGTTTATGCAAGACATAGGTGTCACTTGACTGTTGTTGTCACAGTCATCGACATTATTTTATATGCCTGTCGTACATTGTGATTGTGTAAGGCTCAGAAGCAAACCAGCTCAAATATTACCACATAATTATTTTGTGTCCACAGTTCGTTCTATTGTGACATTAATGTTTAATACTATACCACATGTAAATCTTGGCACTCAGAACTTGCCAACCCCCGACCTAAATGTGTTTTATGGTTGCAACCCTATATTCTTGTATAATTTGCATACACAACTAAAACTGATAGCATCATTAGCCACCACTGAATAAGCAACTTGACCTTGAAAATGGTAGCTAGATAAAAGTGGAGGAACAAAAGACCTTACGGTCCTTTATGTTTTTTCGCTTGTCGTGGTTGCTACTACACAACTAAGGCTATAAGTCATCATATTTAGCATCAATACTTCTCTCATTGAAATATTGTATCTTTTAATCAGTATTCATATATATTTATGCATATTAATGAGTTATCTTGGATCTGGCTGAACTTGAAAGAAATTCTTAGGTCATGCTTATCCAGTGTGGGCCGTTAGCATGTATTGTGATCTTGAATCTGTTCACTTGATCTATTTATATTGAGATGATTTTTTCATCTGATTGTATACACTTGTAAACACAAGAACATATTTTCTTATCCTCTTTTGGTCAGCAATGGCTGAGCTTGATTATGATCCAGATTAGCAAATTAATAATGAGGTGATCTTGCGTCTGGTTTAATTTTTGTAAGCACACTTCATCTCGGAACAGACAATTGTCAGATTTTGTCTGCTAGTGTGTTTGGTCAGGATCTTGGATATGTTCATTTATGATGCAGATCGACATATATTATTTTTACCATAGTCTAGCTACGAAGTGCTTGTGACCGCTCTGGTGGTGTAGTGGCTATAGCGCCGTGGAGGTTATGGGTTTGATTCCCAGCTGAATCATAACAAAGACTTCCAAAAATGGTCTGACAGCTGTAAATTTTGCTCTTAGAGTTTCGTAAATGATTTGAACGGGAACAAACATGCAAAACTGAAATTTGCATAAACTATATATAATTTGCTCTATGCATGTGGTTCATTTTCTGAAGATTTCTACCTTTCATTCTTACTCGTTATGAAGAAATTATGAAAAACCAATCATCTCGTCTGATCTGTCTCGAATAGTCAAACGCGCTTCCCTTCCCTTCACAAAAAGCGGATGTGACGTCATTTGAGACACTTTGCACACTGGCATTGTTGGTTATGTATTATATAGAACTCACCCCATAGAGAAATCTCTCAGGGAGAAGGATACAATAGACTAATTCCAAGATGTTGCCACATGGTTGTTGAGGCTTTATTTATTGCTGTTTTTCTTCAAGTAATCAAATCTATGAAATTTGCAGCTTGTCCATTTGATCATCTCCACTTCTGTTCTTTATGAAAAAGATGTGGTATCTGTCCCTTTTGCTCTTCAAATCATTAGATACATTTTAATTGAAAAAAATAGGTGTAAGCATCTGTAGTTTCTTATATAAAAGGGCTCGAACCTAATAACTGAATTCATCCTGAGACAACTTTATAACATGGACCTCTCTAACACTAAATCGACTGAATTGGCGCTGACCATCAGTTAGACAAAGGGTCATAGTATCATCTCTCTAAGTGAAAAATTTAATTTGATTTTTCATTGAGATTTGTTAACCATTTGATACATAAACCTCTTTTTATAACAACCGTCCTTGACACCTAGTCAGGAAATATGGTCGCTACTGAGTTCAACATTGTTTAGCTTTCCTATTTTGTTGGTGTTCATAATTTTATAATTTCTCAATTAAAGAAACTATTTGAAGTTTAAAAATTATTTAAATCCTAAATTGTTGATGCAAAATAATCAGGTTTATGTTATTTTTTATATGCAAGAACACCATGATCACGCTTACTAATGGGATTTTGTTACCTTGATTACATACTTGAACTTCTCAAAGTACTTGGGACAAATTGAGAGGATCGTCTTTAACAACAAATTTAAATGTCTAGTTCAAATCCTAGACAAAACTGAATAATATTTCACATGGACAGAATCAGCTTGGAAGTTTGGACAATCGGCTAGATATCTGGGCTGAATCTGTCAGTAATTCTTTAGAATTAAAGTCTCGAAAGGAAACTAAACTAATTTTTGTTACATGTGTTGTTCCCACTTGGTTGCATAATGCATGCCAGCAAAATAGTTGTGAGCTACCACCTGTAATTTCTGACAACAATCGTAATGCACAGATTGATATAAACGCTGTTATGAGTGACCAGCAACCGCAATATCTTAAACAAAATATGCATTTTGACACTGCTATAAACAACTGCATTGTACAAACATGGATAAACTCCACTTACCTTTATTCGCTGTAGATAGAAAAGGCTGCTCATGCAGTTCTAAGTTTAAATTTTTTTTTTTTACAAAGTATGCTGGCTAACCATGTCTGACTTTTTTCCATCTATATTTTATAGATCGTCATGCACCAAACTAAAGTATATGTAGTATATTTGGCTGGTTCCCAGCTTCTTGGCTTCTTGTGCTCTTTGTGTTGTTCTCCAATATTTGTATAGGAATGAGCAACGCAGGGAGCATGAAAAGCAGAATTTCCTTACTTAGCCTGCTTCCTGGTCTTTTCATAGGACCCGGTATCCTTATGAACAAACTGTATTACGAGAAAAGATACCACTTACTTGTATGTGATCAGTTGTTACAACGACTGCTTGGTGTGTAATTATTGTTCAGATTAAAAAAAAACATTGAAGTATTGTAATAAATTAGTATTGTTGCTGATAGATGCTACAGTTTATAAACCAGGCTAATTTAGGCTTGTTTGTTTTGAGTTGATCAGTATTGGGGGTGTGTGTGAATAAGGTCATTGTTTACTAAACCAGCAATGGAGAAGCATTTGTGGGATTCGAGTGTTCAAGACTTGTGATGTTGCTTTTCCACCTGATATAAAGTGATTTCATCCCATTCGCAAAACTCTTCTATCGATGTTGGTATCAAAGGGTTAGACACTTTGCATCGAGAATTAATTTCTTGTATGTCAACTTTGAATGAATCCGTTGACTTTAGTCTGAGTAAGGGGTTATGTTTCTGGAAGAGAATTGTTATTTCATTATTTGTTGGACTATGCAATGCATATGTATAGATTCTTCATATTTTCCCACAAGCCAGTCAAAACGTCTTTTCATTCGATATTACAACTGAGCACTAATAATTTGAACGCCTGGAACCTTAATAACAATGGACAAACCTCCAGCTTAAAAGAGACAATTTTAAGACTGGAGAAAATAATTATTGTATCGGAAAGAAGTGAAAAAGAGCAGACCACTCGTAAAAAGTGATTTAAATGGTGATAAAACAAATTTTGCTTGTTATAATGGAAAAGGAGCCATTCAGAAACTATGTTAAAAAGTAAACTTAAAATGTAAATGAGATTTCAGGAAATATCTTTATTGTGTTATAATTGTTTTTAAATGAATGCATACAATAATTTAGCAAGGACTGTTGATAAGGAATGGAATAACATGTACAGTGATTGTGGTTATTTTTCTTGAAATTGTTCTATAACTGAACCGCGGACACTGGTCTTTTTAAACAAACTATTTTATAAATGTAAAGATTCTTCTCTTTCAAGACATGTAAGCAAGAAATGATGTATGAAACCATAAAATCATACATGCCAACCATTAAACTTAAGCATATATTGACTATGCTTTTTTGATATATCCACCTCCACAAAAAATCAATTCCAGTGGTCCCTTTACTTACGAGTGTCCCAGCTAATGAGTTTTTTTTAGATACGAGTCGTCTCTCTGCCGATTTTTTGCTTTGAGTCGAGAGCTAAGTTTGGGTTACGAGCCAGCTTCAGATACCCCACCGCTAGTTGGCGCATTGAACAACGCAACATCCACCCAGCATCCCGTGTCTCACTCGTTCACTTCAAGCGGTTAGCTCGCAGTGAAAGCATCAGTGTTGTGGTTGCAGTTATTTTGCAAAATTTCGTTTTTCCAACCTTGGACCCGAAGAAAGTTAGTGCGCAGGACAGTGCTGAGAAGAGGAAGCGGATGATGTGCATTGAATTAAAGAAAGAAATTATTGAAAAACATGACCAAGATGTGCATGTAGTCGACTTGGCGAAGCAGTACGAACGTAGCACTTCCACGATCTGCACCATACTGAAGCAGGAGTCAATAAAGGCTATCACCAAGGGTGTTAAAATAATTGATAAACAGCGGACATCTCTCCATGAAAATATGGAGAAGCTGCTGATGGAGTAGTTGACGGAGAAGCAGCACGCAGGAAATACCGTGACGGAGGCTATAATCTGCGAGAAGGCACGATCTATTTACGCTGATTTGCTGCAGGGTTCTCTACCTTCCACCCAACACCACCCCTATTCTACAGCCCATGGACCAGCAGGTGATTTCTAATTTCAAGAAGCTCTTACCAAGCACCTGTTCCGCCGCGGATTTGAGGTGATGGAGAGCACACAACTCACCCTTCGAGAGTTCTGGAAGGACCACTATAACATTGTGATATGCCACAGAATTATCGATATTGTGGTGTGTTTTTGTTAGGTCCGGAACGGATTACTGCCATTTCAATTCATTTCAATGGGGAAAATTGATTTGACATATGAGTAATTTGAGTTACGAGCCCGTCATGGAACTAATTAAACTTGAAAGTCAAGGCTGTATTTGTTTTCTCGTTATTATTAACATTCCATTAATCCCACAGACCGTATGTTAGAAAAGACAGCTTTTACGTAGCTCTTACAATATGAGTATGCTTGACCGTGCACTTCGTAACAGTATCATGTTTTATTTATAGCTAACCTGGTTTACCTCAAATTCTATTTATAGCATCTGTATGCTTAGTGAGGAGAGCAGATTCCAAATTTAATCTTTATGCGCAGATTCCATGTTCTAATTCATATTTCTTGCAGAACCAGTCTAAAGATATTTTAGCACTTAAAACGTATATTTTATTTTAGTATATGCATTTATTGGAGCAAAAATTACCCCTTTAAAAAATTTCCAAAATAAATTAGAGAAACGCAACCGAAAAAACCTGAAACAAAATATAACAATGTTTTAAATATTAATAGAAAAGTCACATGACATCTATTTCCGTCCATGTGGAAATCATTCCTTAAGATGGTTTCTAGTCGATGTGTGTAAAGCAAAAAGTGCTACTTATGAAAACTTGAAACATTAAAGGATGTTAAAAGACAAGAAGGGCAAATAATTGTTGTTTGTTGAAATTTTATCATGTTACATGTGGATTATGCTTTTTCTGCCTGGATTCTGCTTTTTAATCACTTGGATTACGCCGTTTCCTCACCAGGGGTTGGCATGTATGTAATATCAACAGTAAACAAGTACAATAAAACCTGTCTTGAGAAACCACTTTTTGGTGGCTGAAGAGTTGGTTTCTCAAAACAGGTTTTACTGTACTTGTTTCGTGTAATAATACATTTTGTGGTTTTGTACATCTTTTTTGACTAATATGTTTTCTAGAGTCTTGAAAGAGAGCCATCTTTAGATTTAGAAAATGGCGGTGTTAGAATCTAAATTTTTCTTCAATTCCATTTAGTAATGGTCATATGTGAACCTTCAAAAATTTAATTTCGTCCTGGAATTGATCTTGGGGGGAAAAGCATGGGAACCATGCAGGCAGGAAAACCTTTCAAGTTTATCCAAAAAAATCCAATCATTTGTCAGCAATTGCCATTTTCAACTCTAAAACCTCATGATCAATTTAAAGTTTACTTGCCTTAGAGGAACTATGGTCCTTAAAATTTGTGTAGATGATCTCAACTTCCACATTCTCCAAAGCTTGGGGAAAAAACATCAAAATTCAGTCTTTACCAGATTGAACAGAAAACATGCAGGATTGAAGAACTTCATCACTGGAGACATTTGAACAGATAATTAACCTATTGACCTATATTTATTTGACAATTGCTTATGTATTTCATTTATGAGCAGATATCTCTTGTGTAAATGATCTCTGATTTGTTTGCGGCTCTTTTTGATCAGTTTTTACCCATGATGTGTACATTTGCCCGCTGTTTTAAGTGAATTGACATTTTTTTCCTCCAAATTGGCTGACACTTCAAGGCTAAAATGCCACATCCCAAGTCCATTGCTGAATAAATCTCAGTTTCAATGCAAACAATGTTGATCTTGGACCTGCTAACCCTTACAACTTGACTGTATGTCATATAGACTCTTAAAATAATGACATGCGGAGCTAATGAAAGAAACCTTCCAATGATTGTCGAGGTGAAATCTGGATACTGGCTTATGCTTGTTTTTTAATTTGAATCTGGGTTTGATCTTGGATTCATTGGAGTTAGATAAGGGTACAAGACCATCTTTATTCAGATTCAGGGGTGGGTGGATGCGGGAGGGCAACTATTGTTATTGGACAATAAAATGTTCATATGAGCATTTATAGTGTAACAGATTCCTGTAGCCATGTAAATTTGAACATTCTTATAGTGTAACAGATTCCTTTAGCCATGTAAATTTGAACATTCTTATAGTGTGACAGATTCCTTTTTGCCATGTAAGAAACAATTTAAAAAAAGACCAAGGATTGTGAGCAATAGTCAAAACCTGTTACAGCATGATGCTCGTTTTCCAAAGGAAAAACATATGGTGAGATCGCATTATCAAATAGTTTAAAAAATTTCCCTTTAAAAAATGTGCATTGAAATTTTAGTGTCAGTTTTAACTAACGTGTTGATCATAAATCTGCTTGGGAAATGTACTTTCGGGGTTGTTGTACAATTGTATTTTAAAGACATTCTTGTTATAAATGTTTTTAAAAGGAGCATTTCTTTATTGTTTCTGTTTTTTTTTTTCAGGGTGGAAGAGCTCGGCAGAATTAGAAATTGAAGACTATGAAGAACTGACTGTTGTAGAATATTTCAGTGGTCAACATGTTTTTTTTTCTTCAGCAAACTATATTACTTCACTTCATTGACTAGAATTCAAGAACCAATAAATACTTTGATAAAGATGTGTATGTGACTTCTAGCATAGTGATACAGACCTTATATATTACATTTATTGTTGAAATTAATTGTTGAACTTCTATTGACCTTTAAAACAATATAAACTTGCTGCATCTTGCAGTTGAATATTTTCTATAATTGCATGATAGACCAGGTATAGAAAGTCATGGAGCATTTGGGTTTTTTAAAATTAGAAATAGTGCATTTAGAAACATGTGGCTCCACCATAGGCTAACGGATGATTAAAACAAGAAATTCCAAAAAGAGTGATATTATAAAGGATATGCCAGTTCGGTTTTACAGCATCATCCAGCAAGTGTCCAATGTACTCTATTCTGTTTCTGCAAATGTTCTTCAGGAGAAGGAACCATTTTCGTCATCATTTTGGGAGATTTATGATATAGCAAAAGTTCACATGGAAGAATTACAGCTTTTTTTATATTGATGATTCTTTTAATTTCTCTACAAATCAAATGCAGTGAGGAAATTCTATTAGCCAGTGTGTCTTGTGACTGGTTGATTTCAGTCAGAAAAGCCCAGCATTTCATCAGGAAATCTTTTTATGGTATAAATCATGTGGAAAGGAGCATAGCATGCCTACTGAGGTGGAAATATGGTCCAAAATAAATGACCACAACTGAAACAAAGAAAGCACAACAATATATCCAAAACGTCAAACGTAGGGTTTTCGTGATGGCCACTAATGCAACTAATATTTTTGTGGGGAGGAAATTCAACAAAAAAGACAACATTCCTGCAAATTACTGGTAACTGGACACCCTGTAATGGAGGAAGACTTGTGTGACCATGTATATGTAGATTGAAGACTACTGTGAAAATTCCATTGGAATTTGTGTTGAGAAAAGGAATAATAAATAGACCATCACTAACACATTTTCTGACTACATACAATATTTAGACTATATAAAGACAGTTTATGTGGAATGAACTTAAACACAAAACAAATCTGTGATTAAATTGTGACTTTTAACAATGAAATTAAATAATTAGACTTGGGTATATAGGTGTATCATCTACATACCAGTGCAGTGCTGTTTTATGTTGTCATAGTCTGTGAGCTTGAATTGAGTCCAGTTTTTCATTACAGGAAGACACTTTATTAAAATGTGATAAAGACAAGATTAGGTAATATTTTATTTTAGGTTGGCATTATTTGAGCCTTTTTATCCCCATGTTGGACACGGAATATTTAACTGTTGTATGCAACTGAAGTTGAAACTATTGTGGAACTTTGCTGTGTACTTTGTTTCAGGAAAACCTCTTTTTGGGTATGTCCATTCTGCTTTGTGTATTACCCTTATACAGTCTGCTTCAATTCTATGAGGATGAAATTTTCATATGTTATTTTTTTTTTTTTTTTTAAATAGATTTTGGCAATAAGATCCCCCATTTTAGTCTTAACAGAATAAGTGAACAGATATGCAACACAGCACATTTTGGGGGTGGTTTAATTTTGGGAATGTTGTGATTTTCCCAGTAGCATGATAGGGCGATGGTATTTTAAAGTCATTAGATGCTGATGATAATTTCCAATGCATACAATGTTAACTCTTTCTTATCACACTTGGAACATTTCATTTGAATTTGTAGACAGTAACAAAAGATTGTTTATAGACTAGTTTGGAATTCTCCACTTGCTAATCCGATTGATGTGAGCATGCAGACTACACATGGTGTACATGAGACATTTGGACTAAAGTGAAATTGGAAGATAGCAAAACATTGTATTCATTTTTTCAAAGAGCAAAGTGTACTTGTTGCTTGGTGACTTAGGTGGATGCTAATCTTGCGGGTTTAATGCCAATTTTCTGCACAAGACATTGGAGCCATTATAACTGGTGGGAAAGCAACAACAAAAAAACCAATTCATGAGAAGCTGCAGGCAAGCTTTCTCACTTATATTCAATAGCCAAGTCAGAGACTCTAACCTATGTGGGCATAGGTGAAAGATGGCTGTGCTTGGTGAGGGCATGTGTTTAGACCACTTGGCCACCCAGGGTTCCAAAAATGTTACAAAAAGAAGCAATTTGGTTTATTTTGTTGGTATTATGTTATTATCATACAGAGTGGCTTCCCAGTAATGGCCGAGTTACAGTGGATTGGAAAAGCAAATTCTGATCATCAGAACATATGCAGCCTTGTAACCCGTGGTTCCATGTCATTTGGCCAGTAAACTGCACCTGATTTTGTGAGATTTGGTGCACTCTGCAGTTTATTTACATTTAAGTTTAAGCTTTGTGGTATTTCCTTGACAACAAATTTTACTAAAATTGGAAAAAAATCATCCTGATCAATGAAATTATGAAAATGGTGATATACCTATCTGACTTTGCAGTGACTACGATGTTAGTAGTTACCGTTTTTATTTTCTACAACTTTTAAGTTTAAAAAAATTCTTCAAGATGTGTGAAAAATTGTTAGGACTTTCTATCCTTTGTGGTTAGTGCTAGTTTATGCAAAATTGTCATGCATCAACTATAATTGTGCTAAAAGCTTTATGCCATAGTATGTGTTTGATTTTCATGCACACGTGTGTGCATTTACAAACACAGACATGCATGTGAATTGAATGACGAAAACTGACATGGACATGAATATCCCCATTAATTTTCTTTCGCACCTCATGGCCCAAATCAGTCCATACAGTGTGCCTTTCTCTTAAATTGATATAATTTAGTGCATGTGCTTTTTTAAGGAGGACAAATGTTTCAGCCATTTGTCGCATCATTTTTCTAAATTGATAGTTGCCTTGAGACCTGCATACCGGTTGACAAAAAAAAGCTTGACATACTATCGTAACTTCATTATGTGGGGGAGGTACTTGTCATTTCAGATTTACACCAAATGGTGTACATCTGTTGTCAAGTATGGCTACTGTTACTAACGGTAGAGAAAATTTTCATTTTAAAGCGGTTCAGCTGAATTTAGGGAAATTTAACAAACATCTTGGCAATGAAGCATTTAAAATTTGGTTGAGTACAAAACGAGAAACTTCTAATCGTTTTCTTAACCAGCACTGAATTGGAAGTAAGTTTAGATCAAAGATCCGCTCACCCTGAATCACCAACATTGCATTTGATTGTAAGCTGGTGTCGGTATGGCAAGTAATGTTAGGTCAATTTTGGTTTTCAAGTTGATTATTTTCTTTCTTACCAGAGTTTACCAAGGCACATCAAAAACTTGATGGCACTTTACAATTGTTGGCATCCAGAAATTGTTCCATTCATTAAAATAAATTCCCCTACTTGAGTGTTTGATATCATGGACTTTTTGAAAGGGATTTTTTCGACTTAAGAGTTGTATCTGTTCATCTATCTTGTCAAGCACAATTTTAAATTCCTTGTAATTAGCAGTTACAGAATTTGGGTATTTTTTTTTCCGTAAATGTTTTTGTGTCATTATGCATAAAAAGTTGGATGCAGGCATCCTTTTGTCATCTGAGAAAATAAGCTTACTTTGACCAGCTTTGTTTTTACAGCTATTTCCAATTCATTGAAGTGAATAAATTTGTCATGATAACATTTAAAATTGTAAATCTGTTATCATTGCCAAAGTATACTTGTCATTTGCAGATACTATATGTAGCAAATTGCCATACATATTTCATGTAACAATGAGTATTGTTTTACAGAAAATGTATTTTCAATCTTGCAAATGGATCCTCTTTTAGCTTTCTGTGTAAAACTAGCCTTTCTTAATTTAAGATCATTTTACAGAAACAAAATCCAGTCTACTTGGATGATGTGAATTCTGTCCCAAGACAAATTCGTTATGGGTAATAGGCAAAGCATGATACTTTAGTACCACAGTATTGTTGGCTTCGGGCCTCCAACCACTCAGCAAGATGAAACCTGGCTGGGTCACATGACTAAATACAACTAATCATGCAAGGTAATCGTAGCCTCTGTTTACTTAATATCAATAAAAAATATATATAAGCATGATATGTATGTATTCCATTGTTTCTGTTGCAAAGTTAAACATTATACTTTGGTTTCGAGTCCATTTGTTAAAAGAAAAGAAGGTAAAGACTTGTTTTCTTTTAAGAATGTGGATTAAGGCCAAACTGAGATGATGTGAAATTATTGTTTTACATGTATTTCCCCTCCCCCGTCTCCTTATCCTCAAACCCCTGTTTGTGGGTTGGTGGGTTTTCTATGGTTCTTCACCATGGCTGCCATGTATAGCGTCTATCTAGTGCTGAAACCCACCCACCCAGTTCATAAGGCAGAGCAAACTCGTGTAGTATGTTAACATTCACTATTTCAAAAAGACTCTTGGAATGAAGTCCTTTCATGTTTGTACAAGTTATTCAAATCCATCATCACATAACCACCAATTGTTGTATATTTTAAAAAAAAATCAGTTTATCCTTTTTTTTATAAATTAAACAAAATTGCAGAATTATATTAAATTTGAGAGATTAAACTCTGTATAAATAGGCTTCCCACACTACCAGGAAATCAGAGGTGGGTGGGACTATATATTTTTCCCCCGGCTTAAAAGTCCTTTAATTTTGCAAACATTGACAAAAGTCTGGAAAACCCCGGGAATTTTCCTTCACAACTTGACCTCAGAAAAAAAATTGTAATCAAGTCGTGACAAAACTGATTGAGAGTAAAATTTATAGTTCTAACAAGAATATTAGGAAGTTGCAGTATGGATAATTTGGGTGCTTGCCGTAAATATTATTGTTGACAGTCCAAATGCTTAGTGGATTAGATTCATCTAGTCTATTTTTGTTTCACAGAAAGCTACATTTGCTTTATTTATGGAAAGTGTAAAAATCGGTATAGCATCACAAGTAGCCAACATGGTGGCATTGAAGCATAACCTCATAGTGGCTTGATAAACCTAGTCCTAGATGTAATTATAAACATCCATGCGGCTGACATTGTAGCAATATGACTGTAAATATTTAAAATTAAATTTAAAAATCCAATTCACACATTCCCAACCATATCAAGTTTATGATTGAAACTGCTCATCTCCTGCTAGGTCCTTGCCTAATAGTAAATGAATATCCGCCATGTGTAAATTAGGTCCTTGCCTAATAGTAAATGAATACCCGCCATGTGTAAATTAGGTCCTTGCCTAATAGTAAATGAATACCCGCCATGTGTAAATTAGGGCAAAGTTGACACAATGGAGAGAAACATGTACATAGCAATTTTCATTCAGTATAAGAACACTTACTATAAGCCTACTTCACAGCCCCAAGTAGTCGAAAGCGCTCACCATTACGGATCACTGTCATCTCACCCCTCTCTGCATGTGATGGGGTCTCGGGCTCATCCAATTTGGGTATGTGTGGAGAGCTCGCCAGTAGCTTCTTGTAAGTCTTTGATACTTTCCAGGGTTCTTCCTCCACCATTAATTTATACTGGCCATCATGTATAACCTATGTTGTGCTGATAAAATGGAGTGAAACCCAATAGCAACAACAAAATGAAGAGGAAAAGTATCTGATACAAAAAACAGAGAATTTCCTGTCCCTTAATATTTTAATAGGGATACGCTTTGCAGAGTCACCAACAAGTGACATAAAACCTTTTGACATTATATGAAGGGTTCACAATTCTCCGTAATAAAATCGGCCGGAGTATCATTTGATCCAATGATTGTATTGCTATGACCATGACGTCGTAAATAAGAGCCTTTGGAATAGCACTATCTCTTTAATGTTGCTTATTTTTCAACCTGTACAAATCAGAAATTAAGACCGTTTACATTTTCAATCTGTGCAAGAAGTAAGTTTGATGTCTAAAAGATTTGTTTGATTGACATTTGGAAGTACTCGTGTGAGACTGATGTGATTGGTCTTGATATCACTGGATGCAATTCTGGATTTTTAAAATAAACATTAGTTATTATTGTAAAATATAACGCCATTTTTCAGCACACAATAAGCTATGCATGTATTAATGGAGGAAAACCCCTGGAAACAATCACTGACCCACGATAAGCTACTGACAAGCTTTCTCACATACCCACATTAGCAGAATCTGAGAATCGAACCCATGCAGACCGTGAGATGGCAGTGATTCGTAATGGAGATCACTTTAGACCACTCAGGGACCCCTTAGCATTAGTTGGCTGAGTATCTTTCTCAAACTTTTTGGCTGAGTACCACTTATAAAATAGCTGGGGCTTTCTCCCTTGAAAATGCAACATAGGTTTATCCAGGTTGTTTTCTTTGATACCTAAACCTTTCCTTGATATGCACCATCGGGTACCAATTAATTTGCATTCAATATACAGTCCGTAACCACATCATAATTGGCACTCATTTGTACAGTGAAATGTGGATATTACGAGGTGTCAGTAATATCACTTTGGAATTGTACAGTGAAATTCGTTCCTGATCATTTAAGGTTTTATCAAAGAATAGAAAAATTAATCCACGTTTCTATTCATTAATAATAGGTACTAACCGATAATTTATGATAACATTGCTAGAATTCTTTGGTCTTGAACTAGGTTGCAGAATTGAAGCATTTTCATTATGTCTTTTGTTTGATTAAAATTTCTAACATAGTTTAAACAATTTTTCAGTCCTATTGCTACAATGTTTTTAGTGCGACAGTTTATAGTGAGATCTAGCAATGGGGCATCATGCTGCAGAAATGGATCAGGACGTCCCACCCAGTCTTATTATTCTGACACCAGCCGATCAGTCCTAATGCTAACCTCTTAATGCTGAGCGCCAAGCTAGGCAGCTGTTAGTACCATTTTTTAAAAGTCTTTTGTATGACTCGTCCGGGGGTTGAACCCTCGACATCCCGTTTCTGCGGAGGGCGCTCTAAACCACTAGGCCACTGAAGCGGTCTTCATTATGTCTGTATAAAGCTGGGGTTTTTCTTAGTTCCAGTTCCATAATTTCCTTCCATACCAAATACTGAATTGTAATATTCTTGATCTCCTGTTTTGTTTTAAGTTTCTTTTGCTTCCGAAAAATCTTAATATATGGCAGGCTCAGGAAACTTTATCCTTTTCCTTGCCCTCCCTGGGTAGGACTTGAAACAAAGATACACTTTATTAGATGAATTTTGTGAATGCTTGTTTACTTTCACGAAAGATTTATAAACTGTAAAAAAATTAAATCTTTATCAAGGACAATGAAAATAACAAAACTGTTGATTAAATTTTATAATTTTTTATATTTCGGAATTATTTTTAAAGGAATTCAGATCGCTTTTAAACATGTCATGACTTTATAATCTTAAACTATGGAACAGACAAAAGCGAAACCAACACATGTAGTAAAATTCCAACATTTATTTACTTAGGATACAAAGTGAAAAGTCGACTCTTACAGTATCGTAAATTAAATTCTATATTAACCTAAATGTTCCAGCCCTCATTTACGGACCAAAAGTATTTATGAGTAGGAAAATAGTTTTAAAAGAAATGTTTGGCGGAATATCTATGGAATGTGTAGGTTGCGTGTATTTATCATACACTGGTGACAAATGTACACTGATGTGGCATCCATTTACAAATTTGGGTAAAATGATCCAGTCATTTGGCTTAAAATGGATAGCTGCCTTCATATAGTTCATTTTATTCCCGAGCAAATAATGACATTCCAAAATTAGATATAGTCACCATTGCTAAAATTAGAAAATGTTTAAATTGATATTCTCCAACTCCTAAACTTGCCAAATTTAACCAATGGCATTCTAGAAATTTTGGCAATTTGTACAAATCGTGAAGTATTTGTTAAGTATTAAAAGCTTCTGAATAGCTTCTCAGAAGTCACTGAAAATATATTTTAATTAAGTATTCGATCACGAAATATTTGTTAGTTTATTCATGTGATGCTGATGTACTGTGAAATGTCGCCACTGTAAATAAGAAAATGGTTAACTTAAAAAGCTGTTGAACTGAATTTGTGACGATATTAATAATAATAATAATGAGGACTTTGTATAGCTCTTAATCTTTAGAAGCTCTAAGCGCTTTACATCTATAATGATATGACTATACTACAGAAAAACTTTTTGAAGTTTCTGGAGTAGATATTGTGAAGAACCAGACATAATTAAGTTACAATACTCCAGTCATGAAAGTACTAATAAAGAACACGAGTGTTTTAGTGGGATTAACTGAAAGATATTTGCAAATGGAACTTACATATGTTCATGACATGTTGGTGCAATGTGAGAGTACTGCATAGAGTAACACCTAGGTTTCGTACTGACTGTGTGAATTTAATGTTGGTGTTGCTGATATTTATTTAATCCCTGATTATTTATTTATAGAGTTAGTATGTTAGATCCCAGGCCGAGTCATACCAAAGACTTACAAAAATGGTAATAACAGCTTGGCGCTCAGTATTAAGAGGTTCGTGTTGGGACTGGTCGGCCTGGTGTCAGGATAATGTGACTGGGTGGGACATCATAATCCAAAGAATGGTTTCTGGGGTTTCTAAATGATGTCGATCTGTCATAAAATCTGGTCATATTACTACAAATATTGAAAAATAACGTCCTTGAAATACTGCCGAAGCGAATTTGAGTAAAATAAACATCAGCGTGATGGAACAAGGAAATTCAATTTTGCCAAATAATTACTCAATATGGCTGTTGTTACTGAAAATAGATCAATCTTGAAAGAACCGGGTCAACAAAATGTTAACAAATTTGTTTGAAACATCTTAAAAGATGGCTTTTCGAGTTTTCTTGAGTAATAGTAAATCTGTTTTCCAATATGGCTGCCATAACTAAACATATTTAATATTCAGGCCTAGATGTCATGATAGGCTGCACCATCAACTATTACCAGTTATTAATAACAGATAATGCTGACGAAACTTCTCGGGACTCCTTCAACATCATTTCGCGGTTGATACAAATAGTGCAATCAGCCATTAAATATGTCTACAAAACACCCCGGAAAATATATTTCGTGAATTCTTTTAAAAACTTTTAACAGATTTGACGTTTGATGTGAAGCATCCTGGTGTATATTGCTTTAAATTTTATGCAAATGATGCCAATCTACCATCAGATATAGACACCGTTGTCAAACATAGGCAAATTTTAAACTACTACAGTGGGACCCCGCTATAACACGGTAGTTGGGAGCCATAGAATCCGACGGGGATATGAACCGAACCGTGTTATAAGCAGCCATGTACACAATACCAACACATTTTTGGATTTAATTGCGGGGGTGGGGGTGGGGGGTACATAAAGACGGGTGCGAAAATACATGGCACAATTACCATTTTTGATCAATATATATTAAATGAGAAAAACATTTGCTGTGGTAACAGAAATTACAGATTTAATATATTACTTTATTCAGAGAACCATGCATTGGTACATACACGTTTCTAATTTATATATACATGTATAATCTATTGCATGAAAAGAGTATCAACACCGTGTACTCACCAGCGAATCTTGTAACATACACTGAATCCATAATACAAATATTTCCATCGAAAATATCCACACAAGGATGTAAAATATTCAATAATTTAGTCACAGATCATTATGTGACTGAATTCAATGAAAAGAAAATTTAAAAAAATTACGTAACGGGTGTACGTAATGAATGATGAAATAGTACATGTCCGTAGATTAAATAATGGAAGCTAAAGTGTATTCTTATAATAACTACATGTACATCTCGTGATCTTTCTGTCTCTGAATTCAGTCATTGTAAATTTCAGCACATTTTCCCACCCAAGCTGCTAGTCAAAGTTCTTTGAACTTGCCGCCCAGCTATTGCATCATGTTCTTTTGATGTACTCTAATACAGCGGGCAGAACTGGCTGTATTTTAACCACTGAATTATGTCACTGTTTAGCTCGGCAGTTCACTTTGATGATAAACAATGTACTTAAATTGATTGATTTATACATTCTGGTGAGAATCTTTTATCAACCCCCACATTGGCTATTGCTTAGTTGTGTATGAAATTAAGAGAACATATATCGGAGATTATTAGAGCAACGATTGTATTCAGAATGCATTCAAGACAAACACAAAGTAGACACGATGGCTTCATTACTCAGGAATCAGTAATTATAATATTGACACTTATGAGCTGTAATTTTTCAACAATAAACAAAGATCAAAGTTCTCAGTAGGCCCAGCAATTGGTTCGTATTTCGGACGTTTATTTTGGCACAAAACTAGAAGAAATTTTGATAATACATTTTCTACACGTTCTTTTTCGCACTGTTTAGACGAATATGAGAATGATAATTAAACTCTACTTTTTTTTCATACTTAAAAATTTTTTTTTTTTTTTTGGTCTTTGAGAAACATACCTGTAATAAATTACCCGAAATTTCGGGAGCCATGCCACGACCGGGTTATATCCGAATTCGGGTTATAGCGGGGTCCCACTGTACTTAGAAATTGCTTAGCAAAATTTGAAAGAAAACGTTGCGCCCTTTTGGCTTTCGTGCTCTTACAACGGATGTAAGGGGCCCCGAGTGGTCTAAAATGCTTTCCGTTACGAATCACTGCTATCTCACTTCTTGTCTGCGTGGGTTCGAGTTTAAGATTTGGCTAATGTAGTTACGTGAGAAAGCTTGCCAGTAGCTTCTCATGGTTGGTGGTTCTTTCCGAAGGTTTTCCTGGATTCTTCCTCCACCAATAATGCTGGCCGCCATGTATAGCCAGCCTATCGTGTGCTAAAAAATGGCGTTAAACCCTACAACAGCTAATGTATGTTTGCCAATAAACACTGCCATTATTACCACCACCACCCCACCCCAAGAAAAAGAGCATTTAAATAATTTCTCAAAAATCGCTGAACAAAATTTGACCTGAAATTTTTTTAACGATGCCCATCTATTGTCAATTATGGTCATTGCTACTAAAGATAGAAGTTTTAAAATATACCGTATTTCTTCCGACGATATTTTGCAGAAAGCATATCTGTTGTGTGAAAATGGATTACAATGTATTTGCATACGTGTATTTTTTTTATTATTATTATGAAATTCAATAATAGATGAAACGTAATATGTATCGACGTGCGAAAGTATGACAACCGGAAGGAAGCAACAAAGAAATGTACATCTAATTGAATTAAGGAACAAAGAAGAATTAATGTTCAAAAAGAGAATGTATGAACACTTGTGTAAGTAAAGGATGGGTGAAACGGAGAAGGGGAATTAAATAACAGATGAAAGGGGAAGCTAAGAACGAACAATGAATAAGGGAGGAAAGGTGAGAGGAGTGCTTTTTTTTTTTTTTTAGATCACCATGAACAAATATATCAAGGCAATTTTTGTAGAAAAAATATTGTGCCAATTAAACACGGTTATTTATCTGACACTATATAATCGACTTCTATGTGACTATAATATGTTAATAACAGTTAATAATATAACTAATTGTCTGTTTTTAATGTTTTCTACTGGTTCCAGCACGTTTCATATTTACACTCGGAAAGAGTATGCTTAATACAAGCAAGTATATAGAACCTATCAGCATTCGTTCAAAATGAAGCTTATTAAAGTTCATTCTCTCCTGCCAAAGAGCGGATTCTCGAGAAAATGGACCATAAGTTCATAATATTGAGGTATTTTCACGCGATGAGTAACTTTGAACAAACTAATTATTCACCAAGTTGGTTCACTCTGCATTGAATTTATAATTTCAAGCTACCTTTAAACTGGGGGTTATTTACGGAATGGAGTGTCTCTGTTAAAAGGATGATATGCAGCAGTGTGGTGTAATGCCCAGAATTAATTTGACACTTAGCAGTCTATCCAGATAATGAGTTGACATCAAAGTGAATTTTTCAAATCGCGAGAACATCTAGCCCTACAATGAAACGCATATGTTATTTTTGTTCAGTCTATGTCCCTGCATCAAGGTAATACATGTTGGGTTAGTGTTACATGTATTTCATTTGGGTCATTTATTTTTTATTTTAATTGTCAGATTCAAATTTGACATTTTAAGTTTAAGAATAATTCATTGGGAGATGACCTGTACTTTACAAATAAACACCAGATGTTGACCTCATTTCTGACCTGGCTTCAGAGTTGTAAACAAGCTTTTAGGTAACAACATACATGTTGACCATTATGTGTGCGTCAACAAGGTTTCCAGAGTCAATTCCATTGAGGAATATAAAATCTAAAACAATAGTAAAAGCTTTGATAAAGTTTTTTTTTTACTCAGTATGGCCTTCCCAAATCTGTTCAGTATGATCAAGGTTCAAACTTCATGTCTGATATTTTCCAACAAGTTATGTATGAATTAGGCATTCAGCAATTCAAATCTTCTGCATATCACCCTGAGGACCAAGGGGCATTGGAAAGATTCCATCAGACTTTAAAAAATATGATCCGAGCATATTGTTTTGACACGGATAAAGATTGAGATGAAGGCATTCATTTACTGTTGTTTGCTGTTAGAGAATTAGTTCAAGAATATTTAGGCTTCAGTCCCTTTGAACTGGTTTTTGGACACTGTGCGTGGACCATTGCAGTTATTGAAAGAGAAACTTCTCTCTAATGAAGATACTGAGATCAATCTTCTTATGTTTCCGATTTTAGATACAAGTTGTCAAAGGCTTGTGAGGTCGCAAGAGCAAATTTGCACTCTGCTCAATCTAAAATGAAATCAAGATATCATAAAAAATCGAAGAAAAGGAATTTTCAGCTGTCTTACCAATGCCACAATATCCTCTTCAGGCCAAATATTATGGTCTCTACACTGTTGACGGGAAAATTAATGACTTAAATTACATCATAAATACTCCTGGGAGGCGCAAACAAAACAACTCTGCCATATAAACATGCGAAAAGAGTATATTGAAAGAGATAGCCATGTTAAACATGTAATTAATTTAGTTGTACCTGTCCCACTCAGTGAAGGAATATCATCAGATTCTACTGATATTGAAATGACGAATCTTTGTAATTCAGAAATTATGAAAGATCTTGATCAGAAACTTTCACATTTGCAAGTGTAAGAAAGAAATGAACTGAAACACTTATTTCCAGATGGTCCTACAAGGACAAACATGACGTTCAAATTGTAAATTACAAACTTGTCAAACAACATCCATACATGAAGATGAATCCACTCAAACAAGAATACTTAAAAAAGGAAATTCAATATTTGCTGGAGAATGATTTTATCGAGCCCAGTAAAAGTAATTGGAGTTCACCATGCATACTTGTTCCAAAACTAGATAAAAACTTTCTGTATGTGCGCTGATTATAGGAAGGTGAACAGTATGACAAAAACAGATTCATTCCCATTACAAAGAATCGACGATTGTATTGATAAAATCAGGAATGCCAAGTATGTCACCAAATTTGACCTTCTGAAAGGATTTTGGCAGATTCTACTAACGGAAAGAGCAAAGGAAATCTCGACATTTGTGACTCCAGATGGACTTTACCAATATAAAGAAATGCCATTCGGGATGAAAAGGTCACCAAGTACATCTCAACGTCTCATGAATATGATCACCTCTGGTCTAGAAAATTGTGATGCCTATATAGATGACGTCATCATCTACAACGACACATGGATAGAACATCTAGCAACAATTTGAAAATTCTTTGACAGACTCACTGATGCATGTTTGACAGTTAATTTATCTAAACGTGAGTTCTGCCGTGCTAATGTGACTTTCTTAGGACATATTGTGGGACATGGACAAGTTAAACCAATAGTTTTTACAAGCTTGTTATTTTCACTCTTTCTATGTTACTGTTTATTCGAGCCTAAGCACGTAACAGGTAGAGAACATCTATAATGCACATTAAGGGTATTTCACCTTTATTTGACCGGATCAACCAGAAAAAGTGCTTATTTAAACTTTTGTTAGACATCGCACATTATTTATAGAGTTTAGGTAAACGTTTGGTACAAACAAGAAAAATTGCCATTTTAGCTTCTAACCACAAAAATAGTACAAACGTTCCATCATTGCACTTAATACAAGCGACGAACGCATATTATTAACATGGTTGACATAGACCATAAACCTTATATTCTTGCCGCGCTCTCTCATTACACAAATTTGTTATATACACTGAAACAACAAATTTTACCGATAATAGGACTAAAGAAACTTTGCTATAATATAAAAGAGAGAGAGAATTGTCATGGCAGTGACAGATCATGTTATGCATCAAATCGTGTCACCGGCGTGCAATGTGTACGGAATGGTTGAAGTCGTGGGCGATTCAAACGGCTTATTTCAACCTTGTAAGAATCGTTTACTTTCCTTCAGTGCGAAATTTAGATGTAGGCAAAATTTTAACCTCACGAACTAATTTTGGAATAATTTAATACTTATTTTACTACTGAACTCATTTCCGCTTTTAATCTGGTGTGTACAACAAAAATCGTATTATTTGCATGCTTGTCTGTAATAAGCGATTAGCATATTTTAAATTCACTGATCGATAAAGCTTCACACTTACTAAAAACGCACATAACCCCATAATTAACCATATATTTTGAAAGGAATAAATAGAACAAAGATCAAATAGCTATACAATTAATGACCATTAAATGAAATCTTTATCAGGTGCTTATATTGCGATCATAAAAGACTGGTGTTTCCCACCAAATATTAATCTGTTATGAAAGGTAATGAATGGAAACAAAATGAAGATGGCAAATCAATCAGTACGTTGTATAAAATGTGAGTTTAAAGATTGGCAAAGTAAACAGTCTACTTATACATTTCAAACAGAAACAAATAATTGAAATATACGAGGGTTGATGTTAGTAACTAATATGAGCCTCGGTGTCTAACATTTTCTTGTTCCCCCGATTTAAGCAATCGCAGGCAGGGCAACTGGTGTAGGTATACCTAGATCTTAATTCACAGATTTACTTTTTATAGCTCCCGTGTTAATAAGATATCATTTTTGCAAGATTTTTTTGGTTAGGTAAATAATCAATATTAAAAACACCTGAAAAATATCAGTTTTGCACTGTTGTTTGTCTGACATACTGTCATCTGATACATGTAATTAGGTATTCATTCAACATTATAGTGTTACCTTTGATACTGTCCACTTCTTAAATGAATTTGACTAAATGTCAACTGTGCTATGTATTTTGTCATTGAATCATCATTGTCAATCTTAAAAGATACTGGTAAAATATTTCAAAACAGTAATTTTCTGTGTAAAATATCTCAATAAATACAAATTGTGTGGAATTAAATTTGTTACGCTGTCTTCCAGGACTAGTGTATAGTTGTTGATTTTTAAAATCGTATGTCTGTAATTTTCTTTAATACATGGTTCCCACTCTTTTCTAAAAAATAAATTTCTAGGTTTTTTTTTCCAGGATGAAGTTACTTTTTTCAAGGTTCACACATTGCCATTACTGAATGGAATTAAGGAGCATTTTAGATTGTAAAACACGCATTTTATAAATCTAAAGATGTTACTCTCCAAAATCATCGAAGTCAGAAAAGATGATTATATTGTACAAAAGAAAAAAAATATATCACACGAAAAAGTTTGATTATGTTCTGGCATGTAAAGTTATTTCAATGTACAGAATAAAAATTCTAACTTTATTTTGCTCCATTATGTTGCCATGTGGGAACAACATGATGAACATAAATTATGTTTTGTTTCCTTTCAAACCTTTAATTCTAAAGAATTATATATATATATATATATATATATATATATATATATATATATATATATATATATATGTATGTATGTATGTATGTATGTATGTATGTATGTATGTATGTATGTATGTATGTATGTATGTATGTATGTATGTATGTATGTATGTATGTGTGTGTGTGACATATAAAGTAATATTTCCTATTGTAGTATATTTTTAATATAAAAAAAACCCACAATAAACGCAAATATTTAGAGAGTTTAACCCTGAATTTATCTGTGTCAATAAATCCCATACAAGATTATTTCAAACAACCTAATCTCCTTAAGATGGTCTGGTTAAAAATACATAATTTAAAATATTTTAAACAGGACTGATATAAATTTTGACAAAAGACCTTGAAAATGATATACTGTTGTATAAATAAGGACTTAATTTTATGAAAAATCAACTTGTCTTCGTGTAATTCGTTAAACCAGTCCCCAGACCTGTATTGATACAGGGACTCGACTCGTTTTTATAATACAAAATACAAGGGACGA
Organism: Unio pictorum; assembly: GCA_030141615.1. Taxonomy (NCBI): domain Eukaryota; kingdom Metazoa; phylum Mollusca; class Bivalvia; order Unionida; family Unionidae; genus Unio; species Unio pictorum. Next base: position 473,637 of record JARLTB010000610.1, read on the forward strand.
CACTTTCTCATTTCAGCTGAGATTCAACATGTTGGACAACAAATTTTGTTTTAAACGAATAGCAGTCCTTTCTCTAATCGTATTTGGACATTTATGTTGGGGTGATTGGAACTGCATATCATTTTTTTAAATTTATTTGCCACAACCGTGCGGAAGCGACATATGGTCGTCGCTTACCAGCAGGCCTAGAAAATTTTAACTTAGGTTATGTCGACTCATACCTGCATGAAATCGATATGAAAATGAATTATTTTTTTCTCAGAAATGGCAATTATTATAACCGTTCTGTCGTAAATCCGCTGACAGAAAAAAATTTACAGCGTAGATGAAACCTGGTCCAGTACGGAGGCGTAGCTAAATGGGAGGGAGGGGGGCAGAGTGGGACATATGTTCCCGGGCGCCAGACTAGTTGGGGCGCTAAATTGTTCTTTGCAATAGGTTGTATGTGAATTTTTTTTGCTGCAAATGATAGGTTTCAGAGTTGAGAAAAAAAAATTTGGGAGGGGGGGGGGGGCGTATAAAAATTAATATTGTACCCTGGCTATAAACACTCTAGCTACGCCTCTGACACAGTGCTCGCCATTTGCATGACAAGAGAAAAAGGTAATTTTAATATCGGTTTCATGCACTAACAACGTTGAAAGACTCTTCACATCATGTTGTATGTATTGTATATATTGTACATAACAGATAGAAGGCCTCAAGGTAGATTAGTTCTCTAACTAATTGAGTTACCTTCTCTAAATAAAGTCTTCTTTATTATTATTATTATTATTATTATTATTATTATTATTATTATTATTATTATTATTATTATTATTAAGTTTGCTAGGCTATCCGGTAAGCAGCTATACTTTGCCATCACCTTGTTGGTCCCTTGTGCAGCTAGACTGGTTTTTATGGTATAACGGTACCAATTGCGCAAGTCCAGGTGGGAGGAGCTTAATTTCATTCAGAAATAAATAAGAACACTAGGTATGATTGGTGGATTATGGCAGAGTTGTACTTTCTGTTAGGCTTTTAAAAAAAGTTTAGCCTCTTGGCAACATGTTAATATATTCTAATTCCTATATAGATCATATTTCGTATTTTTTATGATTTTTTGAAAATGTGATACGCATGACTGAAAATAAGTAATTTGTGACTAGATAACTCATACATATCCTTGTCTAGTTCCAGCAGAGTTATCTCTCTTAAATGCAATTGAGTACCGTTTTGTCATCATCAAATTGACAATCTAACATTGTTCTCTATAACAGTGTGTGAGATGCACGCTAAATTAGGATAGAAAATATATTTATCTCTCCAAATATTAGCATTGAGGTCTATGGAAAAACAATTGGTACCGTGATATCTTCCATGTAATAAAAAAAAGATACGGATATCGAGCTGACTTAGAAAATAAAAGTCTGCCAGACGAATCTAATTCACCGGGCGTTTGGATTGACTCGGCATATATGCATATTGCAAACAACTGAGCCATACCCTCCGAATATTCTGTTTAGAGTTCGAAAAATATAACTCGCGATCAGTTTAGTTACGACTCAGTTATATGAATGTTTCGGGCGTCAAGTGGTGGCGAAAAATTCCCGTTTTTTTCCCGGACTTTCATCAATGTTTGCGAATTTTAAGACTTTTCACGGTGGGCAAACAATTTTTTATTGATTCGCTCGACTTTTTCCCGATTACCCTGTACCGTTAATATCAAAATTATCAAAGTTGTTTGGATTTGCAAAACTGAATTTAAAAAATGGGGATATGTAATGTATTTTTGTACATTAGATGTGGGTTGCCTGTAGTTTTTCATAGAATTTTGAATGTCAGTGGGTTGGGTGATTCAATTTTGAAAATCTTTGGCCCAGGTTTAAAAAAAAATAAATAAAGTTTGAATACCATCGCCCAAAATATTTTAATAAAATATTGAAGAATAATAACTCGGGTATTTTTTTGTCTTTTCCCCGTTCCAAATATTGTGAAGATCAGTGGCCCATACATTTTCAAACAATTATGGAAGACCAGTGGCCGACATTTTTTAAATGAAATTTTGAAGACCAGTTGCTAATTCAAACAATTGCATTTTTCATACAATTTTATGAAAATCAGTGGCCCAGGTGTTCTTTCATAGTCTTTTGAATGTCAGTGACTCCGGATAATTAATATATTTTAAGATCAGTGGCCAGATTTTGTAAAAATGAGATTCTTTTTGATCACCAACAGCCCAGATATTTTCAAACATTTTTAAATTTCACTAGAACAGTATTTTTCTTTTCCTTTCTTCATAAAATATCCACACATACATGGTCAAGGGTTTTCCATGAAAATTTAGTGGACTAAACAGTGATGGTTGGGGTGAGACAGCCTAGAGTTTATCAAAACTAAAATATGGCGGGTGGTCATATATTTACTTTTGAAATCCAGTTGATAGTGGATAAAAACTGGTTCATCGGATTAATTATTTATTACAGGAAGGACCATTTCACTATTGCTTATATTTCTTATGTTATCTATTTTTGCTTCAATTATCATTGATGGCATTTTCTTATCACATATCTCTTCTTTCCAGTTAATGTATGTATGGCCCCTTAAAGACGACATTTCCCTTCCTATATAATATATTCTATATATATAATCATATGACTGATTATTGGTTAAGCACTGTCTTTTCTATGATTGAACCTTTCAATTTCATGAATTTCTCTGAGTTTTTATAATGAACATGTTTATTTTCATTATACCATAGTCGTTCAAGTTGCAATTATTCGAGGGACATAACTCTTGAATAGATTAGAAAGTTATAGAACAAGTTACCTCCCTTGAACTATTCTAATAATATCATAAGTCTTAATTGAGGTACGCTGGCAGATTTACATACCGAGTTTATATGGTGTTTGGAAGTTGAAATAAATTCATGGAATCTCAAAACACACACATAAACAGAATGTAAATCATGCTTTTTGTTAGTATATATATTTTTTATTTTTAGGTTGACTTTGCTTAAGTATGCCTTGTTAAAAAAAAGCAGTTTTGGTGGTCACACATAGGAGAAACTGCCAGGTTGCCCATCGTCCTGGTAAAATGGGCAGACTATTGTCTGCCAATGAGTTTATCAGGAACTATCTATAAGTAATTCTAGTAATCAGAATGTGCAAGTATTTCAAGACTAGTAAACATCTTATTACCCCTCTCTCTCTCTCTCTCTCTCTCCACACACACACACACACATTATCCACATACTTATAATTGTGAGTGATAATCTCAGTACATATTCAGAAGCTTGTGATTTGTTTCCCATGCACATCTGTCACTGTATAAAACACAACAATAAATTATCCATACACTAAAACTACCTGAGTATCTAATCCAAAGTCAAAGGTTACGTATCAGATGCCTGATGATTTCTAGTTATTTTTAGTACTGCTGTCATTTTACATCCTGAATAAATGTCTTTATCATGCATACATTTTATCCAGTTTATTACAGTGATGTTTTTTGGCAAATCAAATGTCAGTAGTATCTTGTGCTATTGTTTTCAAAAGTGTCAGAAAAATGAAGTATAATATGATCAAAACCAGCTGGCTTCACACACACACACACACACACACACACACACAGAGTGAGACAGACTGATGGATGGATGGATGGATGGGGTTTGGAAGTAGCTACACTTTAAAAATGTTTGATGACTTTGTTTTGCAAGTTAAAATCCAATATGTTTTCACAGCATAATTTGTTCATAATGAATAACTGTAATGAGACAGAGAATGATGTGCAAATAAACAAATAAACTTTGAAAAGAAAAGATAAAAGTAACCCACAATAAAGGTGTCTTAATTTAATTTCAATATTGTTTTAACATGTTATAACATTTTTCTTTATTTGTATTTATATATATCTAAGTCATCCTATGACATGATTATAATACATGTATTTAGATGTATTTGAATCAGAAAATTCAAACAGATTCTCAATATACCAACACACACATAGGTGCTTGAAGAACTCAAAATAAATTTCAAACTGAATCAGTCACCTACTCGAAAGGGTAATAAAAGCAGATTTTGCATAGGTACAATGTCTATGATGATGTTATAGTAAAATAATTAATTCATTTCAACAACAATAGTGATGCTGTGATGTGTACATAGTATTCAGTAACTCAGGTTTTCAGCTACTCCACTGCAATCACAAACTCACCTCACCACTGCAGGTTCAAATTGAAATTGCATGCTGCTTAATTCCTTGTCACAGGGAATTACAGCCATTTTAAAGTAAATACAATTTTCATCCATGTTGCCAAAAGTATAATTTAGCCTCTTGTAATTACTGCACGAACAACAGGACTTTCGTGCCTGACCTAGATGAAGCCATTGCCACTCAAACACTATGGACAGGAAAAGGATATGGGAATTGTGAAAAGCCACTAATGACATAAGTTCAACAATCTTAGCTTCACATTACTGTAGCCTGAAGGAATCATAAATTTTATTGGGTTTTAATAATTTAAGCAATATTATATCTCTTGCCCACAATACATCTATTTTGTACAAATTGTATAAAAATTCTCAGTCAAGCTGACTATTGAGAATGCAAGTTCAGCATAATATTTAATCTGGCATATAGAATATGCCATGCAGTTTCCTTCCTAAAGTTAATGATAAGTGAGAATTCTATTCACCGATTGTAGCTTCATTAGGACTTGAAAGTCTGTGTATCATGACAATGTTAGGATTCGAATGTAGTTAATAACAAAATTAAAGTATAAGTATTTATTCCCTATTTTTCAAAACATGCTTCTAATAGTTTACATTCAGAATATTATGCCTGTGCAAGAAAATAAAAGAATGACCTTGACAATAATGATAAGATGAAAGCCACATACATGTTTGTGATATGCAAATTAAAGGCTCAATAAATGAATGAAATTAAAGGGCTTTATAACAGAAGGAAATTATAGGCATTTATGTAACAGAAGGAAATTATAGGCATTTATGTAACAGAAGGAAATTATAGGCATTTATGTAACAGAAGGAAATTATAGGCATTTATGTAACAGAAGGAAATTACAGACATATATGTAACAATGAATTTATAGGCATTTATTTAACAATGAATTTAAAGGCATTTATTTAACAGAAGGCTGTGGTACAAATAAATGTTAAAGGTTCTGATATATGTACTGTGACAAGTTCACAGAATACAGAACTTGCTGCACTAGGAATTAAACATGAACTCTCTCCATCTATCAAGGTTTTGGAATTACCAGTGGGCAAGCATATCACAAAATTAAGTTGACTTTGAGTATGTCCTTTGGTGTGAGACAAGTGGATTTGTAAAGCCCTGCAGGATATTTATGTGTAAATATGACAATTTACACCTATCTACACTGTTTTATACTCACTTATAAGTTGAGTCCAAATACACTCTATACAAACCCATATCGGTCATCACATCATGCACTGACAGATCTGGGTCTATGCAGTTTGTTAGGAGTAATCATTTTTAGTAGAACAACCAGTATAGACCCTGATCTACCCAAGCACTATATGATGTCAAATTAGCATCTATGTTTTTTGCTTTACGACTCGACTTATAAGCAAGTATTTAGATGATCTTTTAATTTTGATATGTTTTATAATTTCTTATAAAAACCTTTAGATGAGAGAGAGAGAGAAAAAAATAATGATAAACAGATGCTATTCAAGATTTAACTTGAAGCGAAGTCCAGGTGCTGCTTTATATCGAAATGTCCCTGTCCAGATCTGACCCAGGGTATCGGTAAACTGACCTTTTCCTTCTAGCCTGAAATTTCAATAGAAAGGATTCATAATATTAAATTGGAGTTAAAGATAGTATAAAACAGAGACTGTAGCAGTACGATCTAGTATCCACTTAAGTGAAACATTTACTCTTCATTGAAAGAATTACTGAATAATATTTGGGGGCAAATTAAGTTTGTTCAAGATTTGTTTTACCTTAGATTTGCAAAATGGTGGATGTTGTTAATTTCTTCTTGAAGGAAAAATTATAAAAATTATAAACTTATTTAGGACTTAATAAGCCAATCTTTTAATCCTTATTATTTTATAAATTAATTTTGTTCTCCTTTTTTTGTCAGGAACAAATAAAATTACCTGGAGGCTTTGATTCATTCTAGCAGCAAGCAGTCATGAACACAATTACAAAAACCATGGAAATAATGCCCTTTCCATTAACAGGAGTTTGAACAAGTCAGATTTATAATATAATGAATGTTTAAGAAAACCATAAATATGGGCATTGCATAATTTTTATTTCACATTCTTTATATACTGGTATTGAATAATTTTATTTCACATTCTTTATATACTGGTATTGAATAATTTTATTTCACATTCTTTATATACTGGTATTGAATAATTTTATTTCACATTCTTTATATACTGGTATTGAATAATTTTATTTCACATTCTTTATATACTGGTAATGAATAATTTTATTTCACATTCTTTATATACTGGTATTGAATAACTTTTATTTTATACTCTTTATATACTGGTAATGAATAATTTTATTTCACATTCTTTATATACTGGTATTGAATAATTTTATTGCACAATCTTTATATACTGGTATTGAATAATTTTATTTCACATTCTTTATATACTGGTATTGAATAATTTTTATTTTATACTCTTTATATACTGGTAATGAATAATTTTATTTTACATTCTTTATATACTGGTATTGAATAATTTTATTTCACATACTTTATATACTGGTATTGAATAATTTTATTTCACATTCTTTATATACTGGTAATGAATAATTTTATTTCACATTCTTTATATACTGGTAATGAATAATTTTATTTCACATTCTTTATATACTGGTATTGAATAATTTTATTTCACATTCTTTATATACTGGTATTGAATAATTTTATTTCACATTCTTTATATACTGGTAATGAATAATTTTATTTCACATTCTTTATATACTAGTAATGAATAATTTTATTGCACAATCTTTATATACTGGTAATGAATAATTTTATTTCACATTCTTTATATACTGGTATTGAATAATTTTTATTTTATATTCTTTATATACTGGCATTAAATAATTTTTATTCAACATTCTTTATATACTGGCAATAAATACTTTTTATATCACATTCTTTATACACTGGCATTGAATAATGTTATTTCAAATCCTACAACATAGAGAGTAGATGTTTACTATTAGTGTTTTTTTTCCTTCATGAAAATATGAATCCAGCTGTATCATTGAGGCTTGTGTTGTACATGGTGATAGAAGGACAGACACAATTATTTGTGTCAGTGAGAAATATCATTAATCAGAGATTCAATCAGAATAAAGTAACACTAGAAGTTGGAAAGGTATCATTGGAAAAACCTCTATCTGGTGGTCCTGAGATTTAAGCCCCTGACATTCCATATGCTGAAATGGTGTTGACATTGCCAATCAAATCAAACTGTCTTTTACTGAATGTGAAATGTGAAATTTGTTTGAATTTTTTAAATATTATATAATTTTGCATAATTTTCATATTGATAATTAATATCTCTAGCTTTTTGATGATTTAACTGGTTCCATTTTATAAAATAATTGATTGTCATGAAGAAATGTCAAGCTTATGACTTGAATATTACAATATGTTCACAATTCTATAAATAAAATAATTATATTTTAATTAATAAGTTGATTATAAAAAGATCAATAAAAATGTTTTAAAAAAGCATGGATGAGTGCAAAAAGTCAAATCAGAGAAAAAAAATCCAAGATGTATTGTAATGTCAACAAAGCAATGGGCTAAATATATTGTGGGCTTAATTTATAATACTGCAAGTCTTGAAAATGTTACAAATTATTATAATTAAATTAGAAGCTGAGTCTTTCAGAAATTAGACATGTAGATTGTCACTAGTAATAATTGTATGTGTATATTGTACAAATATAGGGATCTTCTAACCTATCTGAATATGTCTCTGTGTCAGATATTGCTGTCATGTTAATGCATAAAATCCTCTGAATAATTAGAGCATGGGATGAATATTCTTTTAAATACTTCTAACAAAGGACACAAGTATTGGTTATGAAAACAAGTGCTTACCTATTTTCCTGAAACTGGCCCTCATACACAGAGCCATTTGGAAAAATATATTTGCCGTTACCCTGAAACTGGTTATTAACAAAGTCGCCTTCATATGAAGCTCCTGATGGATGTGTTAGTTTTCCCTTTCCATTCATTTTGTCCCCTTCCCACATTCCATCATAAACAGACCCTTCCACGGAGGTATGGATCCCTACACCGCACCTCTCTAAGGAGCCAGCATTTTGAATATACTCTCCCTCTGAATAAAATGAAAGAAAGAGTCTTAATACTGCATTCTGACCAAACAATGTATAAGAACCACAAAATAAAACTTCTCCATTGAACATACAGTAGAAATAATGAACATGGAAGTGCTGTGGGCTTAAATATTTTTTGTGAGATTTTGATTATTATTTCCATTATCTAATCAAGCTTATCTGGCCTTTTCTTTTCTGTTTACCTACAGCCAATACCAGAAATATTAGCTGGCATCTCGTGTACTGTGTATGTACTATAATATTTCTAGACTGGTTCTATATTTACATGTACTGGTATATGTTTACGACCAGTAGCAGAAACAGAGATCAAAAGCGTTGATTGTAAATATACAACCACATGTGTGTGAGGATGAAGTTTTTGAAACTGTTATTAATATGATAATAGTGGTCCAAATACAGGCACAAAAGTTATACAAAAAGTCAATTCTATTTGTTGGCATCGTTCAGTCTCGAGAGACAATGGAAGTGTGCCCATGAGAGATGTCCTGGTTGGTGGTTGTGCAGCATCTGTAGTGGCTATGTAGTCCAACATGGGAGTGGCAGTCATTTCTGCACTTGATATTTGAGTATCATGTGTGTTGGAGCTGCATCTTCTTCCTCCAAGATCGCTTTTAATCAGCTAGCAAGCATAGCTTGTCCTCAGCGGATTTCAAACTAGTGATCATAGCATGCTGACAGCTGGGCCTGTCTAGAGCAAGCTCTTTCCAGGTGTTGACATCGATGTCAAGAGCTTTCATGTCACACTTGCAGACATCCTTGAAGTGGAGATGTGACCATCTGATTGACCTTTTGCCACAGGCAAGTTGCAAATAAAGAAGGTCTTTTGGGATCTGTCTCTTCTATGACTGGCATGAGTGTGTTGGAGCTAGCCTCAAACCAGTCATTGTTCTTTGACTGCTTCTTACAAAAAATCCATGTGGCTGTGCTGTACACTGTCTCTCTGATGTAAACCAATCTCTCTTTGGCACTGCCTTTAGGAGCTTCTGAATCAATGAACTTAAAGAGGGCATATGTGAATTTCTCAGCCATATCTGGATATCACATCTTGCTCCTGTCAATGTGTGGTTTACTCTCTTGCCTAGAGCTGTGTATCTTCTTTGGCTGAAGCTTCATTTTGCAGCACACCACAAAGTGGTCAGTGTTGCAGACAGCGCTGTGGAAAGTATGGGTAAGAATCACACCCTTCATGGCAGACCATCTCGTAATGATCAAGTCTATTGGTGCCCATGTTTGAACGAGGGATGCCTCCAAGACACTTTATACTGTGGCTTTGTCTGCTGAGGTCATGGTATTAGCACATCTCTAGGAGTTGTTGCCCATTTTCATTCATCTTCCCAATGCCAAACTTGCCAAGACAGGAAGGACAAGGGCCATGGTCAGCACCCACCCTAGCAATTAAGTCGCCAAATATCAAGTTCTCTACCTTGGGAATTTTGTCAATAAGTGAGTTTAATTCATTGTAGAACTCATCCTTGGTATCTGCTGTAGCGCTTAGTATGGGATCATAAACGCTGATGAGGTTGACAGGCCCAGTTGTGTTGTGGAAGCAGAGGGATAAGTCTTCTGTTTCCTTGTTCTATTATCCCTGGCATTCCTTGTTCTATTATCCTGATGGCAAACACTCTGTCTTCATCAGTGCTCTTTCCTTGCCAGAAGAATGTGTAGTTTGTTTCTCTGAGGAATCCGGAATCTGGTAGCTGTGTCTCCTGTAGTGTGGCGATGTCAGCCTGGAGTCTTGCAAGTTCATTATTGATGGATGAAGTCTTTCAAACATCGCTGATTGCCTGGAGATCATCTGAGAGTCCAGTCAGCATGGTCCATATATTCTAGGTACCTAGCCTGAAGATTGGAGGTTTCCTTGTAGGTTTTCATTTGTTATTTCTTGATGCAGTAGTTTCAGTATGCTTTGTCAGGTACTCATGTACCTTAAACCCTACGCACCCACCATGGCTGATAAACTGTGGCGGGATGGCACCCTATTGTCTGGGGGCTGCCCAGCTTGAGGTTGTCCAGTGAGATCTGTTGGTTTCTCCTACCATCGGAAGCAATCCCTGGTGACTGACTCTACACCAATCAAGCAATGACTTATAACCAGTAAACTGCTGCTTCCCATGTTGCATCAATGCTGTGAAGTAAAGCTGGGGTGTCCTATCCAGGGAACAAGCCTGGATAGGGTGATATGTAAAATCAGTTGTTGCCCATGCAGCTGATTCCCCCTCCCCACACAGCTGATGGATCCAAGGGAAAGTACAAGTCTATACATTATGACACCAGTGATTCACAGGAGTTTTTGAGATAACATTGAAAACAATGCAAAAGAACATCTCCAGATTTTATGTTAGGGTTTACTCCCTTAGCCTTTCCCATGAGAGGATATAGTCACAAGGCAGCATAGGTTTGAAGCCTACCTGCTCCAAGATGGGCTTCTGGTTTTGAAGTGTCAGAAACTCACCTGTCCAGGTATATAGTATAATTACTATAATACATATTATGTGAGGCTTCACATTTTTGGTTCATGTGGACCAAGGTGTTTAAAATTTTGGATATATCATAATATACTAAGTTTGCAAATACACTTTATCATAACTGAAAATTCATGATCCATGTTTACATTAAACAGGTTTTACCTTAATCTGTATCAGACTGTCATAATATTGCATGTCATTTAAAAAAAAATTAAGAATTAAAACTAAACTGACCTTAATTGCAACTCACAAACTCAGTTGATACTGAATGGCTCTACACAGACTTAAACACCCTTGTTAACATGATGAATTCTCTAACTGATCTGTTTATTGTTTCATCACATATCATAGTTAATACAACAAAATAACAATATAATAATAATAAACAAAACTAAAAACTGAAAGCTTATTGGTAGGAATTTTACCATACTTATCTCCATTCGGGAAAATGTAAATTCCTGTTAGTATAGTAGAACCAGCATCATCCTTTTTTTTGCCATCTTTCTTTTCTGCAAATTAAATTTTTTACATTTTAAACATATTACATTAATGTTTTGCAGAAATACTATACTGCTGAACATCTTTGCCGTTTGAAAATGTATCAAATTAAGAGATATGCTTTTGGCTGAACAAACTGTTTAATTTTTCAATGAATATGGTTAATTGCATTTGGTCATTCATTAAATAAAATGTGCCATAAGTTAAACAATGTTAGCATTCATTGGCTATCATTGCTGCTCAGCCAAATAAAATGGCAACTGCATATTTGAAATAAAACAAAAATATAACAACCAAATATTTGTGCCTGGATATAATTCAGTAATGAAAAAGGTAGGTAAAGTAAGTATGTATGACAATAAACAACTGAACAATAATATATGCTATTGTGTCAATATAACTATGTCAAATATTCTTGAAAATCTGCCTCTGATAAAACTTGGAACATGATGTCAGGGTCAACATCTTATACTGACAAACACTATAGCAAGACTGATATCAAGCCATTTCCCGTCTCTCTGTCTCTCTCATTCTTAAGCTAAACAGCATCATAATTTTCTTTGTTTCATCATTGCATCATTCATCTTCATTCAGTGTCTCTCTCAATAAATGAGTGTAATAGCAGGTAATAAACTGATTAATCAGACCATGATCTGGAGCAAGCTAAATTGGCCAAGATTACAGGTTGATTCAGACCAAAACCCTACCTGTACATGTGATAATGGGATTGTTATATATTATTCAATGAAATACTGGAAACATAAGACTGTTTTTTGTGCACGAGCAATTTAATACAGTAGTGAAATATTTTTTAAACAGATCATTGACTCTTATGAAAAATTTAAATAGTTTAGTTTATTGAGAAGCAGTAAAATTACTATCACTGACAAATTCATAAACTCATGGCTCATGTAGCCTTTTCTTTTACAATATATATTGATCTGAGTTAATGCTTCTGTTAGGTTTTTCTAGAACATATATTTATCCTGTACACTGTACTCTTAAATATCACATACAAATAGAGACTTCTGAGTTTACCCTCAGATGCAAATTTAACTTAAATTATCACAATTTGCTTACAGTCTAGTTTGATCATTGCATCCTTAAGTAATTTAATTTCTAATAGTGAAATCATCTGACCAATGCCACTTTAATTAAAGTATGTTTCATGTCATTTGCCAATTTATTGAATTTAATGCCATATTTTAGCACAACATTTAATGCTGACTTGAACTAATTATGCAATCAATGGAAGTCTTTGCTGATTTGTTTGTTTGATTAGGATTTTTAATGTAGCTGATTTGAGATTTGATTCAAAGTACAAAAATACAATGATAATATTTGATTAACAATTTAAGGACAACGAAAGAGTCTGTCATACTGCCATTTTACTCATTAATAACTATACAGTGTGTGTGTGCGTGTGTGTGTGTGTGTGTGTGTGTGTGTGTGTGTGTGGTAAATATAAAGCAAAGAAACAATATTTACATTGGTCAATTCATGTTCATTACTGTTTGACAGCAATGATACTGGCCTAATTTATGAAAACTTAACTTTTTATTGTTAAAGTTATTTTGGAAAAAGAAATCAAAAATGTGATAAATTATATGTTTTATTATGACTAACAAATTTCTAATAACTATCTAATGTAAATGTTAAAGCTGAAAATTAACTTTACAGATTATTTTTTACTAATCATAAGAATATATTAACAGTTACTACAATAAACCAGGTAGGTGTTTCATTTTTTTCTTTTCTTTTAATATTTCACATGGTCCAAATAAGCCTTGTATTTGAGCTGAGTCAGCCGGTAATTTAAGCCGGATAAACCACGGCCCTAATCAGCCAGCATTCCAATGGCAACACGGTAGAAGTTGCAAAAGGATGATCATTTTATCGTCAGTACACTTTATGCAAAACCTATTACAGTGTTGTCTTGGGACTCTGACGTGCTATATAAATACTGCAGTACAATTTCACAATTCTACTTTCACTGCTTATACGAGTCGTTGATAAGATCACCTGCAGGCATGATGAGAAAAATAAGGAACGCAGTGTATGTAATAAGCTCGTTGATTCCTCAGGACTGCGCCATATGTAAATAGTGCCATGGAGATCTTTTGACTGGTTCCATTATAGCCACATTAAGTAGTTGTATTTAGATAATTTGGTTCACCAGTCTATATATCAGACAGGTTTCCGAATGGAATAATTCTAATTGACCCTTAGTTTACAAGTTAGAAAACCAGTCAAAATAATAAGCCAAAAGCCCTCATTTATAACGTTCGATAATATTAATGTATTTTTACATTTATATAGGAATCATCACAAGAAATATTGTTTAAAACTTGTATGTGTGTGCGATATCCTTTGGCCGCAAAATTGGTTTAAAAATCGTTGTATTATATACGAATCTAACTAAGTTCAAGGTGATAGCTTTGCAAGTACAACACAACCCAGAAATTCTATCCCCCAAGGTCGGGTGGTCGTCCGTAAATTAAGGCTAGGATGTTTCGAACTGTGGCATTTGCAAGAACAGTTCTTCGAAGGGGAATCAACAGGAGATTCGTCGCTTCATCAATATCTCCACCATCATCAACGAGGGTCGAATCCCGAAAAATGTAAGAATTGCAGACCTTGGCACGGTGACTTTTGTTACAAGCGATATATAAAAAGCAACTTGCATTCAACCAATTTTCGCTCACATCAAACAGTGTGCGCTACAGTAAAGTATCATTTTCACTTTTTGAGACTTTTTTAAGTTTAGAAAATTGACCAGGAAAACTATGTTGCATTCAATTACTGCAATTATTACACATAACAGCATAAGTCGACAAGTGAGGACACTTGCAGTCTAATCTGTACTGTGTTATGTCTAAAACAAAAGCGCATTCTTCCGAATGAGTGACATTTTATACGAAGTATATTTGTAAGAATTACAGAAAGAGTAAACCATAGAGGATCGTATTGTTACTTGCAATTCAACTCCAAAATCATTCATGTACTAGATTAAATCAAGAATTTCGCTGTCTCCAACAGTTAGTTCTACAACGTAAGACCCATCACATATGTTTTTCGGTGGTGATGGGTCTCAATGCCTAAAATACTGAACACTAAATACATTTGTGGAAGAGTGTTGATATGGGCTGCCAAGTGTGTGAGATATTCCAGAAACTTTGACTACTCATTGTAATGTCAACTGACATCAAAGCATGCTACACAAAGCCATTATTTAGGTAGTGAGAAGTAGCACTAAAACAAATAAGATGTGATACATCGTACATTGTAGGACTGCAACAATGTAAGAATAATCATGTTATTTGTTTTGGTGCCACATCTTACTGCCCAGATAATGACCTTGTGTCTTTCATTGTAGGAATATTACTATTGTATTTACCGTATGTTTACGGACATAATTTTTTTTAAAAGGAAATATAATATTTAAATGCATTGTAAGTTTTCAGACATTGCTGAACTATAATTGTTTTAAAATTTATGTTTTTGGACACAACCAACATAGATCATATGCGTTATTTTGATGTAAAATTCACAGTGTGTTTGTTGTTAATTTAACAACAGGAGTGACGTTTTATCAATAAAGTACGGTGAAATGTCTGACAACATGAATTACCCTAATCAATAATATATATAAACACAAGGAGTGCAAGCGTGAGCACAACCCTTTGCTCAATTTGACTTTTTCTCACGAGTCTTTTATTGCTTCAGAATCGCAAGAAGACTGAAAAACTACACATATGCATTCAAAAGACAGTTACGTACCAACGCATAATTCTTAAATGACCATGTCCTGAATCCAATTGGCAAAGTAACCTTTATTTTCACCAGTATGGTCACAATCCCTAGATAGAAAAAATTTTCTGACGAAAGTAGCCCATTCTACCAGTTTCTACCCTGCAGTAAATATCCAGCACAGAGTCTGTGTTTTTAAAGTTACCGGGTCCAGCAACAGTCGTAAATATTTGAAGGGTGATGACATCATCAACCGTTATTTCTACTATCAGAACTTTGACTACATATTTCTGTTCTGGAATTTTAAATAAAATTATAAAATGATACAATCTGAAATAAAAAGCAAGATAAACATTTTATTTTGAGAAATTACTGTCATCATGTTATTCAGCATATGTAAGAACTACTTCCTGGGTTATTAAAAAAATTCTGATGCCATGTCTAAACGTCCGCATACGGATTCGATGGAAAGTTTGCCTTTCCCCCCCCTCCCCGAAAGAAATATGTTTACAAGTTCAACATTGCTTGGATAGGCGAATTTAAATGTGTGAAGCATAGTGAAAAAGGAGAAAGCTTTGCGTACTGCACAGCATGCAACACACATTTGAACATTCTAGTTGGGGGGAAAAATGATCTTACAAGGCACTTGAAAAGTATGCAGCACATTGCAAATGAAAAATCGTCACATAATGTGCCTGAAGTAACACAAATGTTTGCACCAACATCAGTAGACCGTGTCACAAAAGCTGAGGTTCTGTTTGCTAACTTTGTGGCAGAGCATAATTTACCATTCTAGGATGTTGATCATAGCTGTGTAAGGTTACGCTAATCTCCCTGATTTGGACCCAATCTCCCTGATTTTGAACACAAATCTCCTTGATTTGGTTCCAGAAAACTTGGCATGTATGAAATATACCAAATCAGGTTTTACACTGTAGTTCTTTTTTACACAGGGTTGAATTACTAAATAAAATCACATTTCTGGCAAGTTAGCCATGGATCATGTACATAATGAAGGATCAAGGAATGTTTAAGTGCATTGGTTTTATCCTGGTGTCAGGAAAATGTGACTGGATGAGTCATACCAAACACTTTTAAAAAGTTGTACTAGCAGCTACCTCGATTGTCCACATGGATTTGTGTTAACATTATGTACATTTATCTCAGTTTTCTGATAAAAATGGCTATTGTTGGTACATATATTTGTGTTAATATCAAGTCAGTACATTTAGTGCAGTTTTCAGATACAATGGCTATTGTTGGTACATATATTTGTGTTAATATCAAGTCAGTACATTTAGCTCAGTTTTTGGATACAATGGCTATTGTTGGTACATATATTTGTGTTAATATCAAGTCAGTACATTTAGTGCAGTTTTCAGATACAATGGCTATTGTTGGTACATATATTTGTGTTAATATCAAGTCAGTACATTTAGTGCAGTTTTCAGATACAATGGCTTTTGTTGGTACGTATATTTGTGTTAATATCAAGTCAGTACATTTAGCTCAGTTTTTGGATACAATGGCTATTGTTGGTACATATATTTGTGGTAATATCAAGTCAGTACATTTAGTGCAGTTTTCAGATACAATGGCTATTGTTGGTACGTATATTTGTGTTAATATCAAGTCAGTACATTTAGCTCAGTTTTTGGATACAATGGCTATTGTTGGTACATATATTTGTGTTAATATCAAGTCAGTACATTTAGTGCAGTTTTCAGATACAATGGCTATTGTTGGTACATATATTTGTGTTAATATCAAGTCAGTACATTTAGTGCAGTTTTCAGATACAATGGCTATTGTTGGTACGTATATTTGTGTTAATATCAAGTCAGTACATTTAGCTCAGTTTTTGGATACAATGGCTATTGTTGGTACATATATTTGTGTTAATATCAAGTCAGTACATTTAGTGCAGTTTTCAGATACAATGGCTATTGTTGGTACATATATTTGTGTTAATATCAAGTCAGTACATTTAGCTCAGTTTTTGGATACAATGGCTATTGTTGGTACATATATTTGTGTTAATATCAAGTCAGTACATTTAGTGCAGTTTTCAGATACAATGGCTATTGTTGGTATGTATATTTGTGTTAATATCAAGTCAGTACATTTAGCTTAGTTTTTGGATACAATGGCTATTGTTGGTACATATATTTGTGTTAATATCAAGTCAGTACATTTAGTGCAGTTTTCAGATACAATGGCTATTGTTGGTACATATATTTGTGTTAATATCAAGTCAGTACATTTAGTGCAGTTTTCAGATACAATGGCTATTGTTGGTACGTATATTTGTGTTAATATCAAGTCAGTACATTTAGCTCAGTTTTTGGATACAATGGCTATTGTTGGTACATATATTTGTGTTAATATCAAGTCAGTACATTTAGTGCAGTTTTCAGATACAATGGCTATTGTTGGTACGTATATTTGTGTTAATATCAAGTCAGTACATTTAGCTCAGTTTTTGGATACAATGGCTATTGTTGGTACATATATTTGTGTTAATATCAAGTCAGTACATTTAGTGCAGTTTTCAGATAAAATGGCTATTGTTGGTACATATATTTGTGTTAATATCAAGTCAGTACATTTAGTGCAGTTTTCAGATACAATGGCTATTATTGGTACATTTATTTATGTTAATATCAAGTCAGTACATTTAACTCAGTTTTCTGATAATAATGGCTATTATTGGTACATATATTTGTGTTAATATCAAGTCAGTACATTTAACTCAGTTTTCTGATAATAATGGCTATTATTGGTACATATATTTGTGTTAATATCAAGTCAGTACATTTAGTGCAGTTTTCAGATACAATGGCTATTGTTGGTACATATATTTGTGGTAATATCAAGTCAATACATTTAGCTCAGTTTTCCGATACAATGGCTATTGTTGGTACATATATTTGTGTTAATATCAAGTCAGTACATTTAGTGCAGTTTTCAGATACAATGGCTATTGTTGGTACATATATTTGTGTTAATATCAAGTCAGTACATTTAGTGCAGTTTTCAGATAAAATGGCTATTGTTGGTACATATATTTGTGTTAATATCAAGTCAATACATTTAGCTCAGTTTTCAGATACAATGGCTATTGTTGGTACATATATTTGTGGTAATATCAAGTCAATACATTTAGCTCAGTTTTCCGATACAATGGCTATTGTTGGTACATATATTTGTGTTAATATCAAGTCAGTACATTTAGTGCAGTTTTCAGATAAAATGGCTATTGTTGGTACATATATTTGTGTTAATATCAAGTCAATACATTTAGCTCAGTTTTCAGATAAAATGGCTATTGTTGGTACATATATTTGTGTTAATATCAAGTCAATACATTTAGCTCAGTTTTCCGATACAATGGCTATTGTTGGTACATATATTTGTGTTAATATCAAGTCAGTACATTTAGTGCAGTTTTCAGATACAATGGCTATTGTTGGTACATATATTTGTGTTAATATCAAGTCAGTACATTTAGTGCAGTTTTCAGATAAAATGGCTATTGTTGGTACATATATTTGTGTTAATATCAAGTCAATACATTTAGCTCAGTTTTCAGATACAATGGCTATTGTTGGTACATATATTTGTGTCAAGATTAATCTATATTTAGCTTAGTTTCTTTGGCATTGCTGCATGTTTAATCATGGTTGATGATTATTAATAGTGGAAGGCATTACTCATCACAGGAAAGTTTAGGTCACAATTACCTGTTTTTCATGGACCAGTGCTCTTGCAGCATACTTGGAATATGCCTTTTAGAGCATGTGGGACACGGTATTTCCTGTTTCTTATTTCATTTACTTTAATGGTTGGGAAAAACTTTATTTCAGTAATCATTGGTCAATACTTGTACATTTGATATGTTGATATGTTGATGATGGGTTTTATCTTTCTTTCAGTTTAAACTCCTGCTATAGCAGTGGATCAATTATAAATACTAATCAAGTATGGAGCAGTCATGTTCGATTCTACGGTTCAGGTATACAATAATTTACTAATTTTTGATCAGTTTATTTAATCTTGTAAAGACTTGTATATCAATTTAATCTGATAAATATTTTCAATCCCTCTCATTAATATTGATGGATCTGGTGGCCCAAGTTGCTTGAGTGTTCGTCTCAGATGCCACATGTTGCGGATCAAACTGACTGAGTCATTCCAAAGACTTATAAAATAGTAGTTGCAGCTACCTTGCTCGGTGCTCATTATTAAGAGGTTGGTGTATGCACTGGTTACCTGGTTTTGAGATAATGTGTCTGGGTGGGACATGATGATGCATTACTCGCATAATACCTCAGTGCTAGAGATCACTATAAACTGCTGCACTGCAGACATTTTAGCGATTTGACTGAAATTTTCTTAAAGCTACACGATAAATCCAAATCATCTCACACCCCCATTAAAATCAATGAAGCATGATACAGTAGTTTTAGTATGAGACGAAAGATAAATGACTGTTTATGCAAGCCAGGTTTAAACTTATTTTGAAAAACTTTTTTTTCGTTAGGCATCCCTTTACATTTACATTTATATGACCAAACCACTACAAGACTCCTTCACTTTAGAGTACTTTGCAAACAAGCGACCCATATTGCATTGTTGTAGAACTTGTTTATTTTTCCTATAGAAAAGGCAAAATATGATCTACTATTTGCCTACTATTACAAAGTCACCATCAAAATTCAGAAATTAATGCAGTGTATATGAATCGTTGTTTATTATTGAAAACAGAGGTTAGTGCATGGACATTTGAAATTATCATCATGAAATTTTTGCATATTATTTTTGAGAAGTCATATTTTTTGTGGGGTTTTCTTTAATACTCATATTTTCCCCCTTATTTACATCTTATTGAGTTTCATTATATTCATCATAAATGTGATATTCCTTTATCAGTTTAGTCAGGAATAGATTCAGTCATCTGTCACATTGATGCCCATGCCCTTTGGTAAGAACCTTATTACATGTTAATCCAGTGCCAAGATTGGCATTATCCTAAAAACTCTAAAAGAGCTCATTGACACAAGCAAATTAACAGATTTGGAGAAAGAAAAATATATATGTGTTTTGTGTTCAAACCCCAGCCGATTCATACCAAAGGCTTCTTTAAAAACTGATGCTAGCAGCTGCCTCTCTTGGCACTCAGCATTACAAGGTTGGTGCTAGGACTGGTTGGCCTGGTATTAAGATAGTTTGACTGGGTGGGACATCATGCGACTTGTCTGCAGCATGATGCCCCCGTGCTAGACATCACTATAAACTGTGACACTGCAGACATTCGTAGTTGTTTATTAAAGCCATGTTAAAATTGAAATCACACACACCTTTCTTAGATGGAAATTACCATTAACTGCATCATAAAATTCCATCCTCCAATTAAAACAGGTGCTCGGTTACCCTTCCTTTCATAATTGCCTGGATAATAAAATGATCCCTATGGTACCCATTTACCATGTGTAAATTTCTGCCAAGAGTTTGTTAAGGCAGCATTCACTTTTTATTCAAGTTGACAATCTGTTTGACTGAGTTTCAAATACATGTACTTTTTCACTGCAAAGCAAAGGTCTGAGCCTTCCTGTAAATAATTTACCTTAATCCCATATCTTTTTTTCTCATTCTATTGTATTTATTTGTTCTCATGCAATAGTATTCATTTTTTCCTCATACAATAGTATTCATTTATTCTCATACTATAGAATTCATTTATTCTCATACTACAGTATTCATTTATTCTCATACTATAGTATTTATTTTATATCTTATACCACATCTCATTTTATCTCATATACCACAGTACAGTGTATTCATTTTATATCATATATAATAGTACCGTATTTTCCGTCCTATAAGTCAGTGCAGAATACAAGTCGAATTCAACGACTTATTTTCCACCCTTCGTCCATATATGTCGATTCGGAGTATAAGACAAGGCCAGGTCAATATCTTGGCTTCGTATTTTACACTAGTAATGGTATTATTGTATGATATTCCATATTACCGGCAATCGTGAAATTGCATTACCAATGCTAACATGCTTGTGATTTTACGTCTGAACAAATCAGTGCTATATTCTGTTATTAATTGACACAGCTTCGTATTTTACACTAGTAATAGTATTATTGTATGATATTCCATATTACCGGCAATCGTGAAATTGCATTACCAATGCTAACATGCTTGTGATTTTACTTCTGAACAAATCAGTGCTATATTCTGTTATTAATTGACACAGCTGAATAAACAGTCCATGCTTGTTTTATTATAATTGAAAGCACATCCATGTTTTAGTTCATTTTATTACCTGTAGTTACGAACGTAACTTATATAAACTTTCAGTGCCACAATACATATATATGTATAAGTCGATTCAGAGTAGAAGACGAAACCCTGAATTTCAAGTATATAAGTATCGACTTATAGGCCGGAAAATAATGTATTCATTTTATCTCGTATTCGATAGTATTAATTTATATCATCACTACTGATGTTTAAGTATCATACTACTACATCACCAAAGCATAAGTATAGAACAATGGTTCTGAGATAGACTCACTGAGATGACCATATGGTCTGACACAAAGTAACTTTCACAAGTCAGTGATGTTCTGTCATGTGTAGCAAAATGTAATTGTTAAGTTGATTATGACACGGGTGATTTCATGTTAAGGCAGCATTGGGAAGAAAATGTTATAGAGGGTTTTTCTTGAGATTATGTTTGTTTTGGTTATTTATGATTTCTATTACTCTGTTATTGTTATATGTTGTATTGTGATTATCAAATTAGTTTGATTATAGACACTCGTACCTTGTAATAAGTAATTTAGTTTGTTTTTGTTTAGTTATTTATGGTTTAACGCCATTTTTCAGCACAATATAGGCTATACATGGCGGCCAGTATTAATGGTGGAGGAAGAAACCGGACAAACCCCGGAAAGAACCACTGACCCACGAGAAGCTACTGGCAAGCTTTCTCACATAACTACATTAACCGAATCTTAGACTCGAACACACGCAGACAGGTGAGATGGCAGTGGTCCGTAATGGACAGCGCTTTAGACCACTCAGCCACTCGGGGCCCCAGTAATTTAGTTAACATGGTAATAGTATATATAAAAGTGAAAAATGGCATTTGGGTGATTAGTGTTTTAATCAAGGTATTTACATTTTCTTTGCTCATTTTCCTTGTAGGGAAACTGCCTCCATGTATCAAAGTTACTCTTCCCGCCCTGTCACCAACGATGGAGAGAGGGAATATCATAAATTGGCAGAAAAATGAAGGAGACAAGGTTTCAGAAGGCGACTTACTAGCAGAGATCGAGACTGACAAGGCCACCATGGGATTTGAGTCATCTGAACAAGGGTACCTGGCTAAGATTATAATCCCAGCTGGAACGAGAGATGTCAACATTGGAAAGGTACCTTCTTTATCAAAAATATTTTGTCATTTTCTTGTGTGGGAAATAGTAGTGTGCAGAAAAAGGTGATTTTGGTGTTTCAAAACATTTCAATGGTTAGGTAGACAAACAAATATTATGGGGCCCCAGGTGGGTGAAAAAATGGTCTAAAGTGTTTGCCATTATGGATAACTGCCATCTCACCTCAGTCTGCATGGGTGTGAGTCTCGGGTTCTGCCAGTGTGAGAAAGCTTGCCAGTAGCTTCCTGTGGGTGGGTGGTTCTTCCTGTTCTTTTTTTCCATGTTCGTTCTCTACTAGTTATACTGGCAGCCATGTATAGCCTATTGTGCTGAAAATGGAATTATACCCCACTTCAGTTACAACATTGACTTATTATCGCAGCATGTATTCATTTCAGAATGAAAATGGTGTTGATCTAACCGCAACAGTGGCCAAGTTGAAAGTTATTAAAACGGCACCGATCATGTGAATGTTTGCATTGACAAGTTTTGACTTAAGCCCTTAACACAATATTTAATTGGGTTTGAATGAAAATGTTGCATGTCATCAACATGTCCACATGTTTGTAAAGCAGTCTTGAGAATTTAATTGACATTGGGCTCCAATCAAGGTCATTACAGTAAAACCTGTCTTGAAAGACCACTGTTATGTGAGACCACCTGTCTTGAGAGACCATATTCTCAATGCACAAATTAAATGATTATATAGTGTTATGACCTGTTATGAGAGACCACTTCTTTTGAAAGACCATACTTTAATGGTAGAAGGGGTGGTCTTTCAAGACAGGTTCTTATGTACTTACATTTTTGTATCTATGATCTTGTGGTTAAGTCAGTGTCATTGCTTGCATTTTGTGCACAATGGAGATATGAAGACAGTGACTTGTACATATGACTTGTACATATGGAAATGATTTTTAACCAGATAATGTAGTTTGTTGTGTGATAGCACACAAACATTGATTTTAACAACAATGTTCCATGCTCATACTTTTATCTGTACAGGCTTGTATTTGAAACAAAATTAAACTCACTCTATGAATATTTTTGGAGAATGCTTTGAAGGATACCATTTCAGTAACTTTTAAGTGTATTGATTTCCTAATTTTTTAAAATTGATTATAGATTAACCAAATTCACCTTGTGTCTCAACATTGTTTCTCACATGTACTATGATCGAGTTTAAGGTCAGTTCCCATGACAAAGAATTTTGTACTGCACTTACAGGTATTTCATAAAAAATATTATTGCCAAATTAGGATTGTTGGATTTTCTCAACAATATTTGAGATGATTTAAGTTCTAGTCTGTTACAAAGAAGAGAGCAGAAGAAACTGACTGATCTCGGATTGCTTCAGAATATTTTGGAACAGTAGAGCATTAGCCCCTTCTTTGGACTCTTGTTATGTAACATTACAGTTGCACTTTGAAAATTTGCTTAACATTTATCCTGGTTTTTTTCTCTTCAATTTCAGCTTTTGTGTATAATAGTTGAGAACGAGGGAGATGTGGCAGCATACAAAGACTATATCTCTCAACCAGGAGATGATCAGAAATTTGGTCCCCAAAGTGATGTAGCTACCCCACCTCCAGCAGCCCCAGCAGCCAAGGCTCCACCAAGCACACCACCAGCTCCACCTAAAGCACCTGTTGCTGTACCTCCCCCAAAGCCCACCCCTATTCCTCAGGCTCCACCCACTCCCAAAGTAGCTCCACCTTCTGGAGGTAGGATATTTGCAACACCATATGCAAAGACATTGGCAGCTGAGAAGGGGATAGATCTCAGTGTAAGTATAAAACAAAATGATTTTTTTATTATGTAAAAAATGTCAGTATGGTTTATGCATGCACATTTACTCATCTTTAATTTAAATAGTTTTGTCAAGAAATTTGTTATGAATGTAGTTTAGCACAATCATATTCAGTCTTCATTGTTTAATGTTCAGCATCTTAAATACATTCACATGTAATTCAGTGACATGATAACTTATGGTCCAAAATTTGTGTTGTGGTAGGATAGAAGTTCCTGTCTTGCCTACTTAAACACAAAGGTAAACATGTCTCACCTGCTAGAGCACTTAGGGAAACATGTCTTGTCTGCTTGGACACAAAGGTAAACATGTCTCACCTGCTTGAACAAGGTAAATATGTCTCTCCTGATTAAGCAGTAATATATACTGTTCTGTCTTGCTTCAGTACCAAAGTAAACTTATCATGCCTGCTCAAGCACCATGGTAAACATTTCATGCTTGCTTGAGCACCATGGTAAACTTGTTGAGTGTGCTTGAGCACCAACATACATCTGCCTCATCTGCTTGAACACCACAGTTAAAGTGTTAGTTTTCCATTAAGATGTGTTGAACATCTCTTAACTTGTGAATAAGTGGATGTAGAATAACCATATCATTATCAACATTAGCTGTTGATCTGATACAGGGGTTATACTACAGACAGATGTGGATCAGATAAAGGGGTTATATTACAAACATACAGATGTGGATCAGATACAAGGGTTATATTACAAACATACAGATGTGGGTCAGATACAGGGGTTATACTACAAGCATACAGATTTGGATCATATACAGAGGTTATACTACAAACATACAGATTTGAATCTAATACAGGGTTATACTAGAAACATATAGATGTGGATCAGATACAGAGGATATACTACAAGCATTAACATGTGGACCAGATACATGGGTTATATTATAAGCATACATATGTGGATCAGATACAGGGGTATACTTCAAGCATCTGGCTGTAGATTATATATAATTATATATTTATATATACTACAAGCATTAACGTGTGGATCAGATACAGGGGTTATATTATAAGCATACAGATGTGGATCAGATACAGGGATTGTACTACAAGCATACAGGTTGGGTACTATGGTTATACTACAAGCATCTGGCTGTAGATTTGATACAGGGTTATATTACAAGCATCTGGTTGTAGATTAAATACAGGGTTATATTACAAGCATCTGGTTGTAGATTATATACAGGGTTATACTACAAGCATCTGGTTGTATATTATATACAGGGTTATACTACAAGCATCTGGTTGTATATTATATACAGGGTTATGCTATAAGCATCTGCTTGTAGATTATATACAGGGTTATGCTATAAGCATCTGGTTGTAGATTATATACAGGGTTATACTACAAGCATCTGGTTGTATATTATATACAGGGTTATACTACAAGCATCTGGTTGTATATTATATACAGGGTTATACTACAAGCATCTGGCTGTAGATTTGATACAGGGTTATACTACAAGCATCTGGCTGTAGATTATATACAGGGTTATACTACAAGCATCTGGCTATAGATTTTATACAGGGTTATATTACAAGCATCTAGCTGTAGATTTGATACAGGGTTATATTACAAGCATCTGGCTATAGATTTTATACAGGGTTATGCTACAAGCATCTGGCTGTAGATTATATACAGGGTTATATCACAAGCATCTGTTTGTAGATCAGATACAGGTGCAACACTGGCAAGCATCCATATGTAGATGAGACACTTGGTTCCATAAAATACTTGTTAATTATGCGAAATTATTTTTAACAATATTCATTTTATATTAATTTTACTAAATTAGTGCTACCTTTGTTTAAAGCTTGCTTAGTAAATTGCACTAGCAGATCTAGGTCTGTGTTGTTTGTTTTGTGATTATAATCAAACCACAGAGACCTTGATCAGCAGGTACCTTATACAATGGTAGGTCTGGGTCTGTTTTATTTCTTGTGTGATCATATATCAGCTGCATATATCCTGATTAGATGACACAGTATGCCATGGTAGATCTGGTTAAGTGTTGTATTTAATTATATGTAATCTGCACATATCCTGATTAGCTGGCACAGTATGCCATGGTAGATCTAGTTAAGTGTTGTCCCTGTATTTAATTCTATGTAATCTGCATATATCCCGATCAAGTAGCACATTATGGACTGGTTGATCTGGTTCAATGCTACTTGTTGGAAATGAATTTGATTTTATGTGAATTGCATGAGTTCCTGGATGGGCTAACACATTATGCAATGGTAAATATTTATTAGATTTGTTAAAAGTAGGCTTTATATTATTCAAAATTGGAGTAGATTTGGTACTTTTATTTACTTTGTGGCCTCAACCTGTTGGTTCAATGATTATAATAAACCCATCGAGCTCGACTGCCTGTCATAAGAGGCAAGTTAGGAAATGAGTCTGTTTGTATGATGTGACTTGTGAAGGTGTTCTAAGTAAGGTATTGTACATTTTATGTTTTGCATATTGTGTGCTTTAATTTTTGTCCCTGATTGAGGACTGTGGATGGAGTTTTTGCCTACCTGCCTTTTGTCATGATTGTAAGTAGAAAACAAGATGTTTACTAAAATTTGAGTTCATGGCCTAACCTTTTTTATGAGTTAGTTAAATTTTCCATTAGAATTCTGTTGTATTGTAGTTCAAGGGGGTGTTTGTTTATATAAGGAATTATATAAACAAATAATCCATTCCTGTTTGTAGATCAGTCTGTGGAATCCATTTATTATCAGATTATATAATTATATTCAAATATATTTTCAGAAGGAATCATTGATTTAAATATTGATTTGAATTATTAAGCGCTCATTGAATTGGGATTAACATTTTACATTGTGAAGTAATTCAACAATATTCAGGATTACATCGTGTCACATCAGTGCATTCAAGACTATTGGAAAATTACTTCAGAACATTCTATACTTTTGGACTTGTGATATAATATTTAAGAGTTTTGTGGGATTTTTCTTCAAAATACACTGTACTGTGTTTCTTAAATTTTCACTTTGTAATTTATAGAAATAAGTTTTTGAATTTCCTTCAATTTTTGGTTTCATATTTTTTTAAAAATTGTATGTCCTTGAGTTGTAACAAAATTGAATACTTTGATTTGTGTTTTAAGAAATTTACCTTTATTTACCTGGATCTTTATTTTGTATGCATTTTTGACAGCCTTTGTAGCATTTTCATATTTTGCATGGGGACTTGTTCATTTTCCTGTAGGACATTCTGGCAGGGTTTATCATGCCTTTACCATTTTGCTCCCTCTTTATGGAGGGCAGTCAGGCATTATGTTACCTTTATTAGTTTTGCTCCTTCTTTATGGAGTACATTCAGGCATTATGTTTGCCTTTAACATTTTTACTCCCTCTTTATGGAGGGCATTCAGGCATTATGTTTGCCGTTAACAGTTTTGCTTTGTATCCTTTACTTGTCACTGCATAGCCCTTATTGTGCTGTTATACCATATGCATATTATTTTCTGATTGATTGATTAATTGAATTTTAACGATGCACCAGCACTTTTAGGCTATTTAGCGCAATACAATACATTATATGTTTAAAAATAAAAAAGGTTTAATATCGACCAGCGATATAAAAAAACCCATAATAGTTAAATATAAAATAGTAAGATGTTGGTAACAGGAAAATATGAAGCTTCCCCATCAATGGGAGATGTAAATGGTGTATGTTGATGATAAGATGATTATTTTCTGATATAGAACATGTTTTTGTTTATAGGTGGTGGCAGGTACTGGGCCTGAGGGACAGATCAGAGCAGGTGATATTCTAAATTTCAAACCATCTGCAGCTGCACGTGTAGTTGCTCCTGCACCTACTCAAGTAGTGACACCTGGTGCTACGTACACTGATATTCCTTTGACAAACATGAGACAGGTGAGAATTTAAAAGGTAGTCCATTCAATTTTGAAACGTTCTTACATTTTCATTGAGGCTTATAAATATCATAAAATTGTGTAATTAAATAGCTTACTGTCCTTTTCTGTGTTTCAGTAGCGGTCTATTTCAGTGTATATATATATATATATATATATATATATATATATATATAAAGTTTGTAGTGTCCATGCAATATATGCAGTGTCTGGATTTAATATTTCTTGATCTTATTTAAAAAAAAAGTAAGAGCTCTTGTCTAGATGTGTTTAAAGATGAATGTGTCCAAAATTAATGGAATTATTGAGGTTATCAAAGGTGATGATTTACATCACATCTGTTTCTTGAATACATTTACTTGCCCAAGTTGACAATGTTTATGACAACCTGGCATCATTCAGGTTAGAAATTATCAGTTGATGAATGAAATTACTAAACATTGCCTATATATTACATCTGTGATCCCTCTTGTTTTAAAAATCAGTAAGGGTACAGATGAACTCGAGAATGTGTGAATAGTCTAATCTATCACTTTAATACTCACTGCCATTTCTGTAAAACATACATGGTACCCAGTGTAGAATAGACACCCATGTACATACCTGCCAACCATTACAGGGTTCCCGTGGGTCATGGAATCCTGGAAAAGTTCTGGAATTGAAAAAATAAATTTCAAGGGCTTTGAAAAGTAATGGATATTGTCAAAACTTTGCAAAGTTTTGGATAAGTCATGGAATTTTTGACAAGGGAGTTAAATAAATTGATTACTTCAAATTTCTTAGAGCACAGAGCACCAGTTAAATAAAACACGATAAAAAAGATACGATAGATAAATGGT
Organism: Unio pictorum; assembly: GCA_030141615.1. Classification (NCBI taxonomy): domain Eukaryota; kingdom Metazoa; phylum Mollusca; class Bivalvia; order Unionida; family Unionidae; genus Unio; species Unio pictorum. The sequence goes on from JARLTB010000610.1 coordinate 502,739, forward strand.
TTCATTTCATATAACAAGAGTAAGTTCCTCTAACAGTAGATATATGTCATTATTTATATTAATTTGCTTCACAATGCAAGATAGTGTGGTCCTTGAGTTTTGTGAAATGGCCCTGGAAAAGTTTTGGAAATGTCATGGAATTTGTTTTTGTTAAATCTGCAGGAACCCTGCCATTATGCTTTTTTCACTAAATTGCATCTTACACGTAAACATGTATAGATTATGCTTTTTCAGTACATCCACCTTACCCCAAAAAATCAATTATTTGTTTTCTCGTTTTTATTAACATTCCATTAATCCCACAAACAGTATTTTAGAAAACAGGGCTTGTACGTAATTACAACATAGGAGTACGCTTGTCTGTAGACTTTTGTGCACTTTCCTAACAGTATTATGTTCTATTTATAGCAACTATCCTGTTACCAAGAAACATCCTGGTTCTACTTTCAAATCTTGCGACCTTGTATTCTATTTATAGCAACTGTATGGGTTAATGAGGAGAAACAGACTGGTTTTCTAATCTTAATCTTTATGGGCAGATTCTTTGTGCTAATTCTTATTGAGTGGAGAACGAGTCTAAAGGTGCTAAAAAGTATATTTTTTTTAGTCGATGTGTATATGAGAGCAAAAAATTTAACCTTTTTAAATAATTTAACATACGGATTAGAAAAAGCCAAAAAATAAATGAAACAAAAAATAACAGTCCTCCAAATATGAAGACATCACATGACATCTATTACAGGCTGTGTGGAAAGAATTTTAATATTTGGCGTTAAATGTCTTCAGATCGATTATAGTCGATGTGTGTGTAAAGCAAATAGTGCTACATATAAAAACTTGAAACAGTAAAAGATGTTAAAAGTCGAGAGGGGCAAAAAAATAATTTTTCATTAAAATTTTAGCATGTTATTTGTGGATTTCAGTTTTTTTAAACACTTGGATTATGTCTTTTACTTAAGGGATTGGCATGTATGCATGTATACAGTTTATAGCTTTGTATAATTTTTCCATGAACTCTTTGAGTTATCTGAGTATCTTGACCTGTGTTTGAAAATGTTGTCTGGTTTTCTTAGTTATGTTTAATCCATGATGATTGAATAGCCTTGGTATTACACATTCCCATGATGAGGGATGTTAGCCTTGGTATTACACATTCCCATGATGAGGGATGTTAGCCTTGGTATTACACATTCCCATGATGAGGGATGTTAGCCTTGGTATTACACATTCCCATGATGAGGGATGTTAGCCTTGGTATTACACATTCCCATGATGAGGGATGTTAGCCTTGGTATTACACATTCCCATGATGAGGGATGTTAGCCTTGGTATTACACATTCCCATGATGAGGGATGTTAGCCTTGGTATTACACATCCCATGATGAGGGATGTTAGCCTTGGTATTACACATCCCATGATGAGGGATGTTAACCTTGGTATTACACATCCCATGATGAGTAATGGTTGCCTCTAAAGCAGTACCGATTAATCGACAGTACTCATAATTGGGCAAATTATTAGAACAATCAGCATAATCAGTATTGGCAGAAATAATCAGTGCTGATGTAAACAAATTTAAAAAAATAACAAATTTCCAAAATATAAATTCAATCATAACATTCAGAATTAAATAGTGGAAATTAAGGAATAAACATGTGGTTTGGGGGTTAATTGAAAGACAATATATTCTTAAAAGTAAATACTTTTTAACACACTTGTTGTAAAGTTATGCTAATACAGTAAAAGCTAGTTGTTGTTTGCTTTGATGTAAGCGATCTTACACCATACCTGTCAACTTTCACACCGGGACAACAACAAAAACTCCTGGTTTTTGGAGTCGCTCCACACCCACAAGATTTCATAATATCTAATGATTTTCGCTGAGAACTCCCGATTATTACATTAACTAAGCAAGAAAAGTCCTACATGTTCTTTTGTATCACATGTAAATTATTGTTGTGACTAAATAATAAATTTTATATAAAGAATTCGTATTCTTCACTAAATAGAATTTAAGTTAAAACATTCACATAATTTAATGATTTGTTACCTTTAAAACAATATAAAAAATAAAATATAAACCAGAACAAAAAATAAACCAAAACAATAAAATTTTCCACAATTTATTTCAATCCCAAGAATGATCACTACGAATGCTTAACTACATATGCTACAGCGCCATTCCCATGAAAGAAACTTGCATGAGTGAACATCTGGCATTTTTATACCGTATATACCAGTGTTAATTACCATTGATAAATTAAAAGAAAGAATGAAATACATACCACGAAGCAAATGTGTCCTCAAAAAAACTGGTTCAGAATACATGTTTTATAATAAACAATACTAAATGTTTTATAAGATGAAAATAAGGGATATACAAGGAGGGGAAAATATTTGTTGCCACATGTACGATTCCATGAGGCTGGCTATTTTGGTACCTGGTGTTCAACAAAATTGGGAATCCTTTATTTGCCAATCAGTTGTTGGTGATTGCGTAACACACAATAGTGTAGAATGTGGTTTCAGTGAATTACAAAGGAGGGCCAATCATATTCGAGAAGGATTAACTCTTAATTAGTCAAGCTGGCTTTCTTGCTTGTTTATTTAAGACTAATCCTTAGCTATTTTGCAGTTCGACATTAATATGAAAATAGGGTATGTCCTGGGGGAAAATAGGGCATGTCACAGGGAGAAACTGCAAGCTTTTTTTGCAAATTTCACGCATATTGGACCAGGAAGATGGATCAATATTTAGTGAAATCCAAGCTTTAAAAATGCCACGAAAAACCTCCAGACTTTAGGTTCCAATCTCTATATTTTTTATTCAGTCTCCCTACTTGTTTTTTGAAAAGTTCAATGGCATGCCTTACTATTATTACCACTCTTCGTTAACATCTAAATTATAATGGTTATGTGCCTTGTACAATCAAATGTACATACCTTTTAAAAAAAAGATTACCTCAATTTGTAAGGATAGCTTATATCATTGAAAATGAGTAACTTGTGAGAGGTGTTTCATTGTCAATGAAACAGCTATTAAGGACTAGCTGAAATGTTATCCAGAAGAATACAATTTGGTCGAAACAATGAATAAAGCAAAATCTGCATCTAATATGTTTGGGAATAAATAAGGATTTAAGTGACGCTTTGCACTGTGTAAGTACTGTACATTATAGTACATTGTCTCCCTGCTAAACTCAACTGGCACGTGAATTATGAAGTCCGTATTTACCTTTATTTAATTTCTGTTGGAGAAATCAGAAAATATGCACATACAAAATAATAACAAAATCAGTGATATTACTTTATAACAGTTTAATAATTGTCGGGTCATCGAAAGTTACTTTTCTAACATGCCTATGTCTTAGGACACAAAAATTATTGTTTCATGTTCCAAGATTTACAGCAGTTACAAATGGTAAAGTTTAGACATTGGCCCGCGAATAAGCCGACCCTCCTCCCCCTTCTTTCAGGCTTTTATTTTTTCCTAAATTATTCAGTTCATACGCGAGTATATACTGTGATAATGAAATAATCGGTATCGGCAATTTTAATACTCGGCTTTTTTATCATGCTTTTCTAAACATAGCAAAGTGTTATTTCTTAATTTTACAGAGAAATGAACTTTTACAAATATTTGGAAAGCAATATTTAATTCTTTCTATGTAAGGATCAGCATGTTCTGGAAAGATAGTTAGTTATAAACACAACTCTTAAGAATAGTAGATGTAAAAGAAACACAGCTTCATGTTCCCTTACAAGAATTTTGGGCAAATATGCATACAGAAATGGGTCTTTTATCATGTCCATCAATCATTACTGAGTAATTGCTAGATAAATTGTTTCTTCCTGCAAATATGAATTAGAAAAATGGGTATTTTTTTCATGTCCTTCAATCATTACTAAGTAATTGCTGGATAAATTGTTTCTTCATGCAAATATGCATACAGAAATGGGTCTTTTATCATGTCCTTCAATCATTACTGAGTAATTCTGGATAATTTGTTTCTTCCTGCAGGTCATAGCCAGGAGATTATTAGAATCCAAGCAGACAATACCTCACTACTACTTGACAATTGATGTCAGCGTGGATAACGTACTCAGGTATGAGAATAAATCTCTTTTACACAGGGGCTGCCTATGCAATTGTTCATTTGAGTGTGTTTTCCTTGACAATACATGCTGGATTTCAGAACATTCTTGCATATGACTTAGTAGATTTTATTTATCTGTTTATTGACTGTTTAAAAAAATTAGCTTACTGACATGTCCACATAGCGAGAATTTTTAGTGGTGGAGATATTTTGCCAGATTTAAGAAATATATCCCATCACTATTGCATAACTGCCAACTGTCCCGTTTTTGCCGTATTTTGGACCTAGAATATGGGTATACATTTTTTTGTTGTTGGCAATTTATTTTGCACACGTTTTTTCAGACATTAAAATTGCAAAAGATAGTTCTTATGCTTGAACGCAAACATTTCAATAAGAAAATCTCAGAACTGAGATAATAAATGAAAGTTGGTACATTGGAATCAATGATTAAAAAAGAAACAAGGCGTAGAAAGGGCTCCTATAAATAGCTTGTGTTTGAGTGTGTTGCACTCTTGCACCTTTTGAATGGGCACCCATATGGAACATGGTGCAACTCCAGAAGGTACAAATGTGCAACATGTGCATCTTTGACATTAAATAATTATGTAAGGCACTGTCCAACTTTACTGATGGTTGTGTATGTTGTAAATAGAAACATATGCATTGAAATTTAAAAATCGGTATTTGTTCCTGAAAATCAGTATTTATGTCACAAGTAATCACCCAGGGGTTGGCAGCTATGCTATTATTTAACCGTATAAAATAACCTCTATGGCACTGAAAGATAATCAAAAATAAAATACAATTTACAGAATAATTTTTTTTTTGGAAATTATTAAAGTTTTGCTGTATAGTCCGGATAATTGGCTTCAGTGGAATTAGATAACCAAACCTACCTAGGAGTACCTTGGACACTTTTAAATTTCGCATATTTTTCCATGTGAGGAATAGTCAAATTGCTGATTATATCATTTTTCTAAATTGTGTCCAAAAATACGGAGAAAAATAATACCCCTCATAAAAACGTTCGGTATAGTCACATTCTTAATAAATGCAGGAAGGGATACAGCTAAATTAAATGGACATCACATGTCAATTTGAATGTGTCACGTGCTGGGAGAAACAATTGCAGCAACGAGAATGAAGAAATTAAAAAGGAATTATGTTACGTTCAGAGATAGCAACAAGCCTTTGAGCTGCATAGGGTTTGGAAATGAAGGTGTATGTTTACTTTATAATCTTTTCAGATGAACATAATGTTAACAGTCTATGCATCGGATTGGAATAAAAACTTTTAAAATACAATTTTTCTAACTTGACAATAGCAGTATATGATATCTTGCTACGATTTACTCAAAACTGGTCAAACATACAGAAAAAAACATCTGCTTTATTGAGACGCTCATGTTAACCTATCACAATAATTAGGCAAAGTGTGTGAAGAAATCAGAGCCACTCAGATCAGATAAGTAGCATTTGTGTCTTCAGTGCATTATATCACTCATATCAGACAAATTAAAGACCAACAAAACTTGTGTCAGATTAGATGGTGTCTTCTTGAACAATGTTTAAATAAAAGTAAAATTTCCCTTTATTTTAATATAAGCAGTGTTTTTTAGAGATGTAATTCACAGAAGTAGCAACATTTCAATTGGGTAGTCTCATTTAATCAACTGTGATCATTTGAAACAATGAAGCCATTTATTTCAGTCAGCTGAGGTTGAAACCTGATGCATATAAGAAAGATGTTAACCAAATGCCCTTCTTAGGATAGTGAGGTCATCTCCCTGCTTTCAGAGCCAGTCTTTACAGCGCACTTTGAAATGATAAAATTTACACCAGTGACATTAACATAATGCATGGAACAAAATATGACAGATGTTTGTCATTTTTGTAAGCCTCGGGTTTTGAGATCTTATTCTCATTTATAAAAATATTTGATGGATAATTGCAAGATTTGTTTCTTGTTTAGAGATGTTTCTGAATGTTTTTTTTCTTCTTCAGTTTGTTTAAATGTATAATATTGTGTTATTTCATCCTCAGGTTAAGGAAAGAATTTAATGAAATTTTATCCAAAGAAAATCAGAAGTTGTCAGTGAATGACTTTGTCATCAAAGCCTCAGCCCTGGCCAATAGAAAGGTACCAGAAGCCAATTCTTCATGGATGGGTGAATTTGTCAGACAGTAAGTACCAACTTAAATATTAAGAGACAAAACTTTCGCCTTTATTTCTGAGTTTATAACTTTTGTACTATCCCACAGTATACTGTCTTAAGGTTTGTTCTTCTGTCTGTACTTAGTTACGTACATCTCTTCAAAAAACATATTTGACTCCATTTTTAACTGAACAGCAGAATACACACTCAGTGGCACTTGACTTTTTCTTCACCAATTACATTACTTGATCACATTAACTTTAGGCTATACTCAGCTTCCTCCGATTTCAGCATGCCACCAAAGACAAGCGTGCACACACACAAATAAATCATATAGCTAAAGGGAGGTAACTATTGTTAATTCCACATAGTCCTTGCCAGTTGGACACTGCGTAATTTATTGTGCATATATTTTGTTGTCTTGGGAATATAAGCTTGCCACATTTCAACGGTTTGTATATTTCTTTATTCCATTTTTTGGGGGGGGGGGGGCTCTTTCATGACTGAGATATCAGTCATGTGCTGGAAGTTTGCCAGCCTTCACAAACTGATCCTTCACAAATGTCTGGAAGACTTCTTGTCCATCATTTTGAAAAGGCATTAGAAGGCTATGAATAAAGAGCACAATCCAATCATTCAAACATGAAATTTTGCATATTAGCTGGAATTCAATTTTTTTTATGGGAGACATTGGCATGCTTCCTTTTTCACACAAATACAAAAGACATTGCCTCTAGTGACCATCACATCAGATCCAATTAAAAACAGATACTGGAATTATATATACATATTACAGCAAGCTTTGTCACAAGAAACATCAACCAGTCAGTTGGACAAAAACATAACCTTTATTAACACAAGTTGGCAGCCCACTGGTTTTAAGACTCTATACCTACCTGTGCATGTAAAAAGAAACATAGAAGCCAGTTTTGCGTGAAAAACTTTTTACTTTGCCAGTTTTATTGGCCAGCAAGTTGTTGGTTGTCCATATGATAGCCTGGCTGCTGACTATGCAGTTCAGTCATCTGGAAAATCATTTTATAGTTTGGGTGTCACTCTTGACAGTTACTGCAGCAAATGGATAAAGTCCAGCAGAGTACTTGGATGACCAGCATGCTTGACAAGCCACATTCAGGATATCAGTACATGACAAATCAGCATAAATCTTTGGTCTGGCATTTCTTTTCTGTACCACATTCGATGCTGGGCATGACTCGGATAGCACTAATATCATATTTGGCATACAGAAACATGCATTTGCATGATCATGATTTGGCATCATCATTGTCATATGGATTGTGATAGCCATGGACACTGAGCATATAAAAGGAGGACAGTCCCCTGGTTGACAAAGACGGGAAACAGACATGCCTGAACTTTTTGATCCATATATGCAAAGAATCGAGTTTAGTTTAAGGTGGCAATCAAGAATTTTGCTTCTGTTGGAATAGATACCCTTCACAAGCAGTCAGTACTAGTTACAAAGCCAAGGCCTTAGTGAATATTGATGTCAATCACTGGTCCTGAAAAATCTTGCCACAATCCTCAAAAATGTCAGAAATTACTGGGTTTAATGCCGCAGTTAGGTTAAACAGATTAAGTAAACTAACTGTTTACTTGACCCTCTCTCTGTGGTGACCTTTTACCAAGCTGAGATAGTCAGAAGTGACCATGTTTGGGATTCATTATTCTGATTCACCAAGATACTAAAAAAAGGGTTGTTTTTCTACACAATTGTGATTGGATAAGAAGTGAAAGACTTCTTGTGGTGACCCAATGCTTCCTTCCTTATGATTCTCCACATCTGTTGGGTAATGAATTGAAGAGGTAAGAAAGTGGACATCACTGGAGTTGGCCCTTCAATTCTCCATGCAAACCCATCACTTATGGATGGTGTAAAATGGGGTCTTTCAGAATTAGATCAGCAATCAGATATGGATGAAGAGAGAAAGACAAGACATTGTTTTCATATTTGCACTCTACACTCAAATTTCAAAATAAATTGTCCTGCTGACCTAGATTTCTTTGCCAACTGATCATGCATTTGACTATTATGTCAGACACAGGAGTGGTTTTAGGCCTACTTGGGTCTCTAGTTATTACATTTTAAGGAGAGACTTGATATAATGAGTTTACTGCTTACATGGTATAGATGAAACTTTTAACAACTGTTTGCATTGTATATGCAGCATGGATGATTTTTAAAAACAAATCTACTTAGTATACCTAGATTTCTTTGCTAACTGTTCTTGCATTTGGCTGTTCACCTTATGTTAGTCAGGGAAATGATCTTAGGCCAATTTGGGGCTTGTGTTATTACATTGTAAGAGAAAATTACCAGTTTACTATTAACATGATGTAGATGTGTAGATGAGATTTAAGCCATATATAGAAACATTTACCATCAAAAGTTTGGAAAATATTCAACAGTATATTAGATGAATAGGGATACATTATTGTGCAGGATGTTTTTGCCAGAAGAAATCACTATCATCACATTTTCTTTATTAGGTACAACACAGTAGATGTAAATGTTGCAGTGGCCACTCCAGCTGGTTTGATAACTCCAATAGTCTTTAGAGCTGATATTAAGGTAGGTCATTTTTAATTTTTATAATGCTGTTGTGAACTTTCTGTATTCAAACGTTTGTTTTCACACAAGTGGCCATAGTTTTGCACCTGGTCAGTGACCATAGTCTCATACATCATACCTGATAAATAATTAGTCTCGTACCTGATAAGTGACCATAATCTTGTACCTGATAAGTGACCATAGTATCATACCTGATAAGTGACCAGAAGTCTCATACTTGATAAGTGGCCATAGTATCTTACTTGAAAACTGACCATACTTTAGCCATGACATACATGATAGTAAAAGATTTCTGGTTGGTTATTTTATTTTTTGTGGCCACTTTAATAAGTAGGAGGTATATTAGATTTACATTGTTCATCTGTATGCTTTGTCATTGTGTTAAGCCTATATTTCAGTACACTTAAAACCAAGTTTTTGTGTGTGTAAATGATAAGCCTATATTTCAGTACACTTAAAACCAAGTTTTTGTGTGTGAATGATGTATACATATCAAAACCAAACTTGCTTGTATTGTATATATATATATATATATATATATATATATATATATATATATATATATATATATATATATATAAAATCTTTTTTTAGTCTATTCATCTCTCGGTTTTGTGATAAGCCTATATTTTAGACCACTTAATAAAAACTAATTTTGTGTTTGGGTGATAAGCCCATGTATCTCTCAATGAAACCAAACTTGTAGTTTGTTTACACCTTGGGATGAAGTTGTGTAGCAGTTAAACTATGTCACTGACTTAATTTCATACAGAGTTCCATGACAATTATGTCATTAGAATCTAACTTTAATGACCACTGTGTTGAAAGATTGTCTTGAAAGATCAGGCCTGGATTAAAGACCACTGCATATAAGTCAGTGTCGAAAGATCAGGCCTCGATTAAAGACCACTGCATGGAAGTCTGTGTTGAAAGATCAGGCCTGGATTAAAGACCACAGCATGGAAGTCTGTCTTGAAAGATCAGGCCTCGATTAAAAGCCACAGCATGGAATTCGGTCTTGAAAGATCAGGCCTGGATTAAAGACCACTGCATATAAGTCTGTCTTGAAAGATCAGGCCTCGATTAATGACCACTGTATGGAAGTTTGTGTTGAAAGATTAGGCCTCGATTAATGACCACTGTATGGAAGTCTGTGTTGAAAGATTAGGCCTCGATTAATGACCACTGAAACATCAGGTCTTGATTAAATATCACTGCATTGGAGACCAACAATTTTGTGAGACCAGGCCTGGAATTCAAATAACTATTGAGCTTGTAGTTTAGAGATTTTGTTTCAACCAATCACAAATGACATTTTGAGTAAACATACATTTCTTTGAGTAATTATGCATTTCTTTGAGTAAATTATCCATTTATTTGAGTAATGCATTTCTTTTAGTAATTATCCATTTCTTTGAATAATTATCCATTTCTTTGAGTAATTATCCATTTCTTTGAGTAATTATACATTTCTTGGAATAATTATCCATTTCTTTGCATAATCACACACTTTCTTTTTTTTAAAAACATTCTTTATTGGCAATAATTTAATTAACACTAAGATATTGACTCAGTTAATAACTACACACTTTACTCTTTTCGTGGAACAACAGCTGGTCAACAGTAGGACCATGTCAACATTCAGTACTTGTAGGTATTCTTTCAACTGTGCATATTCAGGAAGTGCTTATGAGAAGATCTTTCATCTGTCAGTTATCTATCTGCTAGCAGAAGTTTCTTATCATTACTTCTCTTAAACTACTTGCAGGATTGTCATGAAACTTAACACACACACACACACATTCATCCCTAGGTTTAGTTAGTCCTAAATTAAAATGGTGTCAATCTGATGTCTATAGTGTCCATACTCAAAATCTTACTATTGCCACTCTTCTGTATCAGTGATCATATCAACATGTCATTTTGTTAAAAGACTTTATGATATCAGGCTGATCACAATTAGATGTGATGTCCAGTATGGCTACCATTACAGCCATGTTGAAAATCATGTTTTAGCTACATAACAGAAAGTTATACTATCATAGGCTTTTAACCAGAAGACTTACATGTTTAATGGTGCTGAATGAAAATGGAGCTGATCTGATTTCTAATAATACATAAGAAACAACATTTGACATTATGTATTGTTACAATGAATATTGCTAAATCCACAGACATTATATATTGGTCGAAACAATAAGACTTGATCCTTGACATTATGTATTGTTATAATGACTATTGCTAGGTCCACAGACATTATATATTGGTTGAAACAATAAGACTTGATCATTGACATTATGTATTGTTACAAGGAATATAGTAAGATTTATGGACATTTAAAGAGTCCCACTACTCGCACTCAGAGACATTACTTCTTGATGAAAGCTAGCAGTTGTACCATAATTTATTTCAATTTCAGGGCCTTTCATCAATCAATTATGATGTTGTGACACTAGCTGAAAAGGCAAGAGAGGGAAAACTTCTTCCACATGAATTTCAGGTAGTATGTCTGAAGACAGTAAATGTAAATAAAAAAATGGGATATACAGTAGTCCCCCTCTTATACGGCCACCCCTGCTGCACCGGCAAAGTGGCCTTATAAGACGGGTGGCCGTTCCAGAGGGGAGCTAAATTTATTATGAGAAGTACATGTATATGGAATGTACGTAGTAAGAAAGTTACATACTTCAAAACATTAAATATCTTCATCTAAGTGAAACATTAATCATTAAAAGGTTCTTTTTGTTAGAATAACAAATTTATTTCAACTGAATATACGTTACTATTTTTTCTTTTTTGTTGTAAGTGTGATATGCGAGCGGGTATTGTTGTCATGCACATTGCAAATGGATTCAAAAATGTCATTTACATCTTGGTACATATATAATTATCTTTCCATTTGCTCCATTTTCCCACTGCTTCTGAATAACCTTCTTATCGGTTACGACTTTGTTTATTCAAATTATTTCAACATAAACTTGCTTTTTCGAGTCTTTACTTAAAAATTGTTCGGCAAGTCACCACCCCCCTCACCCCACCCCCCATTCCCCGATGTCGTCGAGTCTTCTAAAATGATGTATCCATTAACGTGATGACATTTCAATGTTTGGTAATGGTTTTTTCGGTAATTGCTGACTATGCGATTAAATTATGCAGATAAAACTTGTGTCGAGTGTACGAAATACAGTCTTTGTAAAGGAAGCCATAATTAGTTGTCACGTGATTTTTTCGGTCTTTGTCTGGTACCCTGTTGATTTTTTAAGGTTCTTTGTGTGTGCCAATGTACAAAATCTATTTTTAGCATATGCTGACCCTGTTATGATTATAACAATTACGTCTGGTTATAATCATCAAAGAGAAGAACTCGACATAGGTGTTAAACCCCAAACTCTTATCATAACATACTTGAGCCCATTTCCTGTAAACATTGACTTTTATAGATAATGATATACTATAAATCTTTAGTCGACACTTTTAACGGCGACTTGACACTTGGAGAGATGTATCTAAGATAGAGATAATCAAAATTACTTACCTTACGTCAAGATTTGAATTAATTATTGGTTCTGGATACATTTGAAGAAACAATAGTGGCCGTTCATGAGGGGGACATTTTACATTTTTTGTACAAAATGCTGGCTGCTGGTTGCATTAGAGGGGTGGTTGCTCTTGAGGGGTACTTTTGAATACAAACTCGTCGGTGCCAAGGAATTCTGGTCGTAAGAAGAGGGTGGCCGCTGTTCAGGTGGGCCGTTCAAGAGGGGGGCTACTGTAATTCTTTTCTAACATTACAATTTTCAGCGGTCCGTACTATAGCATAAACATATTATCTGATCGTTACTTTTCCATATCAATATGTTGTCATGCATGTCATTGTGATTATAAGATTTTAACACATTTATCTGACAGCATCCCAGCAACATGGATTTTAAAGTTCATGCAAATGGTGACAGTCTGCTCAGAAAAATGGCTGTCAATGCAAGAAATGTGAGATCAGTAAAATGACTTTATTTCCAAGTTCACTTAACAGAATGTAATCAAATTTATCAGCATCCTATACAGTCTTGTTACTGATAATGTTTTTTAATTTGATGATTTAAGCATGTTAAGCATTCTTTGACTAGCTTGGGTTTCTTGTCAAAATATATCTCCCAGTTCAGTATCGTTATTGATTTTGTTTTACTAGCTTGGGTTTCTTGTCAAAATGTATCTCCCAGTTCAGTATCGTTATTGATTTTGTTTTACTAGCTTGGGTTTCTTGTCAAAATGTATCTCCCAGTTCAGTATCGTTGTTGATTTTGTTTTACTAGCTTGGGTTTCTTGTTAAAATGTATCTCCCAGTTCAGTATCGTTGTTGATTTTGTTTTACTTGCTGGCAATTCTGTATGTGTATTGTAGTTTCTGAACAAGAATAACTAGTGTATGAATATGATTGAATGAAGAATAAGGTTGTTCTAGTCGAGAATGGTGTACATGAGTTCATTAATGTACAGAATAATGTTGTGTTAGTCATGAGTGGTGTACATGAATTCCTTAATGTACAGGATAAGGTTGTGGTAGTCTCTGGTGTACATGAATACATGAATGTACAGAATAAGGTTTTTTGTAGTCAGAGTGGTGTACATGAATTCATTAATGTACAGAATGAGGTTGCTGTATTCTAGAGTGGTGTACATAAATTCATTTAATGTACAGGATATGGTTGTGGTAGTCTCTGGTGTACATGAATACATGAATGTACAGAATAAGTATGTACATGAATACATTGTTTTCTAAATTGATCCAAGTAATTTTGTTTGGCCCCGTACCATTACAAAGTATAAAATATTCATGGTTTATTGATGGATACGGAATTGCAGCAAAATAGAAGTTGTCATTATAGTCAGTTCTGACCAACTGCTGACTTCATCCACTGCTGGGTTCTTTCATTCTTCAAATTCCAAAGGACGATTTACCAGTCCTATGACAAGTAATGTATGAATCATCATGCAGTTGTTGAAAGTTACATTCCTCGAAAATATGTTGTATCACATTTCATAGCGGAGATCCTGTGTTCTTTTGTTATTGCAATGTTTTGATCCTTCTTTTATTTCAGGGAGGCACATTTACAATATCTAACCTAGGAATGTATGGAATCAAATCATTCTCAGCTGTTATCAACCCACCACAGGTAAGTGAATGTGCAGAAATGGTATACTGGCAGTTGCAGGGTTTATATTATACTCTGATTGCAGGGCTTTAGTCATTGATGGAATAGATAAAGTGAAACCTTTGTATAAAGAACACCCCCTATCATTTAGTCATACTGTCACATCATTGCATGAAACCTTCACCATATATGGGTCAGGTAAACAGCAGTCCAGAATATGTATCTGTTAAACAACATCCCAGAATATGGATATATTAACCAACAGTCCAAAATATAACAACAACAGCTCAGAATATGTGTATATCAATCAACAGCCCAAAATATATAAACAACAGACCATACTATGTATATATTAAACAACAGCCCATAGTATATAAACAACAGCCCATAATATATAAACAACAGTCCAGAATATGTATATATCAGTCAACAGCCCAAAATATATAAACAACAGCCCAAAATGTGTATATATTAAACAACAGCCTAGAATGTGTATATATTAAACAACAGCCCAGATTATGTATATATTAAACAACAGTGCAAAATATATAAACAACATCCCATAATATATGTGCATTAAGCAACAACCTAGAATATGTATCAATTAAACAATTGCCCAGAATATGTATATTTATAAAACAGCTTAGAATATTTATTCGTTAAACAACAATCTATAATGTGTATTTCTTAAACACCAGCCCAGCAAATTTATCTATTAACAGCCATTATCTCTTAATCAGTACATTAATATCACTGAATCGTGTGTTGAAATGGAAGTGGTCAAGTCAAAATATGGATAGACGATTGTATGATTCTCAAGATATGACAGACTTGATTGTATGATTGTTAAGATCATAACTACATTGTATGATTGTCAAGATCAAGTATGATTGTAAAGTATGGATGTCGGATCATGTATGACTACAGATTTAAGATTTATCAAGATCGTGTTTGTAATGTATGATTGTGAGGATTCATGTATGACTACAAATTTAAGATTTATCAAGATCGTGATTGTAATGTATGATTGTCAGGATCATGTCTGACTACAAATTTAAGATTTATCAAGATCATAATTGTAATGTATGATTGTCAGGATCATGTCTGACTACAAATTTAAGATTTATCAAGATCGTGATTGTAATGTATAATTGTCAGGATCATGAATATAATGTATGATTGTCAGGATCATGTATGACTACAAATTTAAGATTTATCAAATTTGTGTTTGTAATGTATGGTTGTCAAGATCATGCCTGACTACAAAGTTTAGCAAAAGAGAGAGAGAGAGAGAGAGAGAGAGAGAAAGGGAGAGAGAGAAAGGGAGAGAGAGAAAGAGAGAGAGAGAGAGTATTTGAACATATACAATCATTTCATCAATATGATTCAAGTCCTTATTCTCATGAATATAATTTCAGGCCTGTATTCTTGCTGTGGGATCAGCAGAGAAGCAGCTAGTGGTAGATGAATCAAGTGATAAGGGGTAAAATTACTGAATACATTTAGTTTTATGAATGTGATAATCCTTTTTCATTGCTATATGTCACATTGTAGATGCTTTGTAAGATTTGCTTTGTTTATCCATGTTACATTGTGACATAGGGGGCCCCCCAGTGGCTGAGTGGTCTAAAGCGCTGTCCGTTATGGACCACTGCCATCTCGCCTCTGTCTGCGTGTGTTCGAGTCAAAGATTTGGCAAATGTAGTTATGTGAGAAAGCTTGTCAGTAGCTTGTCATGGGTCGGTGGTTCTTTCCGGGGGTTGTCCGGGTTCTTCCTCCACCATTAATACTGGCCGCCATGTATAGCCTATATTGTGCTCAAAAATGGCGTTAAACCATAAAAACCTAAACCTAAACATTGTGATATTGTGTTTCCAGCCATGCGGATTGGATTTCTAATCATGTTGATGAGTTTATTATTTAATTCCTTCCTACTCTTGCATTAAGAAGCATGTGGTGTAGGAACTTGTACAGTATTGGTACATTGGAATTGGAATAGTATTGTTTACCCGTACATTGTCTCAATCATCAATGTTATCTTTTACATTCCTGTGCAGTTGCTAATGAAATAAACTTATTTTTATGTTTGGACAACCATTTTATTCAGAATGTAAGCATTGTGCTTATTTGGTGTGTATTTTTTAAGCAAGATTGGTCAAATAACTATTCTCAGATGTTGAGGCAAAGTTCCCATGGTCATCTAGATTAATCTGAATTCATTTTCTTCCCAGTTGGCATAGTACTTGTATTTATGTCAGACTCCTGTCACAATTACCTTCAATGACAAGTATTCAGCATGAAAACGTGAGACATTCTTTCATTCTTTACAATTTGCTTGCTTTCTGTTCTATCAGAGAAGAAAGTGGTCTTGATCAATGAGAAACTTTCAGAATTACCCACATGTTAAAATCAAGTGTCTTGATTACTTACTGGGCATGCCTGAAAGACATGACATAGAATACAAATAGCAAATGATACAGGCATGATATGTCTGCATACCTTGTATGACGAATTACTGATTTTTACTTGCCACCCTTTTGAACTCCAGTATGAGAAAAATGCAACAGTCTGCCCTGAGGAAAATAATGAGATTTATAAACAATAACATTGTATCTTGTTTACACCATTAATTAAGCATTTACAATAATTATGCATATATGTTATGACATGTGTGTATGTAGACAGTTTTCAAAGAAATACTTTTCTGACATCAAATTTATGGAAGAAATAACAAATAGACAATTGTAGTGAAAGCTACATAAACTGATAAAAGAAAATCAGTTTCCATATTTGTTTTCATTTTTCAGATACAGACAAGCTACAATGATGTCTGTCACCCTTAGTTGTGATCACAGAGTGGTCGATGGGGCAGTAGGAGCACAGTGGCTTGCAGAGTTTAAAAAGTTGATAGAGAAACCTGAAACCATGTTATTGTAACCTGGTTACACCAGTAAAGTTTGTCATGGAATGTGTACTTTAGAAACCAAGGCAATAAGTATTTGTAGATATCAGATATGTAATTAAAATTAAAACTTCTTAAAGCACAGTTGAATCAAGTCATTGTGTTCTACATCAGAAGTAGGACAGATTAGCCTGGTATGATATGATCTCTGTCAGTTATGCCTTGGTGATTATAATGATATCAGTTTTATTCACAACTAGGTTTCTGTTTAACCTTTATATTTTTAATCTTTCCATGCCAAACCAGATACCAGCTTTATAAAATATTTCAAAATTAACAAGTTGTTTAAACCCGTACCAGGATGTAGTAATCCATCCATTTTTACCTTTAATATACTTTTTTTTTTTTAAAATGTATGCTGTTGGATGCTGTCTCTAACTTTTCTTTGTAGACTGCACTTAATAGTTTTCTAATGAAATTACACCTTTCCTAATGATAATAGAAAACTTTATGTAATCAGTAGCCAAAATAAAGGAGTAGGTGAGGCTCTCTGCAGATGCAAAGTAGTTCATGCATTGATTAGGAAACAGGTGTTTGGTTTCAAAACAAACAAAAAAACAGATACATCTGATTTGTATTGTTTACACCAGTATTATTCTGTGTTCCACTGATATGTTTGGTTTTATATTGGGTTGGTGCTTTATGGCACAGCAACACAAGTAGGTTATTTAGTGTCGAGGCTATAGGAGTAAAGTGCCTTGGTTAAAGACACACCACGGTAGCCGACCAAGTATGGTCCAGTTGAAGGATTTGAAC
Source organism: Unio pictorum (assembly GCA_030141615.1). Taxonomy (NCBI): domain Eukaryota; kingdom Metazoa; phylum Mollusca; class Bivalvia; order Unionida; family Unionidae; genus Unio; species Unio pictorum. The sequence continues at coordinate 520,456 of JARLTB010000610.1, forward strand.
ATGCACCCTATCAGTTTTTAGCCAGGCACACTAACCACTGAACAACCATGGCAACATACCGGTAACCTATAGGAAATAAAAAAATAATTTCAGCTACTTTTGTGAAAGAGTTGGATGTCTTTACAAGGATTATAACAAATAGTATACAGGTAAAAATAATATACAGGTTCTCATATAAGATTCTTTTTGTTTTGATTTACTGGGCATCAGTTGCTAGTTAAATGAAAGATAGATCATATGTAGTTGCAATTAACAAGAAAATTTGTTGTAGATCGATTTTAGCAGGTTTTTTTTCTCCATTCTTTTGATGAATGTTGCAGTTGAGACACAGTCTGTTAGTAATGGATGTTTGAAGCAAATTTTGACTACAGGGGTGGTGCATTGTATAGGGTTGTGTATGTATTACATATCATGTATCAAGTTTATTTCCTACTAATAGATGAGAAATTGATTCCATTGTTTAGAATTAGAGTTGGTATCATACAATATTTGCATAAGAATTCACTCAAAGTTGGTGATTTTTTTTTAGTGTATAGTATTATTACTGGATTGACACAAACAGAATCCTTGATGTGAATAGAAGCTGGATTTATGTACAAACATTGGCATTGTGAATATTTGTTAAGTGGAAGGTATTTTACTTTTGTTGGAATAGTGTTATTGGTTCGCACAGATGAAATCATGTAAATAAACAGACCCAGAGTCATGATGTACACCGGTGTACATTTTTTGCCATGAAGCCTGCATAGCAGTCATCTTTAAAATGACATGTGCAGCACATAAACTAACTTTAATCTCAAATTAGGATGAGTAGTAGAGTCTGTTTGCAATAATATTTATGCTCTTTTGCCTTTGTGTTTTAGAAGTCTTTTGAGAGACTTGAACCACCAAATAGGCAGGATTGTGCTGATGTGCCATACATACATACATACATACATACATACATACATACATACATACATACATACATACATACATACATACATACATACATACATTGATGTGCCATACACACACACACACAGTTACACACACACTATTTTTGTTGCACAATAATACTTCGAGTATTTCACAATGATTACAGAAATTAACATTTTCTAAAGTGTGGTTTATATAAGTAGCTTTGATTGCTTGATATATTGGGGTGAATACGGTAAATCTGATTGTTTTTTGCCAAGAAACATAATGTATAGTACAATAATGTATAGTACATACTCATTACAAGTCCAGTCCAACTGCAAACGTTATAGACCCAGATCTTCTGTCTGTCACATAATGTGCCAGATCTGGGTCTGTGTGGTTAAGATTAATCAGTAAACAGCATAAACGCATATATGCTGGCACATAGTGTCATTGCAATGACCAGTGTCTATTTTGTTTGCAGTTTGATGTTTTAAATTTGTTAATCAGGAAATTGTAACTACATAGAAAATACAGGATAATATTAAGCCATGGTGTATATTTATAAATGTAAGATTTTTTATTCTTGGATTGTATTCCATGTAAACACTTGTCATTTATGCATTCATAACATTTGCTGGTGTTAATGTACAAACTGAATGCATTCATAACATTTGCTGTTGTTAATGTACAAACTGAATGCATTCATAACATTTGCTGGTGTTAATGTACAAACTGAATGCTCACATCATTGAATTGGTTGATCAAAAGTCAAATTTCCGACTGAAAAAAAATCTTTTGTGTCAGGGTTTATATCCACCATAATAAGGAAATAGGAAAATTTAATTTTGGTCTCAAATTCATGATAATTACTTCAAAATTGTTGATATTTGTGTGCCAAGTACTGGAAGAAAATGTGTACTAGGTTATTATAAAAATTTAATAGAGGCTTGAATACTTAAGCTGTTCATTGTTACTGAATCTCAATTAAAACATCATGCCATTTTTTAGATTCATCAAAATAAACAGTCCATGACTCCAATCTCTTTTTTTTATTCTTTTTACTGGATGTTGTATTCGTTTAAAACCATGTATGCAATTATTATTTATTTATACCATACAAATAATAATAAAAAATCATGATCAAACAAAACTCAATCTCAGCAGATCTCTTATCCCAATTTTGTAGGAGACCAACGTTTTAGGACAATTTTCGCTTAGATTGAAATTGAGCCATGGCTTGATTAAGTATTAATCAGCTCACAAGTCCTAGCATAAAATACCTGATCTTATATATAGTGACAGCCTTGGATTTTGGGAGCTTTTATGTTAAGGGAAAATTAAGCATCACATTCTGTTAGAATTATAGCATTCCATGATTGTTTCTTTCTCTCCAAATACAAAATCTTGTCATCAGAAACCAGCTATCACAGTATCACTGTTGGCTGCAAAATTTGATCATTGTGTAAAAAAAAGTAGCAAAATAAATTCCCACATTGGTAAATAAACTGCTCCACACCCAGATAGCTGATCTTTGCCATTACAGATAGCCCTATACCAGGCAGAGGTAATTCACATATTCCTGACACTCTTAAAATCATCGCATTCTTGATATACACATTTCAAAGGTAAAGATGTGGCAGCAACTTCCTTTCTATGGAGCACCTTAACAATACTTTCTCACACTGGTGTTACTTATATTTGGTCAAGTCATTTATATTTATTTTTACAATATTTTCTCACACTGGTTAAAAGATAAACCTTCATCTTTTCCATACAAAACTCATCCATACATAAATCTTTTAAGTACCTTACAAAAATCAGTTTTAACATCATTTCAATATCCACTTCCAAACTGAAAACCTTGTAATTAATTAAGCTTTAAAAAACCATTAGTTTGTCAACCCAACGATATCCCATTTAACCATAGAAAGCCTTGTAGTTTAGTCTCTAAAAAACATTTACTACCCAACAATATCCCTTACCACAATGAAAGCCTTGTACAATGATTAAAAACCCAACAAAATCCCATTACACTTATTTAAAAAAATTAATTTGACAATCCAACAGTATCTCTTTCGACAATGCACGTGTCATAAAATGATTAATTTAACAAGCCAACAATGCCCTTTATCACAGAAACTCTCATAATGTAACAACCCCAAAATGTCCCTTTTAACACTGAATGCTTTGTAAAATGATTAACAACCAAACAATATGACATTCCACACCAAAAGCCTCATAAAACCATTAATTTTACAAACCAACAATATCCAAAGTCTTACAGAAACATAATTTACTTCATAAGGTATTCCATACTATTGACTGCTTAGAATTTGGGTAATAAACGGCAGATAATCCTGTCATTCTTTAATGGAAAATTGCACTGACTTGAGATGCATACATTGGCATGTTTTCATATACTTTGTGCCAAATAAGTAGAATTAAAAGTACACAAACATGCTTCATAATATTCAATACTGGAGAGTGGCATCCTTCATCATAAATTTTATACATGAGGTGATGGTATTTCAGTCTAGGGCACCTGCCTGGCTCATGGAGATCTCCAGAAGGGTGAACATAATGAATACAATACCAATTTTCACTGACAGCAGAACACATTATTTGATGATTGTATTGACCTAACAACCAGTGATGACAAACATTTTGCATATAAATTCAATAAGAAAGCTTATATAGCTGTACCTATCACCAAAACAATTTGTAGTATAGGTTTTATACATTATGACATCCTTCATTGTAGTGTAGGTCTGATTCATTATATCACCCTAGGCATGATTCATTTATAACACCATTGTAGTATAGGTCTGATATATTATGAAACCATTCATTGTAGCATAGGTCAGATTCATTATGATGCCCTTCATTGTAGCATAGGTATGATTCATTATGATGCCCTTCATTGTAGCATAGATCTGATCCATTATAATGCCCTCTATTGTAGCATAGGTTTGATTTATTATAACAGCATTGTAGTATAGGTCTTATTCATTATAACGCCCTTCATTGTGGTATAGATTTGATTCATTATAATGCCCTTCATTGTATTATAGCTCTGATTCATTATAATACCTTTCATTGTAGTATAGGCCTGATTCATTAAATCAACCTTCAACACAGGATATAGCATTGTAAAACCACGAATCTTGTACTAAAATAACTAAATTATAAACAAATAAAAAAAAAATAATTATATAGAATTTTCAAAATCCATGAGTTAAGAAATTGAAGTCGAAGCCATTTCATTGTGCATACTATATGTACATGCTTATGCACAAACTCAGATCACATAATACATTGGTAAATCTGACTGCAGTTTCTCAGGAGTTGTTATTGTTGTTGTTGTTGTAGGGTTTAACGCCATTTTCCAGCACATGATAGGCTATACATGGCGGTCAGTATTATTGGTGGAAGAAGAACCCGGCGAAACCCCTGGAAAGAACCACGACCCACGAAATGCTACTGGCAAGTTATCTCTCATAACTACATTAGCCAAATCTTAGACTCTAACCCATGCAGACAGAGGTGAGATGGCAGTGATCCATAACAGAGAGCGCTTTAGACCACTTGGGGTCCCTTTTCACAGGAGTAATTGACAACATAATCAGTATGGACCCTGATCTTTCCAGCACATTATCATTAGTCAGTAAATCAGAGTCTATGTTGTGTGCTATTCAACTCCTGAAGTATAAAAAGCAATTAGCTAATCTTGTATTCAGTCATAGAGTCTTATTCATTAAAGGCAAGATGACAAAATGGGAATCAGTCTAGAAATAGACACACACACTGATTCATTAAAACACCATTCATTTTTGTAAAGGTTGTGTTCATTATAACTCCATTGTAGTATAGGTTTGATTCATTATAATGCCCTTCATTGTAGCATAGGTCTGATTCATTAGCTAATGTGTCTTTAATATAACAGAATATAGTTGTCTGCCCTTGATAAATAAAGAGTACACTAGACCACCTGCAAAACTGACACATGTAGGGTGTGTGTTTTATTTTTAATGTAGCTTTAAACAATTATCAGTCATATTAGAATGATGTCTGCAGTGTGACAGTTTATAGTGCTGTCTAGCACTGGGCCATCATACCAAAGGCATGTAGCATTATATCCCACCCAATGACACCAGACTAACTTGTGCTGGAGCTGGAGAAGTTAGCGTTGCATTGAATGTCGGCATCTGAGCCAGCATTGAGGGCGCAATCATCAGCAAATAAGATATACCGGATGGTGTCTACATGACCTTGGTTTTTGCTTCAAGCCTTCTGGGATTGGATAGTTTACATTTGTACGGTACCTGATGCCGACTCCAACCTCTCCATCTCTGAAAGTATTATTGAGGTTGGCAGAGAACAATATACTAAACAGTGTCAGTGCTAGAACACAATCCTGTTTGACGCCATTGGTTACTGGAAATAGCTCAGACGTCTCTACGTTGTTCTGGACTCGTGCCTGCATGCCATCGTCGAAATGCTGCATAATGGATATAAATTTTATTAGGCATCTATACTTGGCTATTACCTTCAACAAGCCTTCTCTGCTGACAGTATCAAAGACCTTTGTCACGTTGACATAGATGGAGAAAAGGTCGTTGTTTTGCTCTTGACATTCATCTTGTAGCTGCCTCACTGCAAACTCCAAGTCGATGGTTAGTTTGTATGGTTTGCCCCTTAACCCTCTGACTTTGTTTATAATTGTTTTCACTTCTCCACCCCTATAATTCTTTGTTCATGATTCTGCTCAGAATTCTTTAATCTATATTTAGAAATGATGTAGGTCACCAATCTTTTAGATCACTCTTTTCCTTTTCACCCTTAGATATATTGTTATCATCCCCTCTCTTATGGTAATTGACATTTCACTTTGTAGAAAAATATTGTTGTATAAGGCTTCTAGGTGGTTGTTCTTTTTAAAAGTGGCATAAATACTAATGTGATCCCATCAGCTTTTGGAGACTTACCTTTTAGTATTATATTTGTTATTTGTTCAACCCACACCCTTCTAATGATTTCTATACTTTCATTTTTTTGTTTTCCATTATGTTTTCTTATTGAGAATTCCTTAGGAAATCTATTTGGCATTATATATTGCTTTATATATGATCGTTTGTAATATTCCCTGTCTGTTTTGATTTTTGGGGGTGGGGGTGCCTTATAACTGCATTAGTCGAGCGGTCATTCATGTTAACTTAAGGAATACATTACTGTCTTCTTTCTTATAATCTTTTTACTGCGATAACAATATATATTTTCTGTTTGAGGATGAAATTAGTCAACACAGATTTTTCTAAAGTTGTTAGTGGGACCAATGACAAAAGTGTAGTGGTCAGACTTTAAAAAATAACAAAAATCTGTCTCCCATGATGAATAGCTGATTATTGTATTGTCTGTCCCCATCATGAATATCTGATTACTGTATTGTCTGTCCCCATCATGAATATCTGATTACTGTATTGTCTGTCCCCATCATGAATATCTGATTACTGTATTGTCTGTCCCCATCATGAACAACCGATTATTGTATTGTCTGTCCCCATCATGAACAACCCATTACTGTATTGTCTCTCCCCATCATGAACAACCGATTACTTTATTGTCTGTCCCCATCATGAACAACCGATTACTGTATTGTCTGTCCCCATCATGAACAACCGATTACTGTATCGTCTGTCCCCATCATGAACATCTGATTACTGTATTGTCTGTCCCCATCATGAACAACTGATTACTGTATTGTCTCTCCCCATCATGAACAACCGACTACTGTATTGTATCTCCCCTATGATATACATCGGATTACTGTATTGTCTGTCCCCATCGTGAACATCTAATTACAGTATTGTCTGTCCCCATCATGAACATCTGATTACTGTATTGTCTCTCCCCATCATGAACAACCGATTACTGTATTGTATCTCCCCTATGATATACATCGGATTACTGTATTGTCTGTCCCCATCATAAACATCTGATTAATGTAGTGTATGTCCCCTAAGATATACATGAGATTACTGTATTGTCTTTCCCATCATAAACATCTGATTACTGTATTGTATGTCCTCATCATGAATATCTTGACAGGTACAAAATTAAACATTTTTGTAAAAGTTTTCAATAGTTCAAATTCTCTTGTTCCCTCAGAAACTTTAATGTTTTCTTGCATTTACATACGCATCACTAGACACTACTATCATCACTAGACACTTCTAAGCATCACTAGACACTACTAAGAATCACTAGATACTACTAAGCATCACTAGACACTACTAAACATCACTAGACACTACTATCATCACTAGATACTACTAAGAATCACTAGACACTACTAAGCATCACTAGATACTACTAAGAATCACTAGACACTACAAAGCATCACTAGACACTATCATCACTAGACACTACTAAGCATCACTAGACACTTCTAAGCATCACTAGACACTACTATCATCACTAGATACTATCATCACTAGACACTACTAAAAATCACTAGACACTACTAAGAATCACTATATACTACTAAGCATCACTCGACACTACTAAGCATCACTAGACACTACTAAGCATCACTAGATACTACTAAGAATCACTAGATACTACTAAGAATCACTAGACACTACTAAGCATCACTAGATACTACTAAGAATCACTAGATACTACTAAGAATCACTAGATACTACTAAGAATCACTAGATACTACTAAGAATCACTAGATACTACTAAGCATCACTAGACACTACTAACCATCACTAGATACTGCTAAGAATCACTAGACACTACTAAGAATCACTAGATACTACTAAGAATCACTAGACACTACTAAGCATCACTAGATACTACTAAGAATCACTAGACACTACTAAGAATCACTAGATACTACTAAGAATCACTAGACACTACTAAGCATCACTAGATACTACTAAGCATCACTAGACACTACTAAGCATCACTAGATACTACTAAGAATCACTCGACACTACTAAGAATCACTAGATACTACTAAGAATCACTAGATACTACTAAGCATCACTAGACACTACTAACCATCACTAGATACTACTAAGAATCACTAGACACTACTAAGAATCACTAGACACTACTAAGAATCACTAGATACTACTAAGCATCACTAGATACTACTAAGCATCACTAGACACTTCTAAGCATCACTAGACACTACTATCATCACTAGATACTACTATACATCACTAGACACTACTAAAATCACTAGACACTTCTAAGCATCACTAGATACTACTAAGCATCAGTAGATACATCTAAGTAACCTAATTATTCTTGGAGATTTCAACTTTCCCCTTGACTGGAAAACCATACACGTCAAAACTGCAAATTTTCCATTCATCTTTTAAATCTTAAACAGTCAGTTAACCAACCAACCCATAAACTTGGTCACATTTTAGACTGGTTTCTTTATAGACCTGATGATAATATTCTGCAATCCATTCTTGTATCCCACGAACTTGCATCGGATCACATCTGCATTGTATGCCATCTCGACGTATCAGTCCCTAACCCTCCACCTCTTTGCTACTAAGAGAAACCTCCATATGATAAACAGAACCGAATTCATGCATGACGTCCAAGAAAACCTAGCAACTTTTTTTTTTACATCCAACAGCGGACAACTTTATAGCTGCTTGCGTTCATTGCTTGAAAAACATGCCCCAGCCACCAAATGCAGAATATCAATAAAAAAAGTGTTCTCCATGGTATAAGAGGCTTTGGCTTTCTACCAGACTCACTATTCATAAACAAATCTATGAAGCCGCTAAGAAGAACGTCACAAACATAGTCCATTTAGCCAAATTATCCCACTATTGTACCAAGATCACGGAGAGTTCCAGCTGCAAAGAACTGTTCATGATAACTAACAAACTAAATGTCAAGGAACAAATATACACCACTTCCAACAAACTTCTCTCCAGTAGACCTTCCGGACCAATTTGTAAATTTATTCCGTGACAAAGTACGAAACATTAGAGATTCGCTTGACAGCACAATTTCAACTGACTCATCAACATACAGTTATGATGCAGAATTTCAGCGACAACCATTAGGAGCATTTTAACTTGTTTCTGTTGATTTAGTACCGACAATCGTGATGAAAAGTACACCAAAGTCTTGTGAACTTACTCCAGTTCCGACATCAATGCTCCTAGAGTGGTTAGACCCAATTTTGCCTTCACTAACTGATGTTATTAATATCTCTCTCATCGCGGGAATTCCCATTTTTTTCAAAACTGCCATCGTAAAGCCTCTGCTGAAGAAACCAACACTTGACCATAACGATTTAAAGAACTGCCGCCCAGTTTCTAATCTCCCATTCATAAAAAATCTCAGAAATAGTTGTTCTAACCCAACTTGTATCTCATTTGAATTCAAACAGTCTTTTTAGCAATGTGCAGTCTGCATATCGCCCTTGCCACAGTACGGAAACTACTCTTCTGAAAGTATTTAATGATATTATCTCTGCTTTGGATAGTGGAAAGATTACAATCCTCACTCTCCTGGATTACTGCAGCATTTGACACAATAGACCATGATATATTACTTCACCATCTCCAACATGTATTTGGCATTCAAAATATAGCCTTACAGTAGTTCCAAGTCCTACTTAGTCAACAGGACACAAATTATATCTGCAAATATAATACATTCCAGCCCAGTTGATGTATGTTGTGGTGTTCCACAGGGATCTGTTCTTGGACCTGTTCTCTTCATTCTGTTTACTCAGCCGCTCTCAAGTGTCATAGATCATCACCCAGTGTCGCACCAATTGTATGCTGATGACACACAAATATACAAGTCTAGCCACCCAACTGACGTTGATGCTACCATCCATGGAATAGAGAAGTGCGTTTCTGAAGTGAAATCATTGATGACATGTAACAAGCTGCAGATGAATGATGATAAAACTGAGGCTATTCTGATCACAACGCAAAGACTTTCTCATTCACGTCCTTTACCTTAGGCAATAAATATCGGCAACACCAACATTACATTCTCACAGTCAGTACGGAACCTAGGCGTTACTCTAGACAGTACTCTCACATTTCACCAACATGTCATGAACATATGCAAGGCTGCATATCTTTAATTGAGACGTATCAGTTCCACTCGTAAATATATTTCAGTTGATGCCACTAAAAACACTTGTGTTTTCATTAGTACTTTCAAGACTGGACACTTGTAACTCAATTCTGTCTGGTTCGTCACAATGTTTACTCCAGAAACTTCAAAAAGTTCAAAACACAGCTGCACGGATCATCTTTAGAGTACCTCGATCAGAGCACACCTCACCACTGTTCTGTACCCTACATTGGCTATCAATTCGATACAGAATGAAACACAAAATTTGTTCTCTATGCTATGTTTTAATGACAGACTAAAGTCCAACATACCTATCCAGCCTCACCCATGTGTATACACCAGCTAGAACCTTACGCTCTTCTTCTGATAATCGTATACTCATTGTTCCCAACGTGAAAACAAACTCATATGGACAACGTTCGTTTGCATACCAGGGCCCGGCGACGTGGAACGAATTGCCCATTGAAATTAGACACAAAGACAGTGGTCCCTTTTATGAGTGCTCTTAAGACTCACCTGTTTCGACTGCAGGGACAAATTTAGCGACCTAATCATGTTTTGTATCTTATATGTTTTCAGCATGTTTTTAATTTTTCCAATTTCATTGTTTTTGTCATTTGTTGTTCTGTAGTGTAGTCATATCATTATTGATGGTGTAAAGCGCCTAGAGCTTCGAAAGATTAGGTGCTTTACAAAGTCCTCATTATGATGATGATTATTATTATTATTATTATTATTATTATTATTATTATTATTATTATTGTTATTATTATTATTATTATTATTATTATTATTATTATTATTAAGATCGGTACTTACTGTTGTTGACATTTTGCTGTTCTGGTAGCGTGGTTGTGTTTTGCGTTATCAGCATCAGTGTACAGAATTTTGCATATAATTATGCAAATTTCGGTCAGCGGAATGATGTGTGTTATTCGTTCGGGATCTGCCAATCACTGCCGAGCGCAATTTCAATATGGAGACGAAAGATTCGTTACGCTTCGTACGAAGATTTCAGAGAGCTCGTATTTCATTAAAAGAACCTCTACGTACTTGATAGTACCCTAGAATTGCCTTTTAAATAGTATTTAATCTGTTGATATACATAAATGTCCAAATATTTATAAGCAAATTCACCCTCAGCTGCACTATTGTGCCTTTAATTAGAACGGACACTTGATAAGTCAATGTTTTCAATGCATATTTAATAAGTACATTTACCTGTGCGAATCGAGTTCAAAATAGTAACATACAAACGTTTGCTTTAATCGTGAGGGTGATACCTCTTGATCTACAAAATTTTATCAGAATAACTTTAGAATACAACAAAATGTTATTGTTTTAGATTCTTCGTTATTAGCACATGTGATTAGCGATCACAGCCAATAATCAGTAGGGAAATGTGTCGACAACAAATCAATTTCAGTCCTACCATTAAAAAAGTTCAGTTATTTTCCCCACTGATTTTTTACAGTAATAAAGGCCAGCATCTGTATTGATATGACAAATGACGTATGTTTATACAGGAACATAACTGGGGAATCCCACAGATAAAATTAATAGAATATTTGAGAAGACAGAAAATTCCCACGTTAAACAAGCTGTGTGTCATTTCACATTACATTATGAGCAATACGTGAATCACTTCTTATCTCATTGTGAACAAGTTGTATAGTTTCTTATAACGTTTGTTTGTTTGTACATCCAAGACATTTGTTTATTGTTCTGTTCAATAAAATTGTTCTGGTGTTCATTTTACAGTCGTCATTTACCTTGTGACTTTTACTCACAAAAATATGGAACATGTAGGATCTCCAGTTCCAGCCATCTATCCTTCCTTCAGTACATACTTGTTCATTATTACTAGAAGATATGTACCACATAGATGGTTCAGTCTTGAAATTCCTGGTCACAATTTCGGATTGAATGTTTTCTGGTACACCTTCATGAGACCGAAGATTGCTAGTTATTATGAAATGCGTGGTTTTTCCCCGTTATAATACATATTTATGTAGAACTAAGTACGAGTTTCATCCTGATCAAACAATGTATCTAAAAGCATTTTTTTAAAATACAAAATATATTTACCAAAATAGCGCCACACAGCAAACATCAGGTCATACAGTAACACGTAATAAAAGCTTTCCTTTGTGGGGATATTGGAGATGAAGCAGAAAAAAATAAGCAGTATGATGATGTTAAAAGTGCAAGAAAGTTTAAATCATCAGCCTATATACGAAAATTAACAAGCCCGTCATGTTTTGCCCAACCCAATTCCACCCGTAAAAACTGAAATGACGTACCTGCACTGGTAATTAGCGAGTATCCATGGTTGCTTAAACTTATATTTGCAAAATAGAATACAGACAAAAGATGCAAGGATATCACAAACATAAAATTCACCATACGAAGATTAAGAAAACACATTCCAGGCATCAGTGTTGCATACTTACCAAGCACTAAAATCACGCCCGTCATAATCACAATACGTTAATCACAATTAATGTTTATGATCACTTTATAGTTTTATGTTTATATATACAATTATGTATTGTGTGTGCAGCAGGTAATAAGTTTATGTTAGCCTATCCTCTTTTTTAGTTCTCCAAGTACAAGTACCATTGTTGCAATTTGCATTGGAGTATCGCTGCCTTTCGTACTTTTTAGTGTGGCCGGTATAATAGCGACTACTTATGATTTTCATCAACTATTAATTGTGCGAGTTATCACACATTAAATAAGTTTCAGCATTGCATGACCTATCTAGTGGCCTAAGTGGGTAGAGCGTCCGCCTCGGATGCGGATGGTCCCGGGTTCGAACCCAGGCGTAGTAATACCACAGAAACACAGTGCTAATTAAAACCGATAAAATAATTTTATGTTTTCATCGATTTCGCCGAACTTTATTGATGAAACGTCAGACTCCTGTGGTCATACCAGAGTCTCGACAATGGAAATAGCTGCCTCGCTTGCCACTCAGCTTTAAAATGTTTGTGTTACGACTGGTCTGTCTGGTATCAGTATAACGTGACTGGGTGGGACATTATGCTACATGTCTTTGACATCGTACTCCAGTGCTAGACACAATTATTAACTGCCACATTGCAGACATCATAGGGACTGAATTTTGTTTTAAAGCTACGTTATGAATACCAAGCCAAACAGACATACACCCACATCTTGGGATGTTTTCGACATTAACAAATGATATAACTTATCAATCCTCATTCCAAAATTGTTGTCGAGTTGGTTTGAAATCCTCTACAAATTACATGACATGATGTATGTATGTATGTATGTATGTATGTATGTATGTATGTATGTATGTATGTATGTATGTATGTATGTATGTATGTATGTATGTATGTATTGGATGGATGGATGTGTGTGTGTGTGCGTGCGTGCGTTCGTGTGTACGTAAGTATGGATGGATATGTGCGTTGTTGTATATGTAAGTAGGTAGGTAGGTAAGTAGATATGTATGTAAGGATTGTACATTCTGGTTGGATTTATGTTGGCTTTTTTAAGCGTTGATCTTTTCTTTATTGTTGAATTAGCAACAGTGTTCATTGTTTCGTTATTGATAAATTAGCTACAGCGTTGATCTTTTCTTTATTGATAAACTAGCAACAGTGTTGATCTTTTCTTTATTGATAAACTAGCAACAGTGTTGATTTTTTCTTTATTGATAAACTAGCAGCAGTGTTGATCTTTTCTTTATTGATAAATTAGCTACAGCGTTGATCTTTTCTTTATTGATAAACTAGCAACAGTGTTGATCTTTTCTTTATTGATAAATTAGTAACAGTGTTGATTTTTTCTTTATTGGTAAATTAGCAACAGTGTTGATTCTTTCTTTATTGTTAAAGTAGCAAGTTTTGATCTTTTGTTTATTGATAAATTAGCAACAGTGTTGATTGTTTCTTTATTGATAAATTAGTAACAGTGTTGATCTTTTCTTTATTGGTAAATTAGCATCAGTGTTGATTCTTTCTTTATTGTTAAAGTAGCAAGTTTGATCTTTTGTTTATTGATAAATTAGTAAGTGTTGATTGTTTCTTTATTGATAAATTCGCCGCAGTGTTGAATTTTTCGTTATTGTTAAATTAGCAAGTGTTTATTTTTGTTCTTTATTGATAAATTTGCAACAGTATTGATATTTTGTTTATTGTCAAAATAGCAGCAAGTGTTGATTTTTTAATAGATAAATTAGCAAAAGTTGATCTTCTTTCTTTATTGATAAATTAGCAAAAGTGTTGATTTGTTTCTTCATGGATAAATTAGTTCCAGTGTGTATTTTGTCTTTATTGTTAAATTAGCAAGAGTTTTGATTTTGTTCTTTATTGATAAATTAGCAAAAGTGTTGATTTTTCTTCTTTGCTAAATTAGCAATAGTGTTGATCTTTTTCTTTATTGATAAATTAGCAATAGTGTTGACTTTTTTATTGTTAAATTAGCAGAGGTGTTAATTTCTTTCTTGTTAAATTAGCAACAGTGTTCATTTTTTCTTTGTTGTTAAATTAGCAAAAGTGTTGATCGTTGCTGTATTTTTATATTAGCAATGGCGTTCATCTTTTATGTATTGTTAAAAATTAGCAGCATGACTTCAAGCAATATCAGAGAAAATAATAAAACAACATAAGAGCTCTACTATGGTGCTTAAAAGCGGTTATTTTCTTCGAGAAGCATAAACTAATGTATGCATTGTTGTTCTTGGATTATGAACTGCTTTTCTGTGATTATTTTACAATAACTTGTTTAGAAATGCAAAATAGAATAAATGTATACATCTGTATCAAGTATCAGATTAATGATGCAAGTAGATTTATTTATTTTAATTTATTTATTCAGATGTCAGAGTATTGCAACATGAATTCAAAGAGTTTCCGTCTCCAAGCAACATCAGTGTATTATATATTTTGCTATCGATGTCAAGGCGGGAATATCTAGTTATTGGGATACTATTCTTAAGGTACCATACATAGACATGTGTGTGTATGTGTGGGATTTATACTTTAAACGTAGCTTTAACATCTTTTCACTCATATCGATACGATGTCTGCAGTGTGGCAGTTTATAGTGATGCCTAGCACTGGGACGTCATGTTGCAGACACGTAGCATGATGTCCACCCATTTATTCTATCCTGATACCGGGCTTACCAGTCCTAACACTGACCTCTTACTACGAGGCATCTCTTAGTACAGTTTTTGTAAGTCTTTGGTATGACTCGGCCTCTCGGACGCTCTAAAAATTAGAACACCAGAGCAGTCATAATCGAATGATTCGTTAAAATACATCAACTGAAATTAGCGATATGTTACATTATAATCCATCAACTAGTCTAGACATTGTGAGACTGTCATACAAGACATGGTTATGTTTTGACAATAAGCCAGCGTCTTTTAGCTAAATTAGGAGCCTATTGCAAAAATAGTAATACTGTTGCAGACATCATAGGTGCGTCTTTTTGCTAATTTAGGAGAGAATGGAACGCCGAGCCTATTGGACAAAAAGTAATAATGTTAAGAAGTTAAAAGAGAATAGAGCAGCTCATTTAAATATTTGTCAACCGCTCCGGTGGCCTAGTGGTTAGAGCGTCCGCCACGGAAGCGGGAGTTCTATCCCCGGCCGAGTCATACCAAAGACATACAAAATTGGTACTAACAGCTGCCTAGCTTGGCGCTCAGTTGTTGTTGTTGTTGTAGGTTATAACGCCATTTTCAGCACACTATAGGCTATACATGGCGGCAAGTATTATTGGTGGAGGAAGAACCCGGGAAAACACCCTGAAAGAACCACCGACCCACCAGAAGCTACTGGCAAGCTTCCTCACATAACTACCTAAGTTGAATCTGAGTCGAACAAATGCAGACAGAGGTGAAATGGTAGTGATCCGTAACGGAGAGCACTTTAGACCATTGGGGGATCATGCTTGGCGCTCAGCATTAAGAGGTTAGTGTTATGACTGGTCGGCCTGGTGTCAGGATAATGTGACTGGGTAGGACATCATGTTACATGTCTGCGGCATGATGCCCCAGTGCTAGACAACACTATAAACTGCCACACTGCATACATCGTGGCGATAGGACTGAAACATAATTAAAGCGACATTAAAAATCCTAATCAAACAAACAAATAAATAGATGTCATAACCAACCCAACTTCCCTTGCCAAGTACACACCTTTCTCACTACCTTAACAAGTAGAATTCATGTCACGAGCCATATTGCATTATACTATTACTTACTTTGGGAAATTTAATAGTAATATTGCAGTCTATATAGTCACAATCATTAACATCGTTACTACCATTATCACCAGGGGCCCCTAATGTCCGAGTGGTCTAAAGCACTTTCCGTTACGGATCACTGCCATCTCACCTCTGCGTGGGATCGATCTAAGATTCGGCTAATGTAGCTATGCAAGAAAGCTAGCCAGTAGCTTCTAGTGGGTCGGTGGTTTTTTCTCGGGTTCTTCCTCCACCAGTAATACTGGCCGCTATATATATATATATATATATATATATATATATATATATATATATATATATATATATATATATATATATATATATATATATATATATATATATATATATATATATATATATATATATATATATATATATATATATATATATATATATATATATATATATATATATATATATATATATATATATATATATATATATATATATATATATATATATATATATATAGCCTATCGTGTGCTGAAAAATGACGTTAAACCTTCAACAACAACAACCATTATCACCGCCACTGCAATCGCCGTTAGTATGGTATAAGTCACATCGTTGTTAGGGTACTTTAACAAAGACTGGTGTGACGGTAGTACTGTCTGATAATATGAGGAGAGGTGGTTTTATTTAGGTGTAGCAACAGTCCCAGTAGTGACTGAGGTATATGTTGCAGGTTAGACACACACACACACACACACACACACACACACACACACACACACACACAACACACACACATCCCTTGATTCATGGACAGATACTCCAAATTTTTTGTCTAACGAACCCCTGTGATAACAGTGGGTGGCAGTTCTTAATCGATGTATCAATGTGTTGGATAAATTTAGGTTATATATATATATATATATATATATATATATATATATATATATATATATATATATATATATATATATATATATATATATATATATATATATATATATATATATATTGTGATGATATTTTAATTATATATTTCAAATCCTTCTTCGGCTAATGCAGTTATGCGAGAAAGCTTGCCAGTAGCTTCTAGTGGGTCGCTGGCCGCCACGTATTGTCAATCGTGTGCTAAAAAATGGCGTTAAACTCTACAACAACAACAAATCCTTCTTCTAGACATTCATCCTGGTATAGGCATTCATCCATCATTTTTTGGTCTTCTTCCCTTCTTCTTTTTCCATTCTTCATTCTTTTTTCTCTTTTTTGATTTGTATTTGCTCTGCTGTTCCAGTTTCCTCTGATTCTTCTTTCTTTTTTTTTTCTCCATATTTCTTATATACTTTTTTGTTGTTTCTCTCGGGCTTTATTGTTGTCCTTCAAAGTCTGTGTTTTTTTTCCCTCTCTCTTGTTGTGTTGGTTTCTGGATGTCCTTGACATTTTCATTTTTCTTCCCTCTAAGTTGTTTTTGTGGTATATATTCTTCTAGACTATTTAATATTGTCACGGTATTTGCGTAGTCTCTTTTTTTTTTTTTTCTTCTCCTCTCAATATTATGATCTTTGATAGAGTCTTTTTTTCTGAAGCTGATTCTGTGTCTGCGAGGGTATCTACTTTTCATTTAATGTTTGTTGTTTTTGGAGTTGTGTATCTGAATGTTTGGTGTTTATGGGTTCTTCCATTCATTTTGAGGTTTTGGGGCATTTGTAAGGTGGGTGATATGTCTCTCCTCATCGATTTCACTTCCTGTGGTAAATAAATCCTTTGTACCATGCCTTAGTTAATAATTAATGTAGGTAGAATGCTCATTTTATTGTTCCGAGTCTGGTTTGTTCAATTTCTAGTATCCAAGTTCCGGTGTAAATTGAGAAATCTGGAACTGTTCTGAGCCTTGATGTTACCACTTTTATCTAAACAATTTCCTCAAACCAAAACCGTTATACCCATATCTGTTGATTTGAATAGATCTTTACCTGTATATCTGGGTCTGTGATTTGTAAAGTTACCAACACTGTTGACACACCGGGTATAGTTCCTCTTTGTTTCCCCTGCATATCCAAAAATTGGGTTCCTTCTTTGTAATTGCATTCAATATAGGATTCTTCCTCTGTGTCTATTCTTCGTATTTTGAAATATTTCTGCAAGTTCTTTGTCACCTTGCGTGTCTCGGCCATTTTTGTCTCCCTTTTTCCCTGTTTTTTTCTGTGATTGTTATTTCATTTTCCATTTTAAACTATTCCGGTTGACTTTCTTGATACGCGATTCCCTACGCCTTTCTTCTTGCGCTTCTAATCCCCAGATCGTAGTAAACGCCTTGATTTCGCCCTTTTTACACCTTTGCTCCAGCTTGCTTGTTTAGGTGGCATTATTAGCCGCTGATAACGACGCATATCTCTTGTATGCTTATTCAAAGATGAATAATATCGTGGAAGGCGGAAGTTTTATCTAGAAAATGTCATGGAACGAACTCCGTCAGTCGTCATATGATTATGTTTACTACGTAGTGGTTATTTTATTTACAAGCTGGCACGTGTTCGTATCAAATGGTTGAAGCACAGTTTAGGCCATCATATGCATTGGGTCGATGTAGAACAGAATCGGATCAAAACGTTTTAGAAGAGTTATCGATAGGAGAGGCTGTATAAGCAATGCCATAGTTTAACAGCTGCAGGGGTAACATTAATGGTCGTGGTTCAGTACGCAGTATACAGGGCAGCGGCGTCGCTAAGGTTGGTGTCATCCAGTGCGGTAAACTCATGGTGTCATCCCTCCAGACTTCCACCATGGATTTCTTCTTCTTCAAATAAGTCTTAAAATAAGTCCATATTATAAAATTGGCACCCTGTGCCTGCTAGTCATTTATTTAACTATGATCGGATCGGTTATCCGCTTATGAAATCCGAATAGACCGAGCAGTGTGTGCTCTGTAAAATTTGCAATTTTTCATTTTGGTGTCACCCCTTTGAGCAGCAGAGGGGACGAATCAGACAACTTTTATAGGCGTCGATTCGATAAACTCAGGCTTCCACGCAAATCGTAAAAAAAGGCGTCGTTTCAGTAAAACAAACCATAAAAAAGGGACGCCGATGTGGTTGACGCGTCCCCTCTGCTGCTATGGGGTTACCGATTGTTATCATGAAAATCATTTAAGACTTTACAAACAGATTAATCTGTAAAACCTCACCTCGTAGATCAATCAGATTATTGGATTGGTCGGTGAGTTTAAAATTAATTCTCGTTAATGAATCATTATGACACCGCATATAAACTGGATTAGTTGGATCCTCAATTATTAGAAACCCTGGAGGAGCCGTTGGTGCAAATGAATACAAAATATATTCTTGCTGGGCTTGATTTGATCGCTCAAGATTTATTTGATAGCTGCCTTCGATAACATCACACTAAATTCAATGCAATCGCAAAGGATATATTGACGTTGAACGGAGCAATATGTTTACCACCGCCGTCTGGGTCATTATTATATTTGAGGACAGTTGCTTGTGGTTGTATCGTAGTAAAATTCTCATCAATGAGATTGTTAACGGATTTTTTTTAGTTCGTCTGCATTTTATCCAAGAAACTTGAAATCTGGTAGATCGGCTTCTGTTATATTGTGTAGTGTTAGAAAATTTTGTTTAGAAATATTGTTTTTAGTGTCGGCATTAATAATTAACTGAATTATTTTCACGTGAATATATTCCATTTCGTGTACAAGCTGGTTTAATATTTCAATTCGTGTGATAATCTCTCGCTGATTAGACTCACGAAAAGCCTGTTGTAGTTGTTGACTGTATTCCTGATTGATCTCTTTAAAGTATTCAATAAATTTATTTTGTTCAATGTCTACATAATCTGTTACTGGATTTGAGCCAATAATAAATCGCCAAAAACCGTAATTCTTATCAAAATAGTACTACCTTGCATTTTTTATTTTTTTTATATTTAGGAGATCTTCTTTATACGATGGAGTAAATTCATGGTATGATTGTTCATCTGTGGTAAAATATTTTTTTTTTGTTTTTGTCGAGGTGGTATTTCAGGCCAACCCAGTATTGTCCTTATCGAGTTCTAATAGATATCTACGATATAACTAGGTGAGTTGATCTCAATGGCAGATGATAGCGTCGGCTCGTGAACCGTTATAGCGATTTTCGATTCTGTTCCAGTAATAGATTTTATTCTGCGCTGAAATTCGGCATTAACTTGTTCAATTTGGTATGACCCTATTGGTATTAAAACAACATTCCAGTCTGGAGTCCCGTCTTCTTTATTCTTATTTGCGAATACCAGGGAATTATTCGGTTGTTGACCACCAAATGCTATCGACCTAATATTACGCCAACTGTGATACACTCGTAGTTTTACCAGCGCTATCTCCTTCGCGGGAATCGGAGTAGGGAATTCACACACTGAATTCAAGATTGGTTGAGGATATTGAGATCATGCTTGTTTTCACCGTGTTTGTCTTCTCCGCTATTCGTTTAAGTAGTTTTTGCGGTGTTGTCGTTGTTATTATTATCCTGCTCTAATTTCAACATCGTGGAATCATACAATTAAACCATTTTCGAAAACTCGCTATCGAATATTAATGTATCATCGAGTGACGACGACAATAACGAGGACAATTGCGAGTACGCTGTTGATACAACATGAAATTTGATTACGTGATCTTGCAGTTTGCGCTTGCTGCACGACGATAGTTTTTTTGTTGTTATAATCGAAATTATTCCCGCGATAGTTGTCGCCGCAGAAATGCAAATTGAAACAGCTATTAGAGCAATCATTGTCACCGAGGAAAGTATAATACCAGCCCCGGCGATTACACCGCTCACCGAGTACACGGTAACATCAACTGCGGTGATTCTTCGTCGGTATTTTTTTAATTTTTATTTGGTACTCCTCGGTGAGGGTTTTGAGTTTAGTTTGAAATTCTCTGACCTGATCATAGCGATATTGAGATACCGAAGGCATCGTCGGCGTTGTCATTTTATTTCAAATCGTTTACGATTTCAATTAAGTTGTTTACTCAGATCCGCTACGAATTCCACATACCATTTTACTGAAACCCCAGCTAGATTTTTATCAGTAGATGTTATCGTGAATTGTTCGGTTGTATCCTTGTCGATGATCGTTGATATTGTATTGATATTGTATTGTTGACTCCAGATGAACTCGACGATGATATATTAAACTGAGTCGGTGTCACTAGTGTTAATCGATAAATATCCTTGACGGTTGCAGTGATATTTAGTATATTATTCGTAGGAGTCCATGCAAATGATCCGTGTTGAATCGTGTATACCTTGTTGGTTTTCGCATGAGGAATTTTAGTTTTTTCAACGATTTCTATCATCCTCTTTGTATTTTCGCTGATTGCCTCGATGGTGTTTTTCATCTTACTGATGGTTTTTTAATATCGGCGAGTTTTATGTCAATTTTATCTAACGTGGTTGCCAAACATTTCTCAATGATGTTTTTACGAAATGATGTAAACTTTTCAACGTGTTTTTCATATTCGGATTGAAGTGTCGTTAGTTCTAACATAGAATCTTTTATTGCAGTTAGCTTCGGTGTCGTCACCGGTGGATTTTCAAAGAAATCCGACATGGTTTTGTCAATACTGTTAATTCTGTCCACGATAGTTGAAACGAGTACACTCGATTTGAGTTTACCCTGATCGTAAAACAACGCGATAGTATTCTCTGTTGCGCTGCGTTGTTTAACTAAAATATCACTATGATTTTAATCCAGCGAGTCAGTGTAATTAAATTAATGAAAGGTACTTTACCGACATTAGTGTTGGTTTCCTTTATGAAGTGATAAAATGTCAGTAATGATTCTTTAATTTATAATTGATTATACAGATGATTAACTTCCACGTGCGATATTGTGTTTGAACCGAAACAATTACGCTAATTAATGAGCTGTTTCAGTTCGTATTTAAAAGAGAAAATTGATGTTATGATCACTTTAGAAGTAGTTATCAAGCAAGCTGATAGTTACTCTGTGGATAAAATGAGTTTGCTAAATTATTTTCGCAAGGAAGGTAATAACGGCGATTCGGAGAAGGTAAATTTGTTTGAAAATGGAGGGATAAAACGTAAGACGGATACTGATTGTGCGGTAGCTATTTCTCCAAAGAGACATAAGCAACAATCCGTGATGGCAAAAAATGTAAAATATGACACTACTAAGAGACAGAGAAATTTTCAGCCGCATTGGGTTGATTGTTATCCCTGGCTTGAATATATTGACTCGGAAGGAAAGTCAAAGATGTTTTGCAGTTACTGCAAACAATATCCAAAACTGGCACAGGTTGGAAGTTCACCCAGTGTATTTGTCAGTGGAAGTGACAATTTCAGGATTGAACCAATCAAGTCTCATGACATGTCTGGACCCCACAAGGCCTGTGTAGCACAATATATGCATGACTCTAACCAGCATGTGTAGAAAATCAGTGAAGTCAGAGTTGCCGACACTCCACTAGGAAAGGCCCTTTCAAAACTAAATGAGACTGAAATGAAAAAAAATGAGAGCTCTCTTTAACACAGCCTACACCCTAGCCCGTTATGGAAAACCATTTTCTGATATGGAAATGATGTGTGCACTCCAGGAGAAGAACGGTGTTGAACTTGGCATGAATTATAAGAACAGATTCAGGGCAACATACTTTGTTCTATCAATCAGTCAAGTCTTGAGAGAAGTAGTTAGGGAAAGACTGAATTCCAGTAAATTCCTTTCCATTCTTGCTGATGGAAGTACTGAAGCAACAGGGAGTGTGAACCCTACAAAAAATAGAAGGCGTCGATTGGTAATCTGATGTTTCTACCAAATAGTTAAAAAAAACGACGCCGATTCCTCGATGTTGTCGTTGTCACCACCATCGTTGCTGCTTGGAACTTTCAGTTCTGAGTTAACCGAATTAGCTATAGATACGATGATGAATTAGCGATATATTTTTTTATATAATGGCAAACGTTGGAGAAGCACAAATAACTAGATTAACTAGAGAACGGTTGGCAGCGATCAAGAAATTTCTCCCGATGAGAGATTCTTTCAGAGATAACTTGCAAGCTCGACAACAAGCGAAGTTAGATTTTACCGCTGATACTGAACAACTATTTAAGCCTATAACTACGGCAACTGGAGAAGTTGTTACCGCGATAAAAGAATCTAAACCACCGGTGGAATCTAAACCACCAGTGGAATCTAAACCACCTGAGGTAAAACCTAAAAAAAAAACGGTGGTGCTAAGGTTCAAGAATTACGAAATAGATTTACCGAGGAGGGTTTAGCACTAATCGATAAAAGTGATGCAAAAGGTTTAGTAGGGTTTGCTGCGTTGGGTTATTATCAAAAAGGAAGATTTTTAAAACCTGAACATAAGGGTTATATTAAAAACGTAGAAGATTTTTCTAAGGCGGTTTATAAAATTAAGAATCGATTATCACAAATTGATAATGATGATCCCACGTATCAGGCGTATAACTGCTGTTGAACAAAAATATTACGAAGGTCAACAAAAAGAGGAGTTGTTAGTATCTGAACAACAACGATTAAAAACCGAACAACAACGATTAAAAACCGAACAACAACAACAAAAAAGAGAAGAACAACAACGATTAAAACAAGAACGAGCAGAAGAACAACAACGATTAAAACAAAAACGAGCAGAAGAACGAGAACGAAAAAAAGAACAACAACGATTAAGACAAGGACAAAAACGTGTCCAAGAAGACCCTGTTATGGAAGATCCTCAACTAGAAGAACCACAAGAAGATACAATTGGTAGTGGTTATCACGGTGGTATTATACCTTGTTCAAGAAGTGTCCTCGATGATATATCACGGTTAGAAGTTCTCATTGGAGGAAAACGAGCTGGAAATAATTCTCCGGAGATAATTAACGAAGCTGCTGAAATCTGTTTACGGTTATTTCAAGGTCGTTTAATGGATATGCGACTATATCGTAGTTTCATCGATGAACTTACCGATGATTATTACAGCGATTAATCATCGATTAGATATATAGCATTTAAATAAAATGATAGTACATCGTTGTATGAGCAGAGCAAGACCTGTTTATGTCGTAAATTCACGATTACCAGTTTACAAGGTGACTTTCGGAGATTGACTCGGTGATGTTGTCACTGGATTATTTACTCGAGTTGCTCCAAAACTGCTACCGATCGGTAAAGAAATAGCGTCAAAAGCTATTGGGGTTCTCGGTGATAAAATTGGTACAGAAGTTGGTAACAAGGCCGTTGACGTGTTTGATGCTGCCAAAGAAAAGCTTATGTCGTTGGCAAGAGGTTTTACCTCAAAGAGAAAACCAGTAAAATTACAATCTACTGATAAAATGCCTCCTAAAATAGGTAGCGCAATTAATAAAATAGCAAAAGCGAGGTTGAGATTAATCAAAGATTTTCAGGTTCTGGTCTGAAACAATTAATGATTTAGATCCACGACTACAATATAATGTTTAAACACGAAATCGTTGATGCTTTTGATGTAGATGTTCCTGTACGAAAAAATGATTCTATACACGATTATCAGTATTTTTCGTATAACGCCCAGAATCAAAATACAAGGTCACGAATTGAACTTAGATTTGATGACACATCTAAATACTTCTTGCCGTCTGAAGCATTCATTGAGGTAGAGGGACGACTAGTAAAGCATGATAATACTCCATTTGTTGCCGCTGATCACCTCTAAAATATTCCGATCGGGTTTGTCAACAATGGCATAATAGCGTTATTTAGCAGCGCGCAGTATATAATTAATTCTACTAGAATCGAAATCCATCGATAACGATGTTGATGTTGCAACCACAATAACAGGTTTAGCTAGATATTCAGACGATTTTATTAAATCTGCGGGTCATTCAATGATGTTTGCGAAGGATACTACCAATAGCGCTGACCATAATCCATTTGTTATAAGACGACCACAAAAAAATGCTAAAAACGCTAACGCTGATGTTGAAGATGTTGTTATAGGTAATAATCCTAATTACAAGGCAGGATTTGAAGCGAGAAAAAAGAACATAGACAACGAGGGTAGATTTTCATGTGTGATTCCATTGTCGCATATATTTGGATTTTGTAGAGATATAAGAATAGTTATCTTTGGTGCTAGTCATACTGTAGTGCTCACGCCAAACTCAACTGATGATTATGCTCTTCATCGTAGTGATGCTGCTGGTGTTACTGACGGTAATGTAGAATTAACAAAATTAGCGCTATGGATGCCAATTATGACTCCATCGTTGACTGTTGAGACGCGGTTGTTATCTTTTATGGATCATGGAGGAAAGTCGTTGCTGTCATGGTCTGATATTACAACACCTACCACAACTAGTAACGTTGTTGGTGTGTTTACTTGGCAGCTTGCGCTAACGAAAAAATGTTTCCGCGCCAAGACATATCTTTGTTGCACTACAAAATGTAAATCGAACTCAAAAGCGAGCTGGGGTTGCAAATGATAATTTACAATTGCGGTCTCATATGATATTTGATAAATGTGACGTCAGTGAAGTATCATTGCGAATAAGTAATCAGCAAGAACCCGCAGAGCAACTTATTCTCGATTACGGTAGCAATCAAACAGGACGAGTATATCATCGATTATGGTCTTATATGGGTCGTGATCAAAACGTCGATACTGGACTTCAAATATCACAATGGGATTTTAAAGAATTGTACCCAATTTATTACTTTTCGTTGCAACATCTTGATCTATCTAAACACTCAACCGTTGATGTAAAATTTCAAGCTCGTATCGGTGATGCTCTTGGAGGATTTAGAGTATTTGCTGTTATTCTCAGTGATAAATCTATGATGCTCGAAGGTGGTGGTCGAAAAATGCGAGTCATTGATGCACCGATAGAAAATTTGTAATGGGACAATTAGATGATCACTATCTAAATAAAATGTCATACAATCATGTTAATGTCACCCTGACACCCGGTCAGGTAAAGAAACTTCAATCGAAAAATTCTACTGCGTGTGGCACAACGATAACTCTAAAAAAAGAACAAATGACAGGTGGATCAAATAAATTATCGCTGATAAAAACTCAGATTAATCATTTCAATTAAGCATTAAAGGGTAACACAGGAATCAGATTGACTTTTTCACAAGCTGCAGTCAGCGACATGATTAAAACCGGCGGTATATTCCCGTTGTTAGCTGCAATTCCGGCGTTGATTGCAGCAGCAGCCCCACCGGTTGCTAAAGCAGCAGCGCTAGGAGCTATTGGCACCGCTGCAGGGCTTGCAGTAAAGAAAGCAACCGGCGGATCAGTTAGAACTAAAAAAAGGGAAAAGGATTCAGACTACCAGGAAGTCGATTCACAAGATATTACAAAACCAATTAAATCCAATGTCAAATTTTGATTTACTCGACGCAGTAAAAAAACTCCCAATAAAACATTTCAGAGGTGTATTCATGCGAGATAAATTACCAGCACAACCACAAATACCAGAAACTGGTATAATTAATCTCGATGATAATACTGGACCTGGAACTCATTGGGTTTGTTACGCGATATAGCCAACATCGATTATTTATTTTGACTCATATGGATTACCACCT
Source organism: Unio pictorum (assembly GCA_030141615.1). Taxonomy (NCBI): domain Eukaryota; kingdom Metazoa; phylum Mollusca; class Bivalvia; order Unionida; family Unionidae; genus Unio; species Unio pictorum. Next base: position 547,289 of record JARLTB010000610.1, read on the forward strand.
CCAAATGAATTTCTCGGTTATGTATCTAAGTTGTTTACAACTCATACTAAAGTTTCGTCGAAATCAATTCGTGATTCAATCCCAATTTGGTATTCAACGTTACCCACGCAGACTTTAACAGATCCTCCGATATGTGGACGAGAGGTTCTTAATGCGTTGACGGTTATCTCGACGAGTTCTAAATTACCTCACAAAGCCATCCACGACTACACGATGAAAATCAAAAGATTTTTTAATCAAAGATTTTCCAAAAATCACTTAAAGAGATTCATGTAATATACCATGGCAGATATTTTTGGGAGATCAGTATCACCTCCTTCCGAAACAGTTACTATCGGACAAGTAAAAAAAAAATCAATAAAGCTATCACATCAATAGCAAACTTAGATGAATCAAAACAATCCTCGATCAAATAAACGCTCTAACGTGATTACAAAAAACCATCGATGACGTTAAAGTCACCGCTGGTGACTCCGCCATTGATATGAAAAAACTACGTGACGAGTATAACGATCATATAACCAAATTTAATCAGCTCCAGCAGGATATCATTGACAGCATCGAAACTCCCATAAATAATTTCTTTGGTGTTCCACGTGTGACCACACCAAAAATCACAGAGATAAAACATTCTATGTTGGAGCTAGCAACACTTCAATCCGAATATGAAAAACACGTGAAACAGTTTTCAATGTTTAGTAAAAACATCATAGATGAATTTATTGGAAGCCCATTCGATAAAATTGAAATGACTCTTCCCGAGATTAAAAAATCCATCGATGAACTAAAAACGTTCAACGATGCATTGAAAGATGATGCAGCGAGGATGATAGGCGTCATCGAAAAAACAAAAATTCTTCATGAGAAAACCAACAACGTAGTATACACGATTCAACACGGATCAATTACGTGGACTCCCACAAACAACATTTTACACGTAACTGCAGCCGTCAAGGGTATTTATCGATTAACAATAGTATCACCGACTCAATTTAATATATCATCGAGTAGTTCATCTGGGGTCAACAATACGATATCAACGATCATCGACAAGAATACAATTGAACAGTTCACTATAATATCCACTGATAATAATTTGGTTAGGGTTTCAATAACATGGTATGTTTAATTCGTAGCGGATTTAAGTAAACAATTAAATTGAAGGGGAAATCCTTCGGATTTCATAATTGAAAACACTAGCGTTTTTAAAATAAAATGACAACACTAATGACTTCGTCATCAATGATTTCATCATCAACACCGATGATTCCATCATCATCTCAATACCGTTATGATCAAGTCAGAGAATTTCAAACTAAACTCAGCTCGCTCACTGAGGGGTATCAGATGAAAATAAAAAAATACCGACGAAGAATCACCACAGTTGATGTTACCGTGTACTCGGTGTCAGGCGTTCTCGCTGGCGCTGGAATAATACTCGCATCAGTTACAATGATTGCTTCGGTCGTAGTTCCGATTTGCATTTCTGCGGTGGCTACAATCGCGGGTATATGAACCGGGATAACAAAAAAAATATCATCATGCAGCCAGGTTAAACTCCGCGACTACATAATCAAATTTCATGTTGTATCAACCGCATACTCGCAATTATCCTCGATGATTTCCTCGTCACTCGATGACATGTTTATATCCGATGATGAATTCTCGAAGATGGTTCGGTTGTATGATTCAACGATGTCAAAATTAGAGCATAGTAATTACAATAACAATGTCTCAAGAACTGCTTCAACGAATAGCCGAAAATACTACCACGACGAAAACAAAATTAATCTTGTTGGTAACGAATGCACCAGAGTTCAGCGTTGAATTTAACCCTCCGCTGGCAGCATCTGAGATAGCGCTGACGCAATTAAGATGTTACTACAGCTGGCCAAATGTGCGATCAGAACCGTTTGATGGTAAACTCCCCAACAACAGTTTTACATTTTCATACAAAAATAAAGTCAAACCAGATGGAACAAAAGAACCAGAATGGCACGCAATACACCTACCCACCGGGGCATATGACATCGAAGACATCAATGAAACAATCAAAGAATCCATCGAAGCAATCACAGGAAAAGATACCATTGACGTTCCAGATGGACCTGATAAATCCCCCATTGAAATAAAGGGACATGAACCATTATTATCGACGGTCATTGAGATAAATTCACCGGACTACGACGTAAATATATACAACAGCTCAATTAGAACCTTATTGGGGTACCCTGAATATATCCCAGGCACGGTTGATATCAAAGATCTACCACGCGAGCCATTAAAATCCGACTTTGTTTCGTCGAAGGACCATTATCATGGTTTTGATGTTGGTGATGTTGATGGTATTCCTAAATTAAGGAATTTACCATTCCATATAGATCTTAATAAATTGGGTGTCGGGGAGTTTAATGAGCGTCCTATTATTGAACAGTTCACAGTAATGAACCAAGAATTCGAGCGATTTCGAGGTTTTTTGATAACAGCAATTAGTACAATCCTACCTTACCGCGATGATGTCATCAAATATTACGAAGTATGTAATCAAATCATCGTCGGTATAAAACTGTACAATTCCACTCTGATTGATATATTATCGCACAATTTTAGATTAAAAAGAATGTTTTTAGAAAAATATAAAATCCGCGAGGAGGATATTCCAACGTTTAAGTTTCCAAGATATAATGCCCCGTGGGTGAGTCAAAAACTCACCGACACCATCGATGAATTCTTCCCACGGATCCACACAGCATGGTTGAATAGTCTTCCTGTGGTTCATTTCCAGTTACCAGAACCTGTAAAATCTGATTTCTTCACTGATGATTTACCCGCTGTTGATCCAAATGGAAAATCTACGATTTTTAATTACAATTTCGACATTAATTTTCTACGACCTCAAGATATTTATCAAAATTATTCATATAATGTCTACGACGGGACAGAAACTGATACACTTGGACGTTACGAATACAACGAGTATGGTAGAATAATATAGAGATTTGCTCTTGGTGATCAAGGTGTATTTATAATCACAGAGAAAAGTCTCATTGGGATCTTCAATTCGATGAAACAATATTCCAAACAAAACTAAACCAACTTCGAAATTATCTACAACGATCTCTGCTACTCGATTTAACAGCTCAACGTGATACAATCAAGCAACAACAACAACAACTAAATCAAATTATCGCCGATATGAACTATCTCAATGATAAATTACTCTCTCTCGTCTACGAAGACAAATCTGGAAGTGCTAGCACTTCAAACAGAGAAAAATTCAAAAAAGTATTTTCACGTACCGATAACGATTTAGTCTTTGCTAAGTTTACAGGATGGGATGTACCAGCAATGAAAGCGTCGTTGAAGAAACTTATTAATGAATTCTTTCCGCAGATTCATGCATTATGGTTTAGAATAAACCCCCCAAATAAAATTTTAACATCAACGAATTCAGTATATAAAAACATCAAACAAATATCCCCCGGAAACGTTGATATATCATCAGTTATTGCAATCCACGTTATTTGTGATGTGGTGTTAGGGAGTTTCGCAGTTGATGTTTCAAAATCAGATAACGCTGATCTGGGATACATCCTATACACGTTTTCCCCGAATGTTTCCCAGGGGAGTTTAATTGTGATGAATCCACCTCATTTAACCTACTTGGAAACCACTAATCGACTCATAACCAGGATGAATTTTAGAATACCCGACCAGGATTTTTCCTTGATTGATCTTCGAGGGGAAAAATTACAAATGTCGTTAGATGTGAAAAGTTCTTAAGGGACTTTTTTGAAATTTCGACAAGGGATGCCCAAACTAGATTTAGAAACGTGTAAACTGTCAATAATATGTATCATCATACCCGAGTATTCATTTACGAGAAACATAAACTCGAAAATGCAATTAGGGAAATTTTTCAACGAAATGAGATTTCACTTGTGGATCAGGATTTTCACGTCGAACTAGTTATTGATAATCTCGGCGATGGTGTCAATGACACTAGTGACAAATTTCTACTTACTGAATCCCAATTACAACAGCTGCAAGAGAATACTATAACAACGATTAGTTGTAACTACGATCAAATTATGCAGTACGCTCATTCTTGTCTACACGTTGAAGATTTAATGAAAATATTATCCTCATGAAATCCTTTATTGGAGATTAAGTTTGTACTGGGGGGGGGGGGAACTACAGTGTTTTAATCCTAATTTTTGAATTAAAACGATTTCTAACGAGAAATCCTTAAGAGAAATAACATGGAAAATCGACCGTTTACCCAGACTGAATTATTCTAGATTTTTCTGGAATTTTGACTTTTTTTTGGGTCTGTTTTTAGTGATTTTCATTGATTTTCCGGTTTAATCTAGCTATTTTTTTATTTTTTTCTAGAAATCCTTACGAGAAATAACATGGAAAATCGACCATTTGACCCGACTGGTCTCTAATTGAATTCAATAAAATATCAGTGAAAAAATTATCCAAATCGAAAATCTATGATTTTTAATCACAACAATTTCAGAAATAATAATAATAATAAAAATAATTTTACTACGTTTTACAACTCTTTGGTATGTCATTGTTCACCGCGTTTGTTTGACTACCATCTAGATACCTGTATGAATGGGCCCACATAGCGTTACCTGTGTACACGGAAGTTATACAAGAGGCTCTCTAAGGGTGAGACTCAGCTTGTTCGATTAGAATTTTTATATACCTCGCCTTGGAATTAATAAGTTTTCTTTGTTCATATTCGGCTCCTAAGTGTTTTCTAACAGCTTCTACGACTGTATATAATGGTACAAACACAATAACATCTTCATGATAAACTAAACTCTCACGGAGGGAGTTCTGTATCCGCTTGATTAGACAATACTGTCTCGAAAGTGTGTATTTATTATTTATTCGTGCAGCGTTTATGTCTTCAATGTCGGACAGAATTTGATCAGAATCCAAACCGCATAGTTGAATGTTTTGATTTTTCAATTTATTTATTTCATTTATAATAAGGTTAACATTTTCAGAATTCATTGTTGAATATAATTACATATTTTTAATTATTTTTTTTTATAAAAATAATCAAAAAGAATTCTGGAAGTGCTAAGGTGTTGGTCATCCTAGCACGTCCAGAAGTATTAGGCGATTATATGTGATGGTATATATATAATGGATGACGACGGCACACAACCCATTGGAACCCCTTTGGTGTATTTATACATCAAACGGCGCCCAGGGTTACAAATAATGATTATGATATATACAATGCACTGGATGAATATACTTAATTAAGGACGGCACATTCAACCCCAAGGATCTAGTGTATATGGCTGTTGATACATAATACTTAATTAAGGACGGCACATATTATGGGATATATACAATGACAATGGATGACGACGCATATGGTATGTACAATGACAATGGATACATACAATGATGTTGGATGAATAGGATGGTATGTACAATGACAATGGATATATACAATGAGAATGGATGAATAGGATGGTATGTACAATGATATGGATATATACAATGACAATGGATGGCGGGGGCGGGTCAACATTCATCATACGTCAATCATTACAACCTATATGAAAATCCTAGGTTGTATGAATATAAAACAAGTACACATACACCGGATAGTGTATAGGTTGTAAGGATCACGCATTGATTTTCGACACACTTATAACCCCCAATAGTATAACGAGACGAGGTCGTATATAAGCTACTCATTACAATAATCAATATGTAATAGGTTTCTCATTTTATGCTAAACAGGAACATACTACTGCAATATATATATATATATATATATATATATATATATATATATATATATATATATATATATATATATATATATATATATATATATATATATAATGGACTCACATATTGTTCAAACAATAAATATGTTGATCATATGCACGTGTGTGTGTGTTTTTCTTTTTTTTTTCTTTTTTTCATTTGCTGTAGATTATATTTATTATCCTTAGATTATTATAAATGTTACATTGTAAGGTGACCTTGGGATGGTTGCCCAACCCAGTGGTCTACCTATTACGGGGATAATAAAATAAAAAAGCTACTCATTACAAGGAAGTCAAACAGAGTTGTGTGATTTTATTCCTTGTTGTGTAATAATAAACTAACTTGACAGCGCTGAAATAACAGTGAATACTTGTAAAAAAAAACACTAAAAAGTGAGAATATAATTGTTTGTAAACACTTCGTCGCTGATTTTTTTCCCAAAAAAAGATAATTAATTATATCCCGTTGAGATTTATGACAATTTTAACAGCCAATCAAAAACTACCAACGAAACGGTAACTCCGTCATTGATAACTCTGTAATTGGTGACTTGTCACACGCCGATATACCCAAGCGAGTTATCTCCGCTAATACTATTCAAGGTACATACAGTTAGATGTAAATAAATCGAATCTTTTGTCCTGTCTTGCGGGAAATCGCCGAATTTTGTACTCCTTCTGCAACAAATCGTACTGAGGCTCTACAAATATCAAAATACCTACAAGCTGCAGTCATAGACTGAAATATTATCTCCTCGTTATTTTCAGTATTAAATGACCTTATCGGTCTAGCATTTTTCGAGTATTTCCCAGTTCCTCCTCGTTTTGTGTTTTCACGTTGTGTAAGAGCTTGTAAATTCGATAAAGAATTGTTCTTAGGATTAGAATCAATATCATCAATAACAAAACCATCCTTGATCAATCCATGGAAACACTCGTATGTAAAACGGTGATTAAGATGCATTTTCCCTCCAGCTTTAAATATCAAACATCCCATACCATTGTCAACACCAACGGATTTTTTCAATCTACAATTTCTAACAACACCATCATGAGAAGCCTCATAATTTTTAATAACAGGATGAATTCGGAATTCTTGGTTCATTATATACAATACTTTTATTTGTCTAATTTATTAATTGGCTGAATTATAAACTGGAAAATCTCCCTAGGTAGTCTTGAGTTTTTTTTTATAATCTTGCCATTGGCGGAGTCGGGATTTTTTATTCTTTTTTTTGTCATAATAACGCTTCAACTCTCTATACCGTTTACCACCACAACCGAGACATAACTGCGATTTGCCTCTAACCCCTACCCCACATTGAACACATGGTTTCAGTCCATTACTTCCACGTCGAAAACTTTGCATATGATACCCACAGAATTCATTTATGCATGACTTGTTACACGGGGTCGTTGATCCAATCATAAGCCATTTGCAATGATTCATTATATAAAAATCCTTTATTTAAATACTTGTTTTAATTATAGCATGAAAGAATTCGAGAGATTATCTAAAATTAAGCCTTGGAAAAATGCTAAATTCAATCTGGATAGAGTCTATGATATACCAAAAATTCTAATAGATGATAGAACCATATTAGGTAAAATCAGAGACTGTTTTAATGAATTTAAGCGCGATGGAGCATCTCATACCTCGTCGACATTTCGAATTATTGATGATGATTTCGATGTACCCCCAATCGATGCTACCATGAACGACGAAAGAGCAGCTGAGATAATTTCACATCTTGGCGGAAAGAGGTATTTCTTCAGAATAAAATGCATTGTGTGGAGGGGGGGAAGGGGGGTGGGGTGGGTTATCAGGGATAAATTTGAACCAATCCACAATGATCACAAAATTGTCATTGTGAGTCGAGATTCCAAACCAGGACTTTTAACTGGAATTGATAGACCGTATTACGAGAGAGATTATCCTTCAACAGCAGTTGTTTATTGGATATATCCGTTAAACGATAAACCCGATATTGCAAAACTAGCTCCTATGAAACAATCGTCGGCGTTGAATTGCGTAGCAACACGGGTAATAGAACACTTCACAAATGCCCCCCGAGGAAATAAACTAACCGATCTAAAACGCAAAAAAATTACTGAGTGGGAATTAACAGTGAGAGAGAGAGAGAGAGAGAGAGAGAGAGAGAGAGAGAGAGAGAGAGAGAGAGAGAGAGAAAGAGAGCGGTGCAACAATTGCCGATATAGCTAAATTAGAAACGTCATTGAGATTTCCAATATCAGTAACGACGATAACCGGGGAAGAATTACACAAATCGAAATACAAATCAAATGGACCTCCAATTGAAATTATTGATCATAACAAACACGAGTGGACAGCTGCAGTAACAATATTTCCACGAGATAGAACCGTAAGATATATCCCTGAAGAGTTCTGTAAAGATGTTTTTTATGATGAGAAATTATTCGATGCTATTCACGCGCTGTGTAAGGGCGACCCTGTGTCAGTCTGGCTGTTACAAAGTGATTCCGAATTAGGATTTGATCAATTTGTAAGACCAAATGGTGAATTATATCGCATTGAAGAGTTAGATACTAGAATGAGAAAAATCGCAATTAAATTCTCACCGGAGAGTTTCCATGAAAAACTACTCACGGATAGCTTCACAATTCCATCAGTGGTAGCTCACTTCGCAGAGAAAAAAACTCATGGCGTCCAGCACGAAGTGATTGTCTCGAAGATGTTAAATTGAGTTGCGTCGAATACGGTCATGGAGGTCTGTGGAATACAAAATACTCCCGCGAGGGTATGATTTCAATTGATATATCCCCGTGTTATCCTGGGAGTTTTTTCGGGTATGGATTCGCCGGTAAATACTTTAAACGATTTGGACACCCCACACAAGAATTGACTCGTGTTGCGATTAATGGACCATTACCTGACTTTGATCTAACTGGATTCGCTCGTGTGATATCATTTGAACTCGCTACAGGGCTACATCCGTGTAGTTATGTTTGGCTTGGTAGACATATGTCTGAAAAACATTGGATGCCAAGTGTTACTACGATATATGATTGATTGTGGTATGCTGATATCGCGGATTGTTTCCGAAGCTATCATATGCTATCGAGGACAAACTGAAGTTTGGCTACCAAAACCCGATCTAGATAGTATAATACGCGAACAGCGAAAACAGTTTCCCGATTTCAATGAAGAACAAATCATGAATTGGTCTAAGGAGTTGTTTGAAGGTAAGAACAAAGAAGCCAAAGATCTCGGACGAAGAATAATTGGCAAATTTACTCAAGGCGGAAGATTCGACAACGCAAGATATTCTTCGCGGTTGATTATAGATGTCACTGAATACGATTTTATCATAGCGGATTTAACGAAACGGGGGAAGCTTGTAAATCGTAAAGACGCTTTCCTATAAAATGGAACACGATTAGGTACAATTGTTACCTACTGTGATGGATATAGTTCACAATACACACATGAGAAGTTCTATGCTAGCTTATGCTTCTATTAATCTATTTTCGATGATAAATAGATTTCCTTATAATGCGGTCAGAGTCGCCACTGATTATATGTATATACACGAGAAATACAGATCATACGTGGCTACATTCACAGATCCCGAGGAAGAGTGGGGGTGTTGGAGATTTAAAAAGGAAACGCTACACGAGTATTGTAAATCCGCAGATGTTGCCATGGATGATAAATACTTAAAGTGTGATCCGAGTCTCTCTTCTCAATCAGAATTTTCTAATGCACCACCGGTATCTGATCCACTATGCAGATACAAGACAGTTTATTTGAACGGCCCTGGTGGATCGGGAAGGACTACTCGTGCTATCGAGTTATTTAAGGATAAAACTAACATGACTGTGCTAACACCAACTCACAGACTCGCCAGAGAGATGAAACAACGAGGGGTAAATGCCTGTACTTATCACAGCTTCTTTCGATGGAAGGGCAATGAATATACTCCTGATCGAATGGGCGATAAATTCATTCCACCGGTGATAATATGGGATGAAATATGTACGGTTTCGTTGAAAGTATTACAGACATTTCTCACGTGGTTGTTAAATAAAAATACAAAGGTCGTCATGTGCGGTGATCACGGTCAACCACCACCATTTGTCGGTGCATCCCCACATGAGTGGCTAAAGGAATTTGTAGACTATTATGAAGAAATTACCACTGATTATAGATCACTTGATGAACCATTACTCGAGTTCAAAGCGCTAATTAGATTACAACCGGATAAAATCCAGTGTGAAATAGCGCGTGAAATAATTTCAGAAACTCCTATGAATGATATTTGGGGAACGTGGAGTCCAAATGATTTGATAGTGGCAAGTAGAAAAATCGTCAGAGACACACTCCAGATGAAATTATTTGAAATACATAAATGTAAATTTGCAACGCTGTTAGTACCACTATGTTATAGACCTTCGGATACACGAAAGCAGAATATCGAAGTTGATATTCCAGGACAGCGTGAGAAGCAAATTCTCGTACTAAATGATATTGTACTGATTGACATCAGCGTCGTCGAAGATGCATTACGCGCTGATAAATCACCATGGACGTTAGGTTACGTAGCAACAATACACTATTCACAGGGATTAACTATCACAGATACAATTATTTGGATAATAGATAATCGCATCGAGTGGTCAAATTTAGTTTATCTCGCAGTGTCCAGAGTGAGGAGAATACATCAACTTTGAAGAGTTGTCCTTGAAAATCCTACGGATTTTGATAATGACAATGCAATAAGTGATATTATCAGCGCTGATAACGTCAAGGACATAATTAGAAAAAAACTCTATGGTTATAAACATCAAGATAAAAAAAAAAACGAGAATTTGATATTGATGCTGAATTAATAATGACGTTGAAACAACAACAGAATAATCACTGCGCGAGTTGCAATTGTATGATGAGTTGGAGTTGGTCGGGTAAGGATTCTCGCCAATTTACCGTAGATAGAAAAAATAACAGCATTGGTCATACCAGAGATAATGTTTCGCTGACATGTCTTGAGTGCAATAGACGCCGGGGTGCTAGTTAAGACCACGCGGCGGTAATTGAGTATCCTTGGGTATCACTTGCAGTTGTTGTCGAGTAAATTCTCGCTGAGGTGCGGTCAAATCCAATCTATATATAGATTGCTGGTCTACCCATGGATCGTGTTATATTGGATATCTTGTGTGTGGTAACACTCCAAATAGGATCAGTAGCTCTTTTTTTTTTTTACCACCTTCAAGCTCTCCTGGTTCGTATAAATACCTAACAGTGACATTACTACCAAGAATTGGTTGGGAAACGCTAGCGTTTCTAGAAAAATCTTTTTCAGGTATAGACTTCTTTTTAATCGCGCTGAGAGGTTTCATGTTAATTGCTCTGGTAATCTCGTTATTGAGCGTGGTAATCACAGCTGGTAATCTCTTGACCCATTCACGAGATCGTTTATGTTGAATAAATTCCTTCGCGTATTGATATCCAAATAACCGCTCAGCAAGAGTCCGATTAAATCGTTCAACCATTGCCTGATCGCGATGTAGTGCAGTATGTCCTCGTCGTAACGCAGTATTATGATTCTTCATTACTGATAAAACCGCATCCTGAAATTCCTTGCCAGGATCAACTTGTAATGGATTTGGCCAACGCAGAGGACCCTTTCGAAAAAATCCTCTCAAACGCAGAAGCCACTTCAGTTGATGATTTTGTTTTCAGCGGTTCTGCCTGTTTGTATCGACTCCCAACATCAACTACAGTTAACGCATATTTGTAACCGTTGTCATGAGGTAAAAATAATATATTAGCCTGATGAACTTTATTAGGGACAGTCACATCAAAATTCGAGTAGTTAATTTGTTTAGGCGCTGGTAGATAAATTTGCCATATCGCCTGTTTAGATAACCAATCCCCCGCGGTGGTTTTTTTCACCTTCGCGGTGCTAGCGAGTTTACTGATTGCCGCTTTACCCTTCCAGTATCCTCTCGGAGAATAATAAATAGATTCCATGTTGTTATTAATTACCGCCACCTAACATCAATTTGGTTTTCATGGCGGATTTTATTAACCATGAAGCCAATTTTTCTTTAAATGAAACACTAGTGTTTGAAATACCAGTATTTCCCGTGATAGAATTCAACGCATGAATCAATTTAACATCTGCGAGATGGCGTTGTTGTAAATCACCACTCCGGTAAGCTATATCATGTATCCGACATGCTTCATCGATAGCATTTATCGGATTTTCTCCCGGGTTAGGATCATCTTGGCTGTTGAGTCTGATATCTAATCGTGTTCCTGGTCCACAATAACTATATCCTGGAAGGTGTTTTTCACCTGGATACTTCCTCCATGGTAACCCTGGGAGTTTAGCTAACTTGGCGGCGATATCACCTCCGCTTTTTTTTTTACAAATCGAAATTTTTTTATACCGCATATTTCACACTTGCCGGTGACCGCTTCTCTGTTATTTTTTGTGGTAACAGTCGTTGGGTCAATAGTTGGCGTACGCGCTTTACATTTCACACAATATAGATCCATAATATATTTATGTTATATCAACAAATGGAAGTAATCGGTTTCTCAGCGTTAAAGAAAAAACAACAAGTAAAACATCACGCGTTGTTACCAAATTCTATCAGGATGATTATCATCGGACCGTCCGGGAGTGGTAAAACTCAATTGTTACTTACAATGATAAGGAAATATACGACATGGGACAAATTGTATTTAGTTGCTCCGAGCGTGGATGATCAGTACTGTTATCAAGTGTTAAAAGATTACTACGAAACCGTTTCAGAAACTACAGGAGAGAATGTGATTGAGTTTATCACAGATATCGACGAAGCGCCATCCGTGGAAGACTTAGATGTATGTGTTAACAATCTCGTTGTGTACGATGATGTAATGTTGGACCAACAAAAAAATCCAGCTAGAATATTTTCCCGAGGTAGACATAAAAACTCCGACGTGATATATGTCACTCAACGTTACACACAAATCCCTAAGGTGATCAGAGATAATTGTAATTTGTTATGCGTGTTTAACGGAGTTGATACTCATACGTTACGAAATATTTGGCAGACTTGGTGCGCCGATATGGATTATAATCGATTTCAAAATTTCTTTTGTGGCTCTTGAGCTACTCCACATGGATTTGTAACGATAAGTATACACGATCCTCAAACACGATATCGCGTCGGATTAGATCGTATCTATAGCTAATTCGGCTAACTCAGAACTGAAAGTTCCAAGCAGCAACGAGGGTGGTGACAACAACATCGAGGAATCGGTGTCGTTTTTTTAAAACTATTTGGTAGAAATATCAGATTACCAATCAACGCCTTCTATTTTTTTTTGGAGGGTTCACACTCCCTACTGCTACTGATGCTACCATATCAGCGCAAGAAATTGTGCATGTAAGATACCTGGACAATGTAAAACTGAAAACCTCATTTGAGGAGTTGAAATCAGCTGATGCCTTGGGAGTAAAGGAAGGCATTGAAATGGGTTTGGAGAAAGTGGGTCTTACTTTAGCCGATCTTAGTGATGTTACTAGCAGGAAACCAAACTTTGTATGTGCCAATTTTGATGGTGCAAATGTGATGCATGGATTAAAAAGTGGAACTATGAAATATTTATTAGACTGTGCTCCATGGATATTTCCTATGCATTGTGTTGCTCACAAGTTAGAACTTGCAGCTCTGGATGCCGTCAAAGCTAGTTCTTATCTGAAAAAGTTTGAGGAGACTGTAAAGGGGATTTTCCTGTTTTATCACTACAGCCCCAAGAGACGACGAGAAGTGAAGGCAATTTCAGATATACTTGACATGCCCTTGGCTCACTTGAGTGGTATAAAGCAGGTTTGTACCTTTATGCACACATTGTATATACAATTAAATTTTACATTTTGTTTGAAAATTATGGATAATTTGTGTTATTATATGACATACTTTGTTTTGAATGAGCTTGAAATTTAATGTATTATTTTATTCTAATAGATTTATCTGTGATCTAATAATTCTTGACAATTAAATATTTGATGTGGAATAACTTGTACTTTATTACAATCTTAGAAAATGGATGCTTATGAGGAGGAGGAGAAATAAAAGATTAATGATGGGTTAATTGACAAAGGACAAAAATAACATTGTAATTATTTTTCTGTTTTGTTGTTTTTATTAGATCTTTCTTTGCTTTCATATCATAGGTGAGATGGTTAGCGAGCAAGACAAGAGCATTAAATGCCCTTATGACCATGACTGTCATTCAAAGTCATCTGGAACATGTTGCTTCAAAAGGGTCCTCTGATGAATCTGCCAGAGCAAAGGGCTACATCCGGGAGATTTCTTCATGAAGTTTGTGTTTATGCTGCATGCTATGTGTGACATCTTAGAGATTACATCATCCTTGTCCAGGGTGTTTCAGAAGGACAACCTGCTGGTGACAGAGGTCTACTATGAAGTAGAAGCTCACATTCTTAGACTGGAAGCTCTAAAGCATGAACATGGACCAATGATGAAGGTATTGAATATGTTAGCTTACTACTTGTATTTTCCATTGTCTTCATAAGAAGTTTAGTTTACTGAACCAATTAAAACTTATTCACTGACAGTTTTCAAATATTTTGAATGCTTTTTATGTTTTATTTTCTGTAACATATAATAAAATATTATTAAGTTCCATTATGTTGTAGGAATTCATCTCAAGTTTTGAATCCACCAGTAAGACATACAAGACCATGGATTTGAAAGGGGAAATGCCCAATCCAGCATGTGTGACTGACATCATTGATGACATGATAAGCTACATTGACAAGCGGTGAGTATAAGAAAAGATTCAAAACTTTCTTTAAAAAAGGCAAATATATTGAACATTCCTGAACTTTATTCCTAGTAATTAAAGATGAGTTACATTTTTAATGGAATTTTCTTTTTATTTCATGTATTTTTTTCAGTTTTGGAAACTTCAATGAAGAACCTTCGAGATGCTTTAGAGTATTTGACTACAGTCACTTTCCTCATGAGAGGGCAGCTCTGATGAAATATGGGAGGGAAGACTTGCAGGTTCTTCTTAATCATCTTGAAGTGATTTTCAAACTGGAAGACCATCATGCCATTCATGAGCAGTATCTGGAGTTCAAAGCAAAGATGAGGGCATACAAGCAGTCACCAGACCCACCTGTTGAAATTCTTGGAACACTCTTAGTAAATACTCCACCTAGCCTCCGTCAATTATGCAAACTATTAGAAATCATGTTTTTAATAAGCCCAACCACTGCTGAGTGTGAACGAGGATTTAGTTCAATGAACTTAATCAAGACTTCTTTAAGGAATTCCTTAAACCAAAAGAGTTTACAAATGCTAATGAACATTTCTGCAAATGGACCAGAGCTGGAGGACTTTAACCCAGACACAGCTATCAACTGCTGGCTTAGTGCTGGTGCATGTGGCAGACATATACATGGACATATTTTCAAATCCATCAGCTAAAACATATATACATGAACCTGAAGAAGCCAAATGTATAACAACCAATGTTTTTGAAAAATAAAATTCTTTTAAGAAATAATTATGTTGTATATTATTTCGTTTGTTTTTTTTTTCTATGGATTAAGTACATTCGTCTCATCAAATCTCTGCAAGTGATTACCATTTTGGGACCAGTGAAAAGTAAGGTGGGACTAGTGAAGAGTATGGTGGGACTAGTGAAGAGAAAGGTGGGACTAGTGAATTTTCTGAAACTACTTGTCCTGGACTAGTGGTTAAAAAAAAATTTGCTCAGCCCTGGAATACCATTTCTTCATTAGTTGCTGTATTAAATGATTTTATGGGTCTCTTCCCAATTGATTTACAAGTACCGGTTCCTCCTCGTTTGGAATTCTCACTCTGAGAATTAGCTTGCAAATTCAATAAAGAATTATTTTGAGGACATCCATCAATATGATCGATTACAAGACCATCCCTGATCAATCCGTTATGACATTCGAACACGAAATCTAACAGTAAACATCAAATACCCTCGATTAGTCACAAAACCGACTGGTTTCTTCTATCTACGGTTTCCGACAATACCATCACGAGACACTTCATAATCACTGGGTGTGGTCGGAATTCTTAGTTCATTTATATACAATACTATTATTTGTTTAATTCATTATTTGATTGAATCATACTTGAGAATCTTCCAACGTAATCTTGAGGCGTTCTTATGATTTTGTCGTTGACGCTGTCAGGGATGGAATCTTTGAGTTCTTAATTCGTTTATCATAATAACACTTCAACTCTCTATACCGCTTGCCACCGCAACCTCTCGATTTTCCTCTCACACCGACCCCACATCGAAGGCAAGGGGCCGGGCCAAGACTTCCGTTACGTACGCTTTGCATATGATACCCACAGAACTCCTTCTTACACGATTTGTTACAAGGGGTTACTGATCCAATCATGAGCCATTTGCAATGATTCATTATACATACTTGTTTTAATTATAGCATGGAAGAGTTTGAGAGATTATCGAAAATTGAGCCTTGGAAAATGCTAATTTCAATCTCGATAGAGTCTACGATACGCAAAAGGGTCTAAAAAGTGACCGAACCATGTTGGGTAAAATTGCTGGTCAACATTTCGAATTGATGGTAGCGTTGATGCTACCATGATGAAAACGCAGCAGTGATAATCTCACATCTCGACAACAAAAAGTATTTTTTTAGAGTGAAATTCATTATCCGATCAGAAACAATGGATTGGATTATCAGAGACAAATTTAAACCGATCTTGACGGATAAAAGAACCGTCGTTGTGAGCAGAGATTCCAAACAAGGAATTCTAACTGGAATTGACAAAACATACTACGAGAGATCTTATCCTGTAACAGCAGTTGTTTACGGAATCTATCCCTTAAATGATAAACCGAGTATTGAAAAACTAAAACCAATGAAACAGTCAACGAGAATAAATTGCGAAACAGAACGAATAATATAGAACACTTCACAAATGCGTTGCGTGGAAACAGACTGACCGATCTAAGACGCAAAAAAATCAACGAATGGGAACTAACAGTTTGTAAGAACGGAGCAACAATTCAAGATATAACTATATTGGAAACATCATTAACATTTCCAATATCAGTAACGACGATAACCGGAGAAGTATTATATGAACCGAAATATTAATTAATGGGGGCTCCAGTCAAAATTATTGATCATAATGAACACGCATGGACACCTGCGGTAACAATACTTCCCCGGATTAGAAAAATAAAATATCTTCCCGGAGAGTTCTCCGGAGAAGAATTCTCTGAGGAGAAATTATTTGATTTTATTCACCAGTTGTGTAAAAAAGATCCTGTATCAGCGTGGCTACTTTACAGTTTTGAAAACTTCGAGGGCAGATTCGATCAATTTGTAAGATCCAACGGAGAATTATACCGCACTGAAGCCCTCCATGACATGATGAAAAAACTAGCTAGTAGTTTTTCAACGGAAGACAATGAACAATTACTAACAAATTGTTTTACAATTCCGTCGGTTGCTGCTCATTTTGCGAGAAAAAAGAATATGTGGAAACCAACAATAGCTGAATTTCTCACAGACATCAAATCAAGTTGTGTGGAATATAACCATGGTTGACTATGGAATACAAAATACACCTCTGAAAGTATAATTTCAGTTGATATGGTCGCGTGTTACCCCGGGAGTTTTCTCGGATACGGGGAATGCTCTGAATATTTTAAACGATTTGGACACCCTACACATTAGACGACTCGTGTTGCGATTAATGGTCCACTGCCTGATTTTGATTGAACAGGATTCTCTCCTGTAGTATCATTTGAATTGGCTAGAAGACTTCATCCATGCTGTTATGCTTGGATTGGTAGACACATCTCTGAAAAGCACAGGATGCCAATAGTGCTATTACGATATATGATTGATTGTAGCATGCTGAAATCGTTGATTGTCAGTGAAGCAATTATATCATATCGGAAACAAACCGAAGTCTGGTTACCACACCCTAATCTAGATAGTATAATCAACGAAAACAAAAAACAATTCCCTGATCTCAACGAAGATATAATGAAATGGTCCAAACAGTTATTTGAAGTTAGAAATAGACAACCAGAAGATCTTGGTAGAAGAATAATCGGTAAATTTACTCAGGGTGGCAAATACAACAGTACATGATATTCTTCATGGTTGATTATGGATAGCGTCGAATACGATTTTATTATTGAGGATATAACATCTAAAGGCACATGTCAATCGCAAAGACGCCTTCTTGTCCGATGGAACCAAATTGGGTACAATTGTTACCTACAACGACGGATAGTCTTAAGTGCATACACTTGAGGGCATCTATGCTGGCTTATGCTTCCATCAATCTATTTGCGATGATAAATAGATTTCCTGACACCGCAGTTAGAGTCGCCACTGATTCGTTTTACATAAACGCAAAACACAGCGAAACGGTGGCTAAATTAACTAATTGTGACGAGAGCTGGGTTTCATGGAGAATTTAGCGGGAAATACTATGTGATTATTCCAAATCAGCAGATGTTACGATTGAAGATAAATATTTGAAAAATAATCAGATATCTGAACTATCTAATGCACCACTGTGTTCTGATCCGATAAGTAGATATAAAACACTTTACTTGAACGGCTATGGTGGGTCAGGGAAGACGACTCATGTGATTTAATTATTTCGTTGAAACGCATCAAACATGATTAAGTTAACACCAACCCACAGACTAGCAAGAGAGATGAAACAACGAGGAATTAATGCAAACACGTATCAGTTTCTTTCAATGGAAAGGCGACGAATGAACTCCTGATCGAATGGGTGAGAAATATATTCCTGAATTCATTATTTGGGACGAGATATGCACAGTGTCGTTAAATGTATTACAAAAGTTTCTCGAGTGGTTATTGCTATCGAATACAGCAGTAATAATGTGCGGCGATCATGGCCAACTACCACCATTTGTCGGTTTATCCCCTCATGATTGTACTATTATGAAGAAATTAATACTGATCATAGAGCACTTGATGAACAATTACGATAGTTCAAACAACTAATCAGATTACAACCGGATAAAATCCAATGTGAGATAGCCCATGAAATAATTTCAGAAACACCATTAAACGATTTCTGGGAAACGTGGAGACGAGAATTTGACATTGATGCCGCATTAATAACCATGTTGAAACAACAACAGAATAATCGCTGCGCGAGTTACAATTGTATAATGCGTTGGTGTTGGTTGGATAAGGATCCTCGCTAATTCACCGCAGACAGAAAGAATAGCAGCGTAGGTCATACCAACGATAATGTGATGCAGACTTGTCTTTAGTGCAACAGACGAAGAGGTGCTAGTTAAGACCACGTGGTGGTAATTGAGTATTCTCGGGTATCACTTGTAATTGTTGTTGAGTAAATCCTCGATGAGGAGCAGTTGAATCGAGTCTATAAATTGCTGGACAACCCGTAGATCGTGTTATACAAGATATTTTATGCGCGGTAATGCTCCAAATAGGATCAGTAGCTCTTTTCTTGCCACCTTCGAGCTCTCCCGGTTTATATGAATACATAACAGTGACATTGCCGAGTATTGGTTGTTTTGAAAAATCCTTTTGTGGTTTTTCAGGTATATATTTCTTTTTAATCACGTTGTTAGGTTTCATATTAATTGTTCGAGTAATCTCATTATTAAGTGCAGTAATCACAGCTGGTAATCTCTTGACCCATTCATGAGATCGTTTATCCTGATTAAATTCCTTTGTGTATTGGTATCCAAATAACCGCTCAGCAAGCATCCGATTAAATCGTTCAACAATTGCCTGATCGCGATGTAGTGCAGTATGCCCACGTCTGATGGTGATATAATGATTCTTCATCGCTGATAGAACCGCACCCTGAAAATCCTTGTCAGGATCAACCTGCAATAGATTTGGCCAGCGCAGAGGACCCCTTCGATAAATCCTTTCAAACGCAGAATCCACTTCAGTTGAAGACTTTGTTTTTAATGGCTCTGCTTGTTTATATCGACTCGCAACATCAACTACAGTTAACACGTATTTGTAAACACCATCATGAGTCAGAAGTAATATATCGGCCTGATGAACCTCATTAGGGACAGTCACATCAAAATGCGAGTAGTTAATTTGTTTAGGCGGTGGTAGATAAATTTGCCATATCGATTCTTTGGATAATCAATTTGCCGCACTGGTATTTTTCACCTTTGCAGCTCTAGCGAGTATACCAATTGCTGCCTTACCCCTCCAGTATCCTTTCGGAGAATAATAAATAGATTCCATGTTGTTATTAATTACCGGCACATAACATCAATTTACCTTTCATAGCGGAGTTTATCAAAAATAAAGCCAACTTTTCTTTGAAGAGTTTATCAGTGATAGAATTCAACGCATGAATTAATTTCACATCTGCGAGATGTCTGTGTTGCAGATTACGGGGGAACTCTCTATTTCAGTTCTCAAAAAAAATGTATTTATTATTATTTAGTGCTTTCGAACAAAACCAGTGTCGAAGTTTATCACCTCATTTCGTTATTTCCATTTAATCATGCAACGCCATATTCACCGGGTCTATTGGATGCCATACACATATTTTTGCGTGAGCATTATGTTTACCCTTGCATATATCTAGATTCGCTTGAGATAACATGATCCACCCTAATGATTAACTTATGATCCATCCTAATAGTTAGACACATGATTATTCCCTTTATGGCTTGTTACAGAGAATGAGATCCACCCTAATGACTGCACAGGTATCATGGCCCACTTTAATGGTTAGTCACAGATAACATGATCTATCCCACTGACTTGACACATAACACGATCCACCCTAATGGTTAGTCACGGAGAAAATGATCCGTCCTAATGACTAGACACCGATAACATGGTCCACCATGATGGCTATACACAGATAACAAGACCTAATGATTAGACACGTAAAGAATGATCCACCCTAATGGTTAGTCATTTATAACATGAATCACATGGCAGGGATTGTCCTGGGCTTCGCCAATGTCGCAAATTGTGATTTTTTTCCCCTTACTGGCGAAAAAATGTTCCATCTGGCGATTTTTTTGGCGACAGACTTTTTGGTTATTTAATTTGTACAAACAATCATGGATTTGGACTGGATAAATTAAAAAGGAGAACGAAAGGACATCACAAACTTGACAATGCATTGCTTAAATGCATTGTAATCAATCTGTACACAAATGATCCTTTGTTTGTATCGACAACCCCATCTTAGCAGTGGATTGTTACATCATAATCTGCTTATGCTGACATCTGGGTCGAGTACTGTATGCTGTGATACTGTCAATCATTGTACCGTACTATACCTACAACTGACCGACTTCTGAAGACGCAAATAGAACAGATAAAATTAATTGAATGGCTAATCCTTCTGTTTGTTTGTTGTTGTTGTTTTTTTTTTACACATACCAATACAATAGTTTTGCTGAACCTTCATAGAAAACTGATAACCACTGAAGTACCGACTACTGTCTATACATACAAAGCAAATGGAAAAAATCTCAATCACAATTATATCTGTCGCCAGTGCAACATTATCATGAGCAAACACAAGTTAGCCGTTGCGTGTTCATCATCTCCTCCTAAGTTAACGAAATTAACAGCGTTTGGATTTAGTACAAATTCATCAGACAATACAGTCACTGAACCCGCTGATAAACCTTGCAGTCCAACATCATCTACATGTAGTGCTTCAAGTGCAACACCACATAATGATGAAAAGGGCAAAAATTCCCCAAAATTTCTAGACAGTTGGAAATTTGGGCGTCTGTGGCCGAGATATGATAAAAAGTTAAAACAGATGTTCTGTGATGCATGTATCAAGGCAAAGTTCGTCAATTCATTTACAACTGGCTGTGATATTTTGAAGAAGGAGTGTGTCACCAAACATGAACCCAGGCGGTGTAAATAACATTTGTGCATTTTACTCATTGATCTTTTCCTTTTGCCATCAATCCCGTGTTACGGTTACAGAGACTTAAACTCCGCAAGAAGAAATAGCAAAAAACAAATAACAAGCAACAAATAAAAAAGTTATGCATAATTAAATATAATTATTTATTTCTCAAAATACAGGAGTCAAAGAATCCTTAAATTGGGTGTTAACTTATGCTAATATATACGGTCCGATATTGCCAGGTGTTGACTCGGGATGTTGCAGTTGGTACAAACGGTACAACTTTCCCATCCCTCTCTCTATTGGACCCAACAGCTTCAATCCATTTTTTCCAGTAAACATGGTCTTTCGGAAAAAGAAAGAACCCTTTTGTCCCATCATCGCTCTTTTGGTTACATCCGTAAGCAACACAGTGCACCATATTTGTTGTAGAAAATTACGATCTTTAAAATGTATCACACAGATGATAGACATATACGCGTGGAAATTCAACGTATGAATGGCTAGGTTGAACCGAAGGGATAAATGTACGTCATATCCGTCTTTGGCACACGGAAATTACCGATTGTTTACGAAGATTGCCGAGTAAAATTTTTCATTTAAAATGTAGATTTTTTAGTCTAATTAAACATTTGTATGGTGTACATATATAACAGATGCATTTCTATTAGGACTATAATGATATTGCAGTTTTTTACAAAATAGGTGGCAGGTGACCTTTAAGTTTCATTCGTGGGAATGGAGATCCTATTTTGCTTGTTGAGAAAATTTATACAGCATTCAGTGATCATTCTTTTGGGATTTAGGAAGCAATAGAGCATTTAATGGACATTTTGGCGAACTTCGTAATTTGCTCGGAATTTGTATCACGTGGTGGGTGCTCAGCTGACCGCAATTGCCACTCGATAGGTGGTGGGCAAACGCTTTATAATCAGGATCAATTTTCAAACTACGTCAACATCGTTTATCGAGTTGGAAAATGCCTATTCAACTGCGATGCTGCTGCAAATATTGACGAAATTTAATATTGGAACCATTGTCTTATTTGCGCCCCCGCTTCCCCTGCCCCTTCATTGTTGATACTTTGGGCCGATTTGGGTGCTCATTTGGCATCCCTAGCCACCGGGGCGAATGCCCCACCTGCCCCCTCCCCGCTACGCCACTGGGTAACAACAGTCATACATGTGCACAAACGGTGATGCGGGATGCTGACATCATAAATAAACTCTGCATCTCATCTCTCGAGAATTTATCGAGAATCAGCATGTACAGATGTGAAAATTTAGACTTTGAAACTGCATTCAACAAGTGGGCAGCCATAAAATCATGACGGATCTTCATGTAACACTTTTTTAACATTTTGTTAATGCTTGTTGTAATTAAAGTATTAACTAATCCATCTTTTGTAATTTTCATTGCCTGTTACATTAATAGACTAAATTAACACTTGGAAAAATGTATACTACTTGTTCTGGCGATACTTTTTGAAAATTGGCGACAAAATAATGAGTTTGGCAATTTTTTTGGCGACAGATTTTTAAAAGCCAGGACCATCCCTGCATGGTTAGATACTGAGTGCATGATTCACCCTAATGGTTAGTCATTTATAACATGAGTCACATGGATAGATACTGATTGCACGATTCACCCAAATGGTTAGTCATTTATAACATGAGTCGCATGGTTAGATACTGATTGCACGATTCACCCTAATGGCTGGTCACAGACAGAATGACCCACCTGAGGGTTGGACAGATCAACCTTAATAACATGGCAGATAACATAATCCATCCTAATCGCTGGACACAGATAACATGATCTACCATAGTGGTTATACACTGATAACGTGATCCACCTTAGTGGTTATACATGGATAACGTGATCCACCAAGTGATTATACACATATAACATGATCCACCATAATGGCTGGTCACAGACAGAATGATCCACCTGATGTATCGGTACTACACCAACTATGAAATTACTGCATACATACCATTATTATATCTGAATTCAATTTCATTATACCACAAAAAGTGTAATTTATTACATTACACATTGTCCAATTCTGAATTTAAACTTTTCATCAAAAAGTGTCACAGCAAAAAGGAGTACAGGTTACATAAAAAAATAAGTCCAAAGATTTTGACCTCTGTGTGTGTGTGTGTGTGTGATTGGGAGTTTAACGTAGCTTTAACAATTTTTCAGTCGTATCGCTACGATGTCAGCAGTGTGGCAGTATATAGTGATATCTAACACTGGGGCATCATGCCGCAGACATGTGGGATGATGTCCTACCCAGTTATTTTATCCTGACACCAGTCCACCCAGTCCTAACACTGACTTCTTAACGCTGAACGTCAAGTCAGGCAGCTGTTAGTACCATTTTTATGTCTTTAGCACAACTTGGCTGGGATTCGAATCTGTGACCTCCGCATCCAAGGCAGACGCTCTAATCACTTGGTCACCGGAGCGGTCTAAGTGTATAGCTTTATCATTTATGAGTTCTGCTGGAACACAAATTCGGCCATCTTCCTCCATTTCATAAGTCAACGCTGTTCTATGCACTAAACTTTAAAAAGTTTAGGCGTACGAAATCTTTCGCGTTGAACAGAAATGCCACTTCTAAAATTGTTTACGTCTAAGAAACGAAAGTTTGGAATGCTGATATTTTCTCTGGAGGCCCTGCATGGAGATTAGTATATGGACGGATCAGTTTATTCTGTTATTAAGATTACCCCATCACCTTCATCCACATTTATCTGATAATCTGGTCTTTTTGTATGTTTTATATTAAGTAACCTCCATTAGTCGGCGTAGATGGAATTCAGGTTTCCTACCCGCACTTCCACAATACATGGTACCCATTCTTTCCATGCATGATTTAATACCTTTCCTGTCATTGACTCATCTTCATGATACTTGATACCCATAATCCTCTCTGAATCTGTGAAGCAATTCAGGTTATAAGGACAAAGGAATGACGGATAGATGGAAAAGAATAACAATCCCCAATATCTGCTGGTTTACTGTTAAGGAACACACTTTACCGCAATTGTTAAAACATTAAATGAACTACTTGGATTTGCTGTACTTTAGAATACCAAAGCATGCCAAATAATTTTTTGTGTTACTAACAAATATGATCAACATAATCAAAAAGAGAAATCAAATATAACTTTTCACACATTTATGATATTTCAAACAATGGAGAGAATAAACATCACATACTCTGCACATAAACATCACTGAAAACATTTTCCAACTCCAAAATAAATCAAGTTAAAGTTAACAGGGATGCCAAGGAAGGTTCTGAAGCATCTGATTTCAAGTACCTGAATTCTTTGTTGTAATTCTGCTGTCAGGGTCCATGCCTCACATGAATACAGAGATTGAGATGACTAGAGCTCTCAATAGTCTGATTTTCGTTTTCAGACAGATGTTCTTGTCAGTCCAGATAGGTCTTATCTTTGACATAGCTGTCGTTGTTTATGCTGCTCGTGACAAAATGTCTGCTCTTGATCCCTCTTCCGTGATTATGGAACCAAGATATTTGAATTGGCCCACTGTTTCCAGTTCCTGTCCTCTGACTTTAATCTTGGTTGAGATATGTTTGTCACTGTTTGTCATCAGCTTTGTCTTCTCGGCACTTATCTCCATGTCAAATCCGGAAGATGTTTCAACCAGGTTGTTCACTAAGGTGGCAAACTCATCTTCACTGCCTGCTAGCCCATCAATGTCTGCAAAGCGGAGGTTGGTGATGTTACGCCCTCCAATGCTGACTGTCCCACAGTGGTTTTCCAGGGCTTCGCTCATGATGCGCTCTAAGTAGATGTTGAAAGGCGTGGGTGACAGGAGACAGCCTTGCCGTACTCCAACTGTTGTCTTGAATCAGTCCCCCACAGAACCTTGAGCAATTACTGCACTAACTGCTTGAGGATGTTAGTTAAGTTTTGACCCATGTTGTACTTCTTCATTGTGGCCCACAATGCCTCATGCCACACTCTATCAAAAGCCTTTTTGAAATCTATGAACACATGACAGATGTCTTGTTGATGTTGTGAGTACTTTCACACAGAACCCTAAGATTGAAAATTTGTTCTGTTGTGCTTCTTCCACTCCGGAACCCTGCCTGTTCTTCAGTGATTATTTCTTCTGATTGTGGGTTCAGTCTGTTCAAGATGATCTTCAGCATCACCTTACTAGCATGGCTGATCAAACTGATAGTTCTGTAATTTTGACACAGCTGAGATTGCCTTTTTTTAGGAGTGTTATAATCAGTGACTGGGTCCACTGTGTTGGCCATTCACCTGTCTGACAGATTTTGCAGCAGATTTTTGTTAGTAGTTCTATCACTGATTCCCCACCATTTCTGATAAGATCAGCTGGGATGGCGTCTACTCCAGCTGCCTTTCCATTCTTCAGTGCTCTTATTGCTGACTCCACCTCTTCTTTGAGAATTGGGAAATCATCATTATTTGTGGAGTTTGAAACTTCAAGCACCCCTGGGTCTCCTGTGGACAGACGGTTGTAGAGTTCCTTACAATACTCAGTCCATCTTTCTGCAGTGTCACTTGCTTGTGTGAGGCATTTTCCATTTTCGTCTAGAATGGTACTGACTCTTGGTTGCTTCTGTCTGGTGAGGTCTTTCACAATTTGGAATGCCTTTTTGCTGGTATTCTTAATCAGACTGCTATCTATTTCTGTGCACTGTTGTCCAATCCACTCTTCTTTTGCTTTCTTCAATATGTTTCTGACATTCTTGTTTATTTCTCGATATTCCACTGCCCCTGTTGTGTGTCTGGTGTTTTTTTAGGTCTCTTCAGGCATCACACAGATTCAGAATCTCTTCTGTAACCCAGGGTTTTTTCTTTAGGCGTTGGAGGTCAATGAAGTCTGTGAAGGGCTCGGGTAGTAGGGGTGGGGTTCTTCCTATAGACTTTAAAGAATTATGAGGAAGTTCCCCTGGTCCGCATTCAGAATGTTTACTTCTGGACAATATATTATATATGGCTACGAGCCCCCAGTCAGCAATGCCGACAGTTAAATTAAAAGAAATACAAAGATGAAATTTAAACAATAACAATTTAATAAATGAAAATTTTAAAGATATTAAGCAATCAATGTCACTCTTGACCCAATGATCCCTAGATCATCATTTGATTTCAGTGTGAGGAATATTTTCCCTTCTTGAGTGTTACTCATCTAAATATGTCTCCTTTCGTCTTTCTCTCCTTGCGATTCCTCTACTTCCGTTTCCTCTTCTATCTCTACTTCCGTTTCCTCTTCTATCTCTACTTCCGTTTCCTCTTCTACGGTATCTCTTGAGGTCACCCGAAATTCACTCAGTATCTCTCAAATTCACTCGGAATCCTCTCAATTTCACCCGAAATTCCCCCGGAATTCTCTCAACGTCACCCGAAAGCTTCCTGTTGAAAGGTATAATGCATTAGCATAGGGTGATGAATATTACCTCACACTAAGTCACTGAATTGAACCATCAGTTTAAGGCGGGACATTTTTGGGTCACGCATGCGCACACATCAAAATTCCCATACACTTCCGCCACTTACAAAATGGCGCCATAACACAATCTCACAAAGAATTGAAACATCTACATACTGAGCCCTATTAGTATATACATACAAATATTTCAAATATCATTGTATTATAATATTACTACTATTAGTAATATGACTATCTATATATTTATATATATTTCTTACACAAGCGTACCAAATCCACAATATTCACATTCAAATTGCAATAACGGAAATCAGTTAACTCAATGGCAAAATATATCATTACGTAAACAAAGTGCTAGTCTACCATAATATACCTACACAAAGAATTATAATATTAATTCTTATAGTGGCTAGCAAACAATACAATTCTTCAGGAATACAAATCATCCTTTCAAAATGGCGTAAACATAATAATTCACGAAATAATATGCACACATATTACTAACAAAAGAAGAGCAACATTTTACCTCACAAAATAAGGTGTAATATAATAATATCATGAAGAAGATGCAACGAATTTACATCATAATCAATTGCAAGCAGAGGTACTAACGAACATCACGAAAGATGCAAAATATTAATATCATAACTAACTATTCATACTACAATACAAGTAAAATGAATATACATATGAGAATCCTTCAATTCCGCAGATGTATCAAGCAGAAATCAAACAAAAATCACACTGACCTTTGAAGCTATCTTAAGATTTCCTTGATTTCCAAAATCTGATTCTGCCGCCAATTTTCGTTTGGCCGTACGGAGTTCTACCTCTCTTAACACAATTACTTCTTGTAGCGAACTGACTAATTCCTACTAAACATCAGGTATTATATCAAATTTTCGAATAAAGTCCCACCCACATCGCATTTCGATTGGAGGGCGATCGACTCTGGTCAGTCGTTCGACTGTCAATCATCCGAATGTCTGTCTGCGTGTCTATCAATTGTTACAGTCTACTTATTTGCCGGTCTCCTGTCCTTTGAGGTGGTTACGTCACCCGTCCGCAATGTACACAATCTCCTAGTACAATTTCCCCTCGAGAGCTAAACAAAGACCATCTTACGTAAGGGGATTAGCTAACTTAGATAACTTAGAACAATTTGAAACATCAAAGCTTGGTCAGGCAGACGTACAATTTATACATGTACAAGGCCAGTCAGAATCACAAGTTATACATACATGTACTAATATAAGGGGTTGGGGTAAAATCGTCACAATGTCCTTGGCAACTGTTGTCATGACAGTGTTGAAAGTGTCTGTCGTTACTTTAACATCGATGACCGTTCCGGTATGACAACTTCAGATTTGTTCAGCATTATCAGTGTGTCTTGGGCAAAAGTCGTCTGGCGGAGCCCATCCCTCTCCTCAATATACCCATGCCTAAAGACAGTATTACATTTGCTAGATTTATTTCCTATATACATAAATATGGATTTGTGTAATGTAGTCCTATATCTAAGTATTATATACCTAAATATAGATTTGTGTCATGTAGTCCTATATCTAAGTAATATATACCTAAATACAGATTTGTGTAATGTAGTCCTTTACCTAAAGTATTATATGCAAACAAAATTCTAAAGTCGCCATCAGTTCCATTACACAAAATCTCTTGGAAGCCAGCCACAGACAACACTATTCTGTTTTCAGTTTTATGTCAGTATAATGATGCTGATTGACAGATACATGTAAATGATAACAGACACTGATAATCATGACAATTGGGCAAAGTATGTCAGTATAATTATGCTGATTGACAGATACATATATATAATTATTTACACTGTTTTCATATGTCAGCATAATTATGCTGATTGACAGATACATGTATATGATAACAGACACTGATAATCTTGACAATTGTGTAAAGTATGTCAGTATAATTATGTGATTGACGGATACATGTATATAATTATTTACACTGTTTTCATGTCAGTATAATTATGCTGATTGACAGATACATGTATATGATAACAGACACTGATAATCTTGACAATTGTGTAAAGTATGTCAGTATAATTATGTGATTGACGGATACATGTATATAATTATTTACAGTTTTCATGTCAGTATAATTATGTGATTGACGGATACATGTATATAATTATTTACACAGTTTTCATATGTCAGCATAATTATGCTGATTGACAGATACATGTATATATAATAACAGACACTGATAATCTTGACAATTGTGTAAAGTATGTCAGTATAATTATGTGATTGACGGATACATGTATATAATTATTTACACAGTTTTCATATGTCAGTATAATTATGCTGATTGACAGATACATGTATATAACAGACACTGATAATTATGACAATTGGGCAAAGTAAGTCACTGTCACTTAATTTAGACATGATGCACTAGACATGACATATGCTCCACTTGATGCATCCATTCAAGTTTCCTCAATATACAAACTTCACTGATCTAAAATGGACAATTCTAACATTCTAATGCTGTAAGCTATTTAAGGTAATCTGTATTAATTGCTGTGATGCTACCTTTAAAATGAAAGCTAAAACATTGTATTTCATACCCTAATTGAGAAATCATATGCAAAATTAAACTTATCCCACAAAACAGAGACTTTGATTAATCAAATATTGGGAAATAGCAGTCCAAGTGATTGGTTTTTTTAAAAAAATCTGAATATGCAGATCAATATACAGTGGGACCCTGCTATAACCCGAATTCGGATATAACCCGGTCGTGGCATGGCTCCCGAAATTTCAGGTAATTTATTACAAGTATTTTTCTCAAAGACAAAAAAAAAAAAAAAATTTTTAAGTATGAAAAAACAAAAAATACGTCACGAGTTTAATTATCATTCTCATATTCGTCTAAACAGTGCGAAAAAGAACGTGTAGAAAATGTATTATCAAATTTCTTCTAGTTTTGTGCCAAAATAAACGTCGTAAATACGAACCAATTGCTGGGCCCACTGAGAACTTTGATCTTTGTTTATTGTTGAAAAATTACAGCTCATAAGTGTCAATATTATAATTACTGATTCCTGAGTAATGAAGCCATCGTGTTTACTTTGTGTTTGTCCTGAATGCATTCTGAATACAATCGTTGCTCAAATAATCTCCGATATATGTTCTCTTAATTTCATACACAACTAAGCAACAGCCAATGCGGCCGTTGATAAAAGATTCTCACCAGAATGTATAAATCAATTAATTTAAGTACATTGTTTATCATCAAAGTGAACTGCTGAGCTAAACAGTGACATAATTCAGTGGTTAAAATACAGCCAGTTCGCCTGCTGTATTAGAGTACATCAAAAGAACATGACGCAATAGCTGGGCGGCAAGTTCAAAAGACTTTGACTAGCAGCTTGGGTGGGAAAATGTGCTGAAATTTACAATGACTGAATTCAGAGACAGAAAGATCCTGAGATGTACATGTAGTTATTACAAGAATACACTTTAGCTTCCATTATTTAATCTACGGACATGTACTATTTCATCATTCATTACGTACACCCGTTACATAATTTTTGTTTTTTTCTTTTCATTGAATTCAGTCACATAATGATCTGTGACAAAATTATTGAATATTTTACATCCTTGTGTGGATATTTCCGATGGAAATATTTTTATTATGGATTCAGTGTATGTTACAAGATTCGCTGGTGAGTACACGGTGTTGATACTCTTTTCATGCAATAGATTATACATGTATATATAAATTAGACACGTGTATGTACCAATGCATAGTTCTCTGAATAAAGTAATATATTAAATCTGCAATTTCTGTTACCACAGGAAATGTTTTTCTCATTTAATATATATTGATAAAAAATGGTAATTGTGCCATGCATTTTCACACCCATCTTTATGTAACCCCCTCCCCCCCTCAATTAAATCCAAAAATGTGTTGGTATTGTACATGGTTGCTTATAACATGGCTTGGTTCATAGCCCGGTCGGATTCTATGGCTCCCAACTACCGTGTTATAGCATGGTCCCACTGTATACCAGGTAGTTTTTTGTATTTTCTCAATTGAGCTATCACAGTCAAGCTAAAACATTGAACCAGCTGCTATAGTGGTTTTCAAACTATATTATCTTTATATTACAGATATGTCTAATAAATAACATGTCTACTTCGAGTGATTGTAGTATGATGTTCATTATAATATTTGTACATAAATAATTGCAAATCTCAAATGTGCAAAAAGATGACATATTACAAAAGGGCACGAAAGTCTAATCTACTTTTTTTAAACAGAATTTAACATTGCATTTCAAATTATATTTGCACAGTTGAAGTGATTTTAGCTAATGTTACACACAAGGCTTTTACAAAAATGTTATACAAGAAAGAAAATAAAGTGTAGAAATAATTACAATACAATATCAGCTACCAGAACCAGAACTAGGTCTTTAAACCCACTCATATCTGAAAACCAGTCTGGTGTTCTGAACTAACTCGCAACATATAATATCCAGTCTAGTCTTTTAACCTACTCCTGATATATGTGTGTCTAGTCTTTTGTTTGAACTCCCAAGATATAAATATCTAATCTGGTGTTTCAATCAATGATATATACACATCCCATGGAGGCCCTGAGTGGCTGAATGGTCTAACACGCTAACTATTACGGGTCACTGCCATCTCACCTCTGTGTTGGTTCGAGTCTCAGCACAAGATAGACTATACATGGCGGCCAGTATTAATGGCAGAGAAAGAACCTGGGAAAACTTCCAAATGAACCACCGACTCAGGAGAATCTATCAGCAAGCTTTCTCACATACCTACATTGGCAGAACCCAAGACTCGAACCCATGCAGACTGGTAAGATGGCAGTGATCCGCAACAGTGCGTGCTTTAGACAACTCGGGACTCCATAATTACCTGCACTGATAGGAAGTTAATGGTAAATTATAATATGGCAGGAAGGTGTTGGTAAATTATAATTTGGCAAGAAGTTGCTGGTAAATTATTATATGGTGAATGAACCTTTGTTTGGATTAGCAGAAGTGGAAAAAACATTCTTCTGTTCAGGAATAAAAAAGCTAAAAAGGTCATGGTTGAGTAGCAGAAGTGGAAAAAACACTATTGTTCAAGTATAAAAAATTTTAAAAAGAACATGGTTGAGTAGCAGAAGTGGAAAAACATATTCTATGGTACAAGAATAAAAAAAGTTGAAAAGATCATTGTTGTCAATCAGGTTGAATTGCGAGCTGGAACCTTTAGGTTGTTTTAAGTATTATTGGGTGCGGTGGGAGGGCAGGCACAGATCCTTAAATTTCCTTTATTGAGATGTTATAGGTTTACTGTCATTTTTCAATACATAATAAGTTATACATTATGACCATTATAAATCGAGGGGGAAGAACACCGGAAAGCTCCATTAAGAACCAATGACTCACAGGAATCTATTAGCATGCTTTTTAACAGATCAACAATGGACAAGACTAAAACTTGAATCCTTGTGGAGAGGTGAGATGGCAGTGAATGATAATAACACGTGTTTAGAACATTTGAACCACATGGGCCTATACCTTTGTGAGACAGTATTGGAATGAATACTGGTCCACTAAAAGGATAGATGGAAATTAGGAAATTAAAAAATTAAGATGTATTTAACTGATAAATGTATGGCTCATCTGCAAATATATTATACTAGTAATAAAAGAAATAATGAGAAATGTTTTTTTCTTAAGATCAATCAGAAATAATGTTTAGTTAATTTATGTCTTGTCATCAAAACACATACACTGAATTAAAATTATAACATGCAACAATAGAAGTATTAACATCATTTAAAGCGATACCAACTCCTTTTCTATCATTTACAACGATACTGACACATAGTTTTCTATCATTTAAAGTGATACCATCACCTCATTTTCCATCATTTAAACTGATACAGACACCTACTTTTCTATCATTTAAAATGATCCCAACATTTACTTTTCTATCATTTAAAGTGATATCAACACCTACTTTTCTATCATTTAAAGTGATACCAACACCTACTTTTCTATCATTTAAAATGTGTCATTGACACATACGTTTATATTATTTAATGTTACCTACATCTACTTTTCTATTATTTAAAGTGCTTATGACATTTCTATTATAAGATATTTATATTAGAAAATCAAAGATACAAACAGGGATTGATAAAAGGGGGGTGGGGTAGATTAGATAACTGCCATCTCACGGTGGTCTGCATGGGTTCGTGTCTCAGATTTGACCTATCTGGGTCTGTGGGAATGCTTGCCAGTAGCTTTCTCGTGGGTTGGTGGTTCTTTCTGCAGGTTTTCCCAGCTTCTTCCTCCACCATTAATACTGGCCGCCATTTATAGCTTATCGTGTGCTGCAAAATGGCATTAAACCCTACAACAACGTACTGTGCTGTCATTATCCTGGCAGAATGAAAATATGTCACTAGCAAATGTATGCATTTTCATGTTCTGTTGACATACTTTTGAATTTGTTGCAATGCAGTAGTAGTCTATGTAAGCCAAAACATGTGTAAGTAGGCTGATGAGGGGGATCTGTTTCTTGAACAAAACAAAACGTTGATTATAGTTCCAAAACACAGGTCCATTTTTTTGTGTGAATTTGAATTTATTAGAGAAAATATATCAGGGTAAGTAAAGTCTGACAAAAACTATACATTGTAGAAAAGCGTAGTTATTGGTTGCAGGTTGTTTATGATATTCCTGAAAATTTGACTTCGGTTAAACTGTTAAGATTTGACATGGAGATAAGTGCCGAGAAGACAAAGCTGATGACAAATAGTCACAAACAAATCTCAGCCAAGATTAAAGACCGAGGACAGGAACTGGAAACAGTAGGCCAGTTCAAATATCTTGGTTCCATAATCACTAAAGAGGGATCAAGAACAGAAAGTTTGTCACAAGCAGCACAAACAATGGCAGCTATGTCAAAGCTAAGACACATCTGGAGAGACAAGAATATCTATCGGAAAATTAAAATCAGACTATTGAGAGCACTAGTCATCTCAATAGTTTTGTATTCATGTGAGATCTGGACCCTGACAGCAGAATTACAACAAAAAACTGAGACATATCTGGAGAGACAAGAATATTTATCGGAAAATTAAAATCAGACTACTGACAGCACTAAATTGAATTCAGACAAACTCGTCAGCTGTGATAAACACATGTTGGGGATGTGTTGGGGAATTTTATCGATGGACGTCTGGACTCAATTCATGACATCTGTGAAGGGTATGAGACTAGCATGGCCGTCAAAGATAACAACACCGTGTACATCCCGAGTTGGACTAATGACTTCATTACTAATGGAGTTTATGGTTATCATATTTTAAAATGCACGAAAAAGTTTCTATATCAACACCAGGAATTAGAATTACCGGGTCAATAATGGCAGACAGCAGTCAACACAGTGTCATCATTAGGGCTGTCAACAGGTACCCGGCTACCCGACCGTATTGAAAAACCCAGGTATTGAAACGTAAACGTGGGCACCCATAAAAAAAATCGCCACACTCGCCAACCACTTCAAACAGGTGTGACAGCTATGGCTTTAATTAGAAACCAGATCCCTGCTTAATATAAATAAACAATGCATCTGTTTGGATTAATAAAATTCATTGGCATTGTGCAACAGGACAAACCGTTATCTCCGAGGCATTATATACCAAGGTAAAAACATAGCATTGTTCTACAGGTAATAAACCTCTTTGTAGATGATAAAGAGAGATTGTGGTTGCTAAATGATCGGTACATGGCGTGCTCTTTTAATGAAATCCAGATGGATACCTTTGATTTCCGAACACACATGTCAAAGAAATCCCACAATTTATATTACGAACAATTATCACCTAGACACCTTGAAATCTTCGTAATGCCTCAAAGTAATCTTTGACCAGCTCGTTGTTTTTCTAGTTGACTAGCTCTGCTAATTTTGAAAGTTAGCCATCATACATATACCAATATTTCTACTTTCGATACTACTACGTTTTTGTCATAACTATCTTAAGAATTATAATTCTAAAATAATATCACTTCTGCGAATGCGTGGTCACGTGGTATAACTGGGGCATAATAGCCCTATTTGTTATTGTCATTTTAGAAGAGCTTCATGTGTCGAACAAAACAGTTATTATCGTGACTCTTAGTAATATTATTTTTGTATTTATATAAATATTTAAGAAAGAGTAACAGGCAAAGGTTCTCAAGTGTGGGCGCATGCTGAACGACTAAATAATAATAATGCTCGTTGCAAGTTGTGTGAACTGGTGCTTTCTGCAAAATGTGGAAACACAAGTACTTTGTGGAAACATCTCGTTGGAACACATCGCATTGACGTTGATAAGAATGAGAGCACAAATAGTACTCAGAGCATTGCTTCATTCTTGGTCGGAAAACCAAACTTATCAAAAGCCAGGACCTTACAAATTGATCGCAGAATTGTGGCCTTTATTGCACAAGATGGGCAGCCAAAAAGTATTGAGGATGGAGGTTTTAAAAGCCTAATTAATTTTCTCGAGCCAGATTACGACATTAAATCTAGAACGACAACTGCTTTAATAAAGGAACTATATGATGAAGGCGTTTGAAAACTGTTGGTGAAATTGGAAAAGGCTTTATATGTAGCGTTTACGACTGATTTGTGGACATCTTTGCAGAACATTGCATATACCGTATTTTCGTGCATATATGACGCACCTAATTATAAGACGCGGGTTTTGACGATCTGTGTAAAAATATTTTACATAAGACGCACCCATATATAAGACGCGGGTTTTGCAGATTTTTGTAAAAAAATAACTACATAAGACGCACGTGGCCTGCCATCTGCCGCACTGAGCAATTTATATCCAGTGGTTTACATTCCTTTATCATAAATGAAAATATGTCCAATGTTTCATCACCCGTCAGATGTAAACAAGGCTTCAATACCATTTTTTGTTTAGATCAAAGAATTGTCTGAGGCAGGACCGCAACGATTATTGTTTAATCTTATCTGCTGCCGGGCCAATAGTGGATGGGTTGAGCACCTGGTATCTAGATTCTAGAACAATAAATGCCAGATGTAAAGGCGGCTTCATTGATCTGCTAGGATCTTCAGCAAGTGGGATTAGTACCGTACACAGACCAATAAATACCTGATGTATGCGGTTAGCATATATAAACGTGGGAATAGTCTCTTGTTACCGGCATATATAAATGAGAGATCAATTTGCATTTTAAAATTATAAAATTGTCACGATGCCGAAGCAAAAATCATATACAGCCGACTTTAAATTAGATGTCATCAAGTTTGCCAAGGAGCGTAGCAACAGAGCTGCTGGAAGAGAATTTAGCTGCAGTGAGAAAAATGTACGTGATTGGAGGTTGGATGAAGAGGATATTAAGAAAATGAATCCAAGGAAACAATCTCGTAGAGGTAGAAATGCAAGATGGCCGAACTTGGAAGAAAATCTAGCCAGCTGGGTGTGTTCGGAACGTGATAGTAACCGTGCCATTTCAACAATAGCGATCAAATTGAAGGCTCAAATTATTGCTACAGAAATGAAGATCACAGACTTTTATGGTGGCAGTGCAAACTGGGTGTTCAAGTTTATGAAACGGAACAATCTTGCAGTCCGGTCACGTACAACTGTTGGACAGAAGCTTCCGGACGATTGGGAAAATAAATTGGATGTTTTCCATACCTTTGTTCAGAAGGAAATGAGTGAACTTAAGTTGGCAGATGATGACATTATCAATATGGATGAGATTCCAATGTCATTCGATGTTCCAGCTACTTGGTCAGTGGCAGATAAAGGAGTGAAGACAGTCGCGATTAATACCACCGGACATGAACGAACCAACTTCACTGTTGTATTGGCCTGCACTGTTGCAGGAGGAAAACTTAAACCCATGGTTATCTTTAAAAGGATAACCATGCCAAGAGAAATGTTGCCAGCTGGAGTCGTTGTTGTCTGCAACAAAAAGGGCTGGATGAACACAGAGGTGATGCATACCTGGACTAACAAATGCTTCAGAACAAGAAGAGGAGGATTTTTCAAGAAAAAATCTCTTCTGATTTTTGATGCAATGGCTGCCCATAAGGAGACAACTGCAGAAGCACATCAACAGTGCTGGAGCCCACATAGCCGTTATCCCAGGTGGCCTGACTTGCAAGCTACAACCCTTGGATGTTGCCGTCAATCACCCGTTTAAGACTTTTGTTCGTGAGGAATGGGATCGTTGGATGACTTGCGGCAAACACACACACTTACACCAGCTGGTCGACAACGTCGTGCAACGTACGTAGAGGCATATAATTGGGTTCTTTGGGCATGGGAGAAAGTGAAAATTACGACAATCATCAATGGCTTCAGAAAGTGTGGGATAATTCCCGAATTGGCTAGCTATATCAGTTCTTCGGACGACGACTCAGCTGCATCCGATACCACTGACGCCAATGAGGATCGATTAGCAACAGTTATGGACTTATTCCGCAGCGACGTCAGTGAATTTGATTCAAGTTTCAGTGGATTTGAAGCCGAATCTGATGACGATGAAAATGAAGATGAATAGAACAATACGGTACATTGATTTTTTATCAAGTCACACACTATTTAGTAACAGTTTATTATATTGTGTTTAATAAAAAATTTAAATATATGGTATAACTGATTTTCATATTTAAGTCTAATATTGAATAAATTCTTGTCTTGTTTTCGAACTATTTAGTCTTGTCTTGTTTTCGAACGCACCCACCAAAGATACTAAAAATTTACCAGTAAGTATCTTTGAACCCAACCGGATGTATAGGTAATATAGCCGCCGTAGTTTTTGCTGTGATAATTAATAACAATAAACAAAACTATTTAAACATACTATATTATATAAATTTAAAACATTTACTCCGACTAAATGGAGATCTGCAATAACTACGGTATACAAAACATTGAAACGACAGGATTTTAAATTTGAAGTGGCCTGCATTGGATTGGTACACGTGGTAATTACTGAACACTTACCCAATTGTTTTTACAACTAGGAATGTAAATCGTGAAACGTAAATATCGACCGTAAAAATCGCCCTTCAATATCACACACTGTACCGTTTGTGTTAAAAAATACTTACCGTATTTTCGAGCATATACCGTATATAAGACGTGGGTTTTGACGATTTGTGTAAAAATATTTTACATAAGACGCACCCATATATAAGACGCACCTTTGGGTGTGTGGTGTGTAAAACTTCGTATAAGACGCGTCTTAAATACGCGAAAATATGGTATGTGTGTGACTGCTCATTGGATAAATCCTGTGTGGGAACTAGAATCGGCAATTTTGCAGACAAGAGAGACTCCGGAAAGACACACTGGGCAAAATATCAGTGTTCATCCGAGTGACTGTGCCAATGAGTGGAACATTCCAATAAATAAAATAGCTGCTAAAGTCCATGACAACGGATCTAATATGAATGCAGCCATGAACTTGCTGGATGACTGGCCAGATCAACTTTGTTTTGCGCATATGTTGCAATTGGCAATTAGCGCTGATTAAAAGTGAAATCCATAGCCAGAATTCTTGGTGCATCCAGGAGATTATCCGCAGTACAGTTGCAGCTCAGGCTTTGCGTGAAAAACAGAAAGCTCTTCAAAAAATTGACACATCTACGGTTTCAGAAGGTAAAATAGATTGTTCTACAAGGTGGAATTCGACTCTGGATATGTTGGAACGCCTCGTCAAATTACGGTGGGTGATCGGTGCAGTTCTGTCTGACCCACAGGTAACAGTCCGCAGCATCGCTTCTACATATGAAATGACAGACGAAAACTGGTCATTGGCTGAAGCTCTCATACCAATACTAAAGCCTTTTAAGCAAGTAACTGTCATGTCATCTGGACAAAAGTACCCATCTATCTTGTCTGTGTATGTGCACTTGTACATAATAATGAAAAACATTTCCGATTTAAAACCAGATGATGCAGCTGCAATTAAAGAATGTAGGAAAGCAATCACAAATGAACTTCAAACTCGCTATTATCCTACCGGATACAGCGTGCTCAACGCAGCTAAGGCTGCAGTTGTTGATCTGCGTTATAAACTAAGTTTTTTAAAGAAGCACCATGACAGGAGACGCACGCTGCTGTCAGACTGGAGTTGATGGCAGTAGTAATCCCGGATCCACTGTGTCGCAAACTAATGATGCCATCACTGACAAAACGGATGAACCAGAATCGATGAGACAGAGACTAGAAAATGTCGCAGAAAATAATATATATGATGATCTCACTTCTCTGTGTGCCGCAGATGACAACGCTTCATCAGTAGACAAATTGTCAACATATCTGCCTAGACACCACTTAATGTTAATGGTGACATTCTTCAGTATTGGAGACACAATGCACCACGTTATCCCGGGCTGGCTGCCCTTGCACGAAAGTATCTCTGTATTCCTGTGACGTCGGTTCCATCAGAAAGTGCATTTTCGACGCCTGGACACGTTATAAACAAGAAATGTGCATCGCTGTCACCAGATACGGTCGATATGTTAGTTTTTTTTAAACAGAAACTGGAAAATGTGTTGCGAACAATGATCATGTACTTGTTGACTATGACTGGCATTATTGAGATTTGCTAAAATTTTTCCGAGTTTTTCTCATAAAAATAAAAACATTTACAAACATATTATCTAGTTTGAATTATTACTATTGTGTAGTGAACACAGTTTGTGGTCTTCTCTCTCTCTCTCTCTCTCTCACACACACACACACACACACACACACACACAAAGACGGTTTTAACGCATTACTCTTGACATGTGGTAAAGCTGCTTTACACTCATGCGTGGGTAATTCAAATCTGCGGTCAAAAGCCGATGAATAAATGGTCTGTTCTAACAAGGACTTATACTTAAAAAAAATGTGAGTGTTCTAAAGGATTTAACGCGGCTGATCACAGTGATCATTAAAAGTTGGATTATACCTACCATCTGCGTACAAAGGTCATTCTAAATAAATTTATTAATTAATAGCGTCAGATCATTCGCAGCTACATCGGTGCGGACTCATCAGACCAAGTAGTGCATTACACAGTTAGCCTCTATCGCCATACAAAATATTAAAGAAATGGGGATAACAATTAGTTGGTCTACGGTTGTACATGTCATTCATGTGCTAAAGGGTACCCGTTAAATTTTGCAACCCGGGTTGGTTTTTCGTGATTTTTGACAGCCCTAGTCATCATATCTCAGGGTTCATACTGAACTATGAATGATAAATTCAAAGGCTTTTCCCAAACTTTCAAAGACCACAAACAGAGATTTCCAAGACCTATTTTTGCTAACATTGTTTACCGATTAAAGTCAAACTATAATTAATTTCCTAAAATTGCATTACATTCGTGTTTTTTTTCTTCTTCAGAAATATGTAACATAAGTGTCAGATTTAATACAAAATAAATTGTTCTTTTAACAGATATCAGCACTGCTTTAAATGCATTATTATATTTGATTTTTTTCCTCTTCAATCATTTTGGAAAGAGAGCCACCACTGTCATCTTTTCCTCTGCTCTTCTCCTAAGAGCATTTGACTCTGTGACAAGCACAATGAGTCCTTTTAACTTTGCCTCTTCTGCTTTCTGTACAGAGAAAGCATGTAGACTGGTAATGTCAGCTTCAAGACGCAGCTTTTTGGCTTAAAGTTCTTCCACTTCATCCAAGGCAAACTCCTGTTTCGTTCCCTTTTGTTTTGTTTTTTCTCATCCTTCTCCTCTGCTTTCTTCTCATCAAGATATGCATGATAATTATGTCTTGCAGAGGAGGCATGTCATCATTTCATTGCTAATGATGATTTACAAAGGTCCACCTGCTTTTTTCATTGTGTCAATGATTATCCTTTGAGCTCTGAGGCT
Source organism: Unio pictorum (assembly GCA_030141615.1). Taxonomy (NCBI): domain Eukaryota; kingdom Metazoa; phylum Mollusca; class Bivalvia; order Unionida; family Unionidae; genus Unio; species Unio pictorum. The sequence continues at coordinate 588,473 of JARLTB010000610.1, forward strand.
TTCTCTGCTTAGGTTCTCAACAGATGCCTGCTTGTTGACAGAAAATCCTCTCTCCACTGTTACCTGCCCATGTGACAACATTTTCTGGAGAACATTCCAAAGTTCCACATATTCCTTTCTTTTGGAAAGGACAGAATAAAACACTTCATCAAGGCTGGCATCTGTTCTATTGAAGCATGTCAAGGGATGATTGTCCGATTGGATAACTTTGGGGTACAAACAAACGGGGATGTATAGTCAGACTAGAGATACACAAATCAATTTCGGCAATGTAATTTTTTTAAATAATTTTTTTTATAGCATTGGGGAAAAAGTCTAGAGTCGGCAATGAGAAATGCGGACATGCCGTCAACTGGAAACACATTTTTTAAATTATTTTTATTTATTTGTCAAATGACTTGACTTCCTACAGTTAAAGCTTCACAGCACACGTTAACGCCATTTCAATTTTTTTTTAAACTCGCAATTCAAGAAGAACAACTTTTGATTAACTATACTACAGTGTACGCATGCGCAATTTACAACTGTTTATCCGTGAATTGAATTTTATTACAATGGATGTTTCTATATTAAGCCAAGGAACATTATTATGTAGAACAAAATTTTCGAAAATGATTTTTGATCCTCAAAAACATGTTAAATAAACCGACAGTATGTATAAGTAAATTTAAACGGGCCCTCTTCTGCCGTATCTCCCAAATCATCAAAGTAAACAATATCTTATTTTATACCCGAAGAGTATTTTGCCCAAAACTACCAATAGCTTATACTTCTGCATCTTTGTTGCACTAAATGAACAGTATGTAGTTACTAATTTGCAACTTATCTTTGGCATGACTTGTAAAGGAAAGGCTCCTTCTCCCATTGAAACCAAGATGATCGTCTTAATTTTACAAAATGTACAAAATGCCTTTCGTTTACATAATTTATCATTTTGAAGCCATTCCTTGTTACTTGTATTTCTCTTGTTCAAGCCAGATAGAGTTGAAAGAGCAAAGACCTGGCATTTTTAAACACTTAAGATGTAAATTGACTAAACAATTTTGAATCCTCGAGCGTGATACTTTCTACGTAGAGTGAATTAGTGCAATGAACATTTTGATTGGCCAAAGCTGATGGACTCGTCCAATCAAATTGAACGATTCATCAAAAGAAAGAAGCCAGGAAAACCTGCTATATCTGAAGCTAACAAACTTAGGCAATTTTATTTGTGACTTCCTTTGAAGAAGTGTGTAGCCGTCTTGCTTTGATGAATAGTGCATGTGCGATTGAAGTCGGCGCCGAGGCCAACCTTGGATGGTCAAACAAAGCCTCTTTTGTTTTGCGGCGGCAATTAAACTGAACGGGTCATAAAAAAGATAGAAACCAGGATAACTAGATTACATCCGAATCAAACAACCTCGGATAATTTTATTTATGATTCTGTAAAGAAATTTAAAAAATTGGGGTTTATTTCAATTTTCAAAGACTTTTTAAAGACCTCAGGATAATATGCTCAATTTTCCCAAACTTTCAAAGTCTTGAAAATGCAGCTCATTTTTCCCAAACTCTCAAAGACCTTCAAAGACCATACGAACCATGTATCTGTATAGAATATTCTATGATGACCAGCATGGATTAAGCAGTAAAAGTAATGTGATAACTGTTTACAAAATGGAGTCTTTACATCAACCAGGTAATTCTATTTTATTTTCCATCACACCTCAAAGAAAACTACATAATTCATTTATTTACATTTCCTAATTAACGTTTGTAGATTAAATATAAGTTATATATGTTACAATTATAATCTAATTATAAAGACAAACAAGTTTGAAAGATGTAAAATAAAATAAAAATTTAATAAATATTTTATATCATTTAGAGTGAAAACTGCAGTGTCGTTAGTCGAGAGGAAGCATTTTTATTGGTTTTAACTACAAATAAAATATTTTTTTTGTTTAAATAATTTGATGTCAATATAGTTGTACCAAAGTCAATTCATTCATGATGTTTAAGTTTTCGGCACTTTGGTTCTCACTCCAAAATTTCATATAAAAATTATAAATCTAAATGGACTGCCGCAATAGACCGTATTCATGTGACATCATCAGTTTTGGTGTGTGCCATATTGGATTACAACGCCATATGTACCTTAGCATAGCAACACTACTAGTATGTTTTTTCTTCCATGTTATATGTTTGGATCAGTTGCAATGGTAAACTTTTGGACCGTTTTCGGGTGCGGAAATTGTGCTGATCGTGTGAAGGACCTTTCATACTTCAGACTTCCCACAGTACGGCAGAAACATGGAGAACAGACACTACAGTTGTCGGAGGAAAGACAGCGCAAGTGGTTGTCTGTCAAATATTGGACGTTCTGACATAAAGATCAGCAATTTTCCAAATACACATGTATGCTCAGACCATTTTGTGAGTGGTAAGTTGACATGAACTTTGGAGAAGTGTGTTATTCATATAGTATTATGCCAAGATAGCGGTCCCACCCCACGATTTTCTTTGTTCCCTTAGTCAAGTGGATAGTAAATTGAAACTAGCACGACTAGAGTTTGGCTACTAATAAATAAAACTTATCTTAGTCTGAGGCTATTGAATAGCTATTTAAAAAATGTATATCTATTCTTTGTTAGAATATGTATATATGTCTGTAGGTATACTGCTTTGCATTTCATTAATTTGTATGTGCCTTTGAATATTTTGTATATTGTATTGTTTGTAAATTACAAGCTTTGTTTCTTAATATGTTAATGCAAACTGTCACTAAATCAAATCTGTCAATGTCTGCCAGCACCATCTTGATACATTATAATGATGTTAACCTTTTGTGTTATATTATAAATTGGATGTAATGGTAAAGTCAAACACAAGAGATGCCACAGGAGTGCAGACTTCACCCAAACCTGCCATACAATCACAGTGTGCAGTGCAGATGGTTCCAGTCTTCTCTGCAATAATCCATGGTTGGATGGTTTTTTTGGGGAATGGAGTACCTATTTAAAAAAAAAAAAAGAGGACAAAATTACAAGAAGTTGATTTTTGTTCCTCATATAACATGAACCCAAAATTAAAGTGGATCTGTTATTTGCTTGCATGGAATACACTAAGGATACATTTCATCCAGTTGATGAGAAAAAAATGTGTTCTCTCAAATGGCAAAGCCAAAAGTGAGATTACTAGTTGTTTTTTTTTTTTTTAAATCCATAATAAATGAAATCTGAAACTCTGGAAACATTTCAAATGAATAGATGAGAGAAAATGGAGAGAAGGGATGGTGGAAACACAGGCACTTGATTCTGAGTAAATTCATGTATACACTCACCATATAACACAAGGTACCTAACTCTCGCCCGTCACAATCTGACCCCTCGATGATTCCAATTTAATTTTCTGAATCTATCTGTGCATTCAATCACACATAATGTACACCACTGTAAAGAAGACACTCCAAATATTCCATCCATTACCATTTATGTAATCGTACTGATTCTGAAGGGTCGATTTTGCGAAAAGTTTATCCGTTGCTTCGTGTATTCCACTTAGTTTATACAATCATACTGGCTCAACTTCCGGTCCACTTCGGAGTGAATGTCACTATTGGGCATTACATGTGCAAACAGTGAATAACGAAAGTAAGAACTATCCATTTTAAAATTAAAATTTAATTATTATTTTCTTTAACGCTCATTGGAAAATAAAATTATGTACGTTATCTCAACTAATATGCTCATTTACTATATTGTATGCGTATCGTAGCGGTCATGACCCTTAAACATTTACATAATTGTTCACAATATGTATTTGTTCATCATAATACTGACAAACTGAATACATGCAGATTTTCATTTTAAACTTCATGTTCACAATATGTATTTGTTCATCATAATACTGACAAACTGAATACAAGTAGATTTTCATTTTAAACCTCATATTCACAATATGTTTTACATCATACTAATGGTTTGATGAATACCAGTAGATTCTCATCTTAAATGCTATATGTAGTCCTTCAGCATAATACATGTACTGTCTAACTGAATACAGGTAGTTTGTCATCTTAAACTCCATGTTTGCAATACAAAGTCTTTCATCACACTACTTGCTTACTTAATACAGCTAGACTGTTACATAAACATCATGTTTGTAACTTAAAAAAATTCAGCTATATCTTGTCATTTAAATGTCACATACATAATAATACATATTCATGGAAAGAATATATGTTGTTTTTATTTCCTTGTTAAATGAATGCAGTGAGTGGGAGCATTTATGACTTGTGACAGAGATAGTTGGTGTCACCCTTACAACCTACTCCACTATATTTGTCCATTTGCTTCTGTTCCAATGGCTACACCCTGTTTTCCATCTCTGTCTCATTACAACATGGTCACAAATACCATAGAATTCTGGATTGTTACATTCTAAACATTCATAGCCAACACAGGCAGTAATCACAAAAAATGTCTTTACATAAAACAATTGAATCATTATATCATGATTAAGTATAAATGTCTTAGTAATTTTCAAAAAGAATAGTTAATTAGTTAATATTGTGTAAAACATCATTAGAGTATTTTTTATTACCCAAACACTAATGAATGTATATGATGCCATCTTTTCAATTATTTACAAAGAATACAAAAACTAAGACACTGTGCTATATTCTTCAAAATACAAGCTTCATATTTTACTGTTACCAACATCTTACCATTTTACTTTGAACTATTTGGTTTTCTATGTTGCTGGTCAATATAAAACCTTTTAGGATTTTAATCATGTATAAGTAGAACCTATTTTATGGCGCTAAATAGCCTAAGTGTGCTGATGTGCCATTTAAAATCAAATTACTGTCTTAATGAATACAGGTAGATTGTTATCTTAATCTTCACGTTCACTACACTGGATACATAATATAAGAAACTTAAGTGCAAAACAATATTTAAGGCATACAACATTTTGTCTAACTGGAAAGAGGTCTGAATCAAGAAAGTATGACATATAAGGAATAATGTGACAACAGAAAAGAAAACGTGGAAATATTCATGGCAAAATCTTTGTACAATCAATCATTGCAATGGCATTCTAAAATAATACATAACCAATATTGAACCTATCCTGGATTTGGATGTATGTCATACAATAATAGATAAAAACTGAATGAATACAGACACAATACAGTTTCATCTAAGATTTCCTTTTCCAGATTCTCATTAAGTCCAATTAATAAATACGTTAAATACAGGAGGATGTTCAAGGAGTCCAATTTTAATTTTGGGATACTTTTCAAAAGCATTAATAGCAAATATTTCTATTGCACTTTGATTATAAAAAAAAATGAAATGGTTATGTGCAAAAGAAAATGAATTGCCATCTGGGTTTTTTCCTAAATCACATGTTCCAAGTCAAATAATACCATGTCATTACATTACTCTATATCTTGGCAAGATCATCTAGACTCTAAGAGGAAATCAATGCCTTGCAGTGAAGTTCATCAGATTTGCTCAGTCTATGTAGTTTACTGGAATTGATACCTACAATGCGTAACTGAGATTTCAGGTATCTTACTTTACTATCTGAGACTATAACCAAACTGACATCATTGTTAACTGTACATCATTGTTAACTGTACATCATTGTTAACTGTACATCACCCTTTTAAACAACAAAATATTTTGTAGTCTTTTTGATTTCATAAAACAATATTCATAAGTGTTCAATAAACAAGTTCTTTGCAAAAACAGATCCAGCTGTAACTTATGACTGCAAGACCGTATTTGTCTCAAGAGTGAAAGAAATGCAATCCAAAAATAAACCCACAAACAACACATACAACAGCTTGAATATTTATGATCACATACTTAACATGTAAAATAATACAAATGATTTTTTCACATTTTACTGATAAAAACAAGTGCATGTGAATTCAGTGTATGTAATCGAAGTCCAAAAGCACAGTAAAAAAAAGGACAATACTGCCATATTTAAATATGTGAAGTTTGATATAGCACAGACTTCTTTTCTAAGAGCATTTGGTACAGAACCATTTTTTATTTTCTGTGCTACTCCATGTCTTTTCATCAATGCCCTGACAAAACCAATCAAACCATTCATCACACAAATCACACTGGATCCACAACTCACCCTCTGCATAATGACATCTACATACAGAGCAAACTGAAGTATCAGTGTTATTTTTGTCACATGTTTCCATTTTCTTCTTTCCTTTACCCTTTCCTTTCCCTTTTCCTTTTCCCACAATAGTTCTTTTTCTAGTACATGGCTGACTTTTGCTACAGCTGGAAGTGTCTTGATTACTACTATCTTTCAAAGAACTGACAACAGGATTATTCTGTACTAAAAAATAAGGCATTGGCATTTCATTCAATGTAGGTATTACTGTACATAGTTGATTAATTAGACCACTCTTCTGTACATTTCCTGCTTCTATGCCATAGGCTTTACACAGCAAAATCAAATCTGATTTCAAGAAGCTAGTAAATACTACAGCCTTCAGATCATAAATCTGTGATTTCAGTTTTAAGTGCAAATACAGTTTATTTTCTGATTGATCTTCCAAGATATATTTCATGTTCAAAGCTAAGACATCAATACTGTGTGTGTGCTTTGATCTCATGACCACCCTCTTTCTGAAAATGTCTGATTTCAATTTTCCAAGACTGGTTATGGTGTCTTTTCTGAATTGACTGTCACCTATTTTGCTGAAACGCCCTATCAAATCTAAATATAGATCTCTGGTACAAGAAGCAATCATGGTGTCATAACTTGTGTCGCACTTATTCTGGGATCAAACTTTATGAATAGCAACCAAGTTATAAAAAGAGTCTCATCCTTAAGTAATACAGTCTTACAATACTGTAAACTTCCTACACCATGCCAATCTAATGCATCTACATGTTGATACTGCCTCCTTTTATCATCAACTTGCAAGAAAAATTCAAATACTGAGTCATTGATGTTAATTAGACCATGGTTAATATTCTGTCTTCTTTGAGTCTCATGCAAGGTATGTTTATACTTGCTGTTGTTTTTCAAATCAAGAGCTGAAGTTGTAAGGTGGTCTAACATTTTTACTTGTAAGAAGCACTGACTGACCAAGTTAATTTTGTCCTTTCTGTACAAGCTGTTCTTTCCTTTCTTCATGTTATGGTATCTACTCTTTGCAATACATCTACCTGCAATATACCTTAATTTTCCTTGCCCTGGCTCTGATACAAATATGGAAGGTGCATGTACAACTGGTGTGGTATTGAAAATGTCAGTAGTATTATTGTCCAAAACAATTTCACAAATTCTGTGAAAAATCTTTCCAAATGCAAAAAAAGTATCATCATTTGGCACAGAATTCAAGAAATGGTCAACTTCTAAAATTTCTCCATCAGAAAAGTCAGAGTTGTCAGAATCAGAACCTGTTTCATAATCAAAGTCAAAGTTGAGGTTCTCTAATAAAGAAACAGAATGTCTACAGCACTGTAAACTTGAATCAAACTGTACAAAACTTGTATTGTAAAATTCATATATGCATGATCTTTGTGGAATAACAGAGTTGGAATTGAAACTGATAATCCTTAGTCCCTTTTTATTTCTAGTTCTACCCATTGCCACACCTAACTGGCCTGGTGCAAAAATATTTGATGCATCAACTTCAACTCTATCTAAAGTCAATCCTTGTGCTTTGTGAATGGTAATGCTGAAAGCCAAAATGAGTGGAATTTGCTTCCTTGTGGCTACAATCTTTTTATCAATGCTACTGTAAACAGTAAAAGTTTCCCTTCCTAACTGAACTAAATTATTTTCAAAATCAACTGTCACAGAGTCTTCCTTGATTGCCACAACCTTTCCCTGTAAACCATTTACTAGTGCTGAGCTTATGTTTTTGACCAGCATAACTGGACAGCCAATTTTCAAGTGTAACAATTTTGGAACACACATCTTATTGCACCATTTATTGTCATCCTCATCAATCGACTGATAACATTTTGATACACCATCCATTTCCATAAGTTTGCATGCATTGTATATATCACAATCAAAGTTTCGTCCACAAAGTCTTATTGGGTCATCTCCAGGGGGGAGAGGTCTCTGCAGCCTCAAGATCAAGTTCTTGGTATCTTCAGGGATTTCTCCCTTTGAAACATCATTAATAGCCTTTATGAAATCTAATTCATCTTGTCTTATGACCTCATCAAGGACAATTTTATGCCCAAATACCATTGCAAAAATGGTGGATTTAAAACAATATTCACCTGAATCAGATGTCAATGGGTCAGGTACAGGCGGAAGCTGAAAAAAGTCTCCACTTGCAATAACTTGTATACCTCCAAAATACAAATCTTTATGTTTTATCATTCTACATACATATTCAATTTGTTCAAAATGTTTAAGTGAAAGCATAGAAATTTCATCAATTATCAGACAGTCTGCTTTCAAAATATTTTGTTTATAGGAATCAAAATGTTCATCAGTGAGAAGTTTTCGACATAGTTCATCACCGTCATATCTACCATCACCAATCCCAGACCAGGAATGCACTGTGCATCCTTTCACATTCAATGCTGTGATGCCTGTTGTGCCAGTTACACTGACATTTTTACCTGCTCCTGACAATTTCTTTTGTATTTCCTTAACCACAAAACTTTTGCCTGTCCCACTTTGGCCTAATAAAATTATATTGTGACCCTCAACAGCTTTCTCAACAGCAAATAATTGTGCTTTATTCATTTTACACTAATTATTATTCAAGGTACTGAGAAATGTTTACAACACAAGCAATAGCATATATAACAAGTCAGCTGAAATTCAGGTAATAACTTAACTATTAATTAAATAAATCTATATTTTTTAAATTGTATTGTTTACAACTATTTTCCCGGAAAATGTCAATAGTCTTAAGCACATGTAACGATCGGAATAGCGTAATTACTTGAGAGAAAATACCGTGGATATTCCGATTACATATTTGCCGGGTTAAGCCGAGATGTAGCGACTGAAAGCGAAATTTGAAAAGGCTCTTTCAACAAAAGAACCAATCGCTGAAGATATCGCGATCAAATCGCATTCACTCCGAAGTGGACCGGAAGTTGAGCCAGTAAGATTGTATAAACCACAGGAGTCTGACGTTTTATCAATAAAGTACGGCGAAATGTCTGACAACATGAAATACCCTTAACAATAATATATATATATATATATATATATATATATATATATATATATATATATATATATATATATATAAACACAAGGAATGCAAGCGTGAACACAACACTTCGCTCGATTCGAATTTTCTCACGAGTCTTTTATCGCTTCAGAATCGCAAGAAGACTTAAAAACTATACACATGCATTCAAAAGACAGTTACTTACCAACGCATAGCTCTTAAATGACCATGTCCTGAATCCAACCGGCGAATTAACCTTTTTTTTTCTTCAGAAGTACGGTCACATTAGCCAATGTAGGCTGATCTCCGGCCGGATGTAGCCCATTCTTTACCAATTTCTACCCTGCATATATATATATATATATATATATATATATATATATATATATATATATATATATATATATATATATATATTATTGTTAAGGGTATTTCATGTTGTCAGACATTTCGCCGTACTTTATTGATAAAACGTCAGACTCCTGTTGTGTATACATGAATTTACTCAGAATCAAGTGCCTGCGGGTGGAAACGAGAGAAAGAGTTAGAGAGATGATGATTGTATTACCTTTCCCCAAACAACGTGGTATCCATTTTTCACGCACACAGCAACGTCTATAACCCATCCAGAAGTAAATAGATTGTACGCGTCAATGCTTTCTCAGGCTTTCATTTCCTCCAAGGTATAGCTGCTCTTTGCATAAATCAGATAATTTACTATATCTGGGTACTGAATGCATGGGAATAGTACCTCCGTAGACTACGTAGTAATCCACTCTTGACTTGGGTATTTGATAGGGATCTAAATCATCTATCAGCCCGCATTTACTTAAATATCTCTGCTTTCATGTAATGTCTAACGTGTCCATATTTATCTGATTTTCACTGGCTTCGACATTTGTATATATGTTACTCCACGTTTGATTAGCAGCCACACGTGTCAATATCCGCTCGTAATCCAATATGGCGGCGTGCTATGTGTGCACATGAAATTATGACGTCACTGAACACGGTCTATGGTGGGTGGCTAGATAGCGTTCTTCATTATCAGTGCGGGGCAATTCATATCTTGTTTTTATCCAGTTGGAGGCACTTTTATTGAGACGCCATCTGCACGCGACCGTCAATCCGGGCTATACCGGATAATCGGATACCGGATAACACTCGGGTCACTCAGGTCACTAGTCCTACCCGTAAGACGTATCACATGTTGATCTTGATTTTAGTGCTAGAAGTTTGTCCTTACCAGGGAAAGGACCAATTAAATGTACATTTTTAAGATGCTTTTGCAGTGTTCGCATTGCATGCACGTAGCATGTAAATTGACATATGGGTCTCTGAACCTTCACTGAATGTTCCCTGACAGGTTTTTCAAGCTGGGCGCTTGCATCACAAGTTAAAGAATCAATCTTTAGTATGTTTAACATTTCAAGCTTATTTAAATTTTCTTTTGCCAATTTAGTTTCTTTTGAGGACATCGTGTCTTCTGTGCGATGATTTTTTTTGCAGTTTAGGTGTTGGCATGTTTTCTTTCCACACAGTTTGTTTGCAATGGACACGCAGAGTGGAAGTTTTCTGCTCGTGGAATGCTCCATGACTATAGCCACAGACTGTGTGGCAGACTCACCTCCACTCTGTGGTCTCTGGTTGTATGCAGTGTCTTTCTCTACATGAATGCCTTTGTATGTTAGCTGATTAACCTCATGAACAAATTTTTTATTTTCTGCTAAAGTAGATTCATTCACAGATATTATTGTATTTGGCATTTCATTAACTTTTTTTTATATAAATAGCCAGAAGAAGGAGGTTTAATATTTAGGCATGATATGATAAATCTTAGGTCAGTCACTCCAACTTTAGTCTTGTAGCAAGATAGTGCCAACATCTCGTTTAAATTGCCTGTGACTGGACCTCTCTTTCTCTGTCCTTTACACTTTTAAGGAAAGGTTATCTGATCTGCTTCCTGTAGATTGCAGTTTTTACAGTTAACTGTCAGAAATGCACACAGTCCTTGACTTTTGATTCTCTTCATCTGTGGGATATATTCCTTGCAATCTCCAACAATGTCATGCATTTTGCGCAATTTTTCTAATATCATATTTACCTGCGTTATGTTTATGATCACATATTCATTCATGTTGTCATGAGCTGTTGCATCATGTGTACCAACAATGAAGTTTTCTTCATTTTTGTTCTCCTTTTCAGGGCGAAGCTTGGATGGCTCAAGATTTGGGCCACAGGAAGATAGAGATTCTTTATACACATCATACCTTGGGCGCTTTATTTGTGGAGCTGCAGAGCAAGATTGCGACCTGAATCCTGGTTGGTCACTGTTGCATACTCGCACACCATAGACCCATGGTTGATAATGTTGTCTGAACTCCTGTGGATGCTTTGGTTTTTTCATAGGTCTTCCTGCAGCCATATTTTCTTAGGAAGTGGCTAATGTAGGTTGATGTAGTATTAGTGACGTCATGGTTACCTATTGTTCCCTGTTGTGATGGATCTTAGACAGGATGTAACATCATAGTCAGGATGGGGCTTGAAATTGTTAGGAAGCACACATCCCCCCCCCCCCTTTTGTGCATAAAAGTCTGCATGTTTGGATTTTTATCACTATTTGACAATATAAAGCAGTCCACTTATTTCATTTTCATTGTAATCATTTATGTATGTAATCACCAATCACATTCCTTCCATGCCCATGGAATGGTCTCACCAGGAGTTAATTGCCCATGACTTTCCATTTCCATTCTTAGGCATACAAACATTAGTGCAGATTCAAATTAGGTTACCAGTACCAAATATAAAAAGTAATTATTTACAAAAAAAATATATATTTATGTCTACTGTTATCAAGTTATAGCATCAATGACTTATTTTTCCTAATCCAATGCTCAAAAGGTTTGCACTATTGCCTCAAAATTTATGGAATTTTCCTCACTTTTCTCACTTGGTTTACATGTAAACATAACCAAAGTATAGTTTGCAACTTGGGAAATGATCAGAAAACATTATTTAATGTTTTAATTGTAAAATAAAACAAATGCTTCCTATGTATTTACTCTTAAATGACTTTCTTTCATGTTAAAATTGTAGCATTTCCCAGTGACGTTAGAATACAGTTTTGACGTCATGAAGCTACATTTAACTTACTGCAGAGGGGTATTGTAAATTAACTATGCGGTTGTCATTTTGGAAGTAAATACCATGTATAATATATCCATATGTTTGAAATGGACTACAGAATATGACAAGTTTTTAAATAAGTTGAAAACACATCTTCAGTGGTTCTTTAAGGTGGCGTTATACAGTTTCGTACTTTGCCTAGGGTTAGAATTTTAAAGAAAAAGAATTTTCCAGGATTTCTTCACTGGTTATACTGGCAATATAATAAAGACTTTGTATATCTTAGGTGTTGGGAGAAGAACTTTCAATTCCCTTTATTTTGATGTATGATTGATGAGTGTACTTTAGGTTCTAGAGTACCGTATTTTCGCGCATATATCCCGCACACGCAGATAATCCGCACCCTCATATAGCCCACGGGTTTTGGGGTTTTGTGTAAAAAATCGTTGGCATAACCCGCACCTTTGTACAACCCGCAACCATAGATATATTTATACAGCTACAATCGGAAATGAAATCAATTACAGGATCACGGGGCTTCGCTGATGTAGCAAACTGCGATTCTGTTTTCCGTTTTGGTGACAAAATATACCATCTGGTGATATTTGTGGCGACACCAATTTTGGCTGATAAAAACCGTATATACAGTCTTGCGTTTGGAGTAGAGAAAATCAAAGGCACCATGACAGGAAACAATGTACTGGAATATATTGTTAAAATAACAAGTCCTTGTCTCATGCTGGCAAACCACACTAACAGTGCACTGTTATATCATAATCCGCTAATGATGATATCTGGCCTTATTACTTTATGCAACTGACTAGTCAAAATTCGAATCCGCAGAAGGCGGAAACGTAAAATGAGTACAGTCAAGCAGATGACACTAATTTAAAAACAAATACCAGATGGAAGAAGAAAAAATATGTTTGCTGACACTTCAAAGAGAATTGATTACCTTTGAAGCACTGATATATACTAAACAAATAAAACAAATCTGTTTCAATGTTCTACAATTATCTGAAGTTGCCGCAGCAATAACAAACAGGTATTTGTTTCACCCTTCAACTGGAGCCTTTAGCGGCGCCATCATCAAAGTAAGCCGACGACCTTTGCTCAATAAAAGTCAGGAAAAACACGGTACACAGTGCTTGTGTGCGTAGGAGCTGTGCCTCAACTACAGGCTACATAAACACGGACATTTTTAAATAATCTTGTACTCTTGTGAAGTGTAGATTCGAGTTTAAATAATTTCTTTCTGTTTAATTTAAAAAATGCCGAAACGAAAGTCTTACACAGCCGACTTCAAGCTAACTGCCATTGCGTATGCTGAAGTGCATGGCAATAGAGCCACAGGCACAAAATTTGATATTGATGAGAGTGTAATCCGAGGTTGGAGAAAAGAAAAAGGAACATTGGAGAAGATGAATCCACGAAAACGTGCTTGTCGCGGACCTAAAGCAAAGTGGCCTCACCTTGAAGCTGACCTGAAGCAGTGGATCGTGGCCCAGCGGTAAAATTAGGTACCGTAGTTATTTCGATTGAAAACAGAAAATATTGATTATGAAAACGTGACGGATACGAAATTTTAAGTTTTTATCCCGAAATGTTGATTTGGTCCCGATACCGTAAGTTGTTGTAAAGTCACCGTAGTAGCCATAATATCCAACCCTAGCAAAACAAAACTAGAACAATATATGTTATGTAGTTACGTTTTTCAAACAATATGTTGAAATATCATTATGTGTAAAAAAATTGTGATATAGCCCGCACCCTTATATAACCCGCACCCCCCCCCCCTGCGGGGTTTGTAAAATCTGGTATAACCCGCGGGATATATGCGCGAAAATACGGTATACAGCTTTGGCTAACTTAAGATGTGCTCATGTAAAAATACTGTTTGTTCCGCATGGTCATTTTTCACTTCCTGGACTTCAGAAGTAAATTGTAGAAAAATGATCTTGTAACTTTTTTTACTTTTCAGATGTTTTGTAATTTGTTCATTTCACTTTCAGAAGCTGCTTTTGCCTACTTCAGATAAATTCGTTTTCCCTAGTTTAATAACTGCTAAAGTTAGTGTACTTTTAATTAATTCTGGTTAATTTGTGAAGCACATGGGAGCATCCATTTTGTTATACAATGTGCTTAGATCATGTACAATTTGCACAAGTACAGTATCCAAGGAAATATCAGCCATATTACATCAAAGTAGCATTGAGATATGCCAACATTATCTCCATTGTGCATGTTAGAAATGCAAACAATTTCACCTCACATACGTCACTATCTGAAAAGTACATACTAACTGGTGAGCGTCCTCATAGTTGCACGATCTGCATTTCGTTTTAACAAATTCTTTTAATAATGATTTCATTTTGAGAAAATAAATAAGAAACTTATTAACCAATACAAGACGCATAACATATCTATATTTCCTCAAACGATTATTTATAGAAGTCTCCATTTTATCATGCCGAAACCAAATATGAATGGCACATTTAAATTCCGGAAAAAACTTCTTTTTTTTTTTTTTTTTGTTTTTCGCATCTGAATCAGCCAAGCAAAGTACTTGGTGAAAACGGCTTATATGCACAAATAAATTTTGGTAAATTTTGTTATTTTTCTACACACATTTTAGAAATGGAATGTACACAGTAAGAGTCGGCAATGAGAAAGATGGACAGTTTTGTTGGTTAACATTTTGATCCAAAATATTTAAGAAAATGACATCGGATGATGTAGGAATAATTAAACAAACCCCTTCATTTTGATGTCTGATTGCTGGTTGTTATTTGTTTTGGGCACTTGACAGCTTGGCCTTGCTTCTAGTTAAAGTTCAAATGTGCATCTGTTAAAAGACTGATGGCTGTTCTAGGTCATTTCTACTTCCTCTAGGAAATTCCGTGATTTTAAAAGTAAAACAAAATACCCCTCCCCCTTCCTGCTGACAACTTGCATTCTTTATATATTGTTTTATATTTTATAACTTATTTAACACATGTTTATATGATGATTCTCCCGACTCTGGCAAGATTCACATGCCAATTTTAAAAGTGCTCAAGTTAGTGCATTTGGATTAGTGTGAGACTATTTTTTGAGCAAACATACGAGTTCAGCTGTTGCTATATATAATGCATGATTTCCATAATTTTGACATGTTAATACAGTCACAGCATATCAATGCATGCCAACAATCTCGTGCAAGCAAGTTCACACATACCAGTTACTTTTTTTGGAAGTGCTGCCAAGTTTACTTTTGATAAATATATCTCTGTTTTACTCAAATTGAAGATTTAAATGTTTGGATTAATTTTCTTATAGGTTGATAAAATTGAAGACCAGTAAACTGGTGAGTTTTGATGATGATTGATTTGCAAATGTTGCACAACTCTCCAGTGTATAACATTGATGTACATTGAAATTACAGTCTCCGATTTTTCAGGTAGTCAATATTTTTCAATATGCCAGTGTTGACAATATGAATAATCCATCTTACATACACAGGTATTCCAGTAGAAATTCTGAACATCGATGACAGATACATACAGCTTTTTGAAGATGCTCTAAAAGATGGATGGAAACTGTATACAGCATATGAATCATGGTTGTCGGACACATGGGTGTGGGGAAAACAACCCTGGTCAAGCGTCTTCTTGGAGAAGAGGTTAACATTTTCGAGAGATGTAGTACAGAAGGCATAGATGTCTATGTCAATTGCTGTGATGTTTCTTTATCGACCTGTGAATGGACGAGGCGAGAAAAAAGTATGTGGGCATACAAGTATAAAATATATATACGTTTCTATATTTACTGACAAAGCAGGAAGTAAAATGTATTGTGCTGTGCTGATGCCTGTCATTCATTTTTATTTTGAATGGCACAATAATGTTTGTATTTGGGGCAAGGAAGAAACCTACATGTTTATATTTCAGGATGAAAAAGATATAGCATCAGGGTCTAGGGTTGAAGATCAAAGTGACTAAAAGAAGGAAATTTCCCACACAATTAGCAATTACAGAATTTCAAGATGGTCAACATTGTGATCATACTAGAGATCTGATCAGTACAATTTTCATTTAGCTTTCCATGGAGTAGGGGGTGGTCAGCTTTTTGGATGATTTAGAAATTCCCAGCTCTCAAATAGCTTTGAAAAAAAAACCCCGCTAAAATAACAGCATATCCATATTATGTATAGTCAGTGGTGGAGTTGTTTCCTTTTGGATTACTTTATAGAAAATGTGACAGAGCTGATACATATGCAGTAACAAGACATCCCTTTCCAAGTTGTGTGAAGAGTAGTGTAGTGTGTTTATATGAGAATGCAAATTAGTGTATGCCGTGAATAAGGAGAGAATGAAATGAATCTATGAATTTGGATCTAGATAACAACAAATAGCTTTATTAAATAGTTAATAACTAACAAGGTACAAGAACGGTAGTTTATGAAAGACAGGTAGACTGACAGATAGACAGAAAGTACATAGGTGACATAAACAGTGTACCCTTATAGCTTAAAAGCTATTAAAATGGATAATAATGTGGCCACATTCCTCATATTTTGCAAACTTTGTAGATATTTTTAGTCCCCAACTGAAATAGGGAGACTCTTTAACTTCAGTATAGCTACAATTTTAATTGGGTTACTTCCCCTGGTAAGCTGACACTTATAACTCAAAATGGAAATCTATAATAATCACCATCAATATTGACAAAACTCTGGTAAATGGTGGAGACTGTAGGTTTTTGGTGTTTATTTGGTCAGCTAAGGACACAACTTGCCAAAATGCTCACAACACAACCTTTTATACCCAGAGAAACCAAATGTCTGGAAACCAAAAAAGCCAATTGTGTTTAAGTCTCTTAGTTGGTAACATAGCATATAGAGAAAGAATGGAACATAACCAAATGAAGACCCAGTCGGCTGTGAAGCAAAATTGAGGCAGATTTAAACTATTGAATGAACAAATGAAGTAATTTGTCTGCTGCAGGTAATAGAGTGAATTGTACAGACCTTTAAATTGTACATAGAACAAATTGGTGATTAGAACAGTAATGTTCTTATTAAACTTTGACCTAATGCTTTCAATCAGCTAAGTATATGCAAGTACATGTAGTTTGGATATTTTCCTTGTCATAATATTGAATTTGCTTAAAATGCTGCTTGTCAGATTGAAAGATCAACTAGAAGTGACATGTTATTCCTACCACCTGCTCGAAATATGTGCAGACAAGTATGAATTATTAAGCCGTCCTATTAACTATTAACCTTTTGACTACATGTATGTAATGTATTTGCACAGTAGATAGTGTAACATTTTTGTAAAGTTCATTTTCCTTTTATATGTATTTGCACAAGTGTATTATGCTGCTACTGGTACTTTGCATAAATCAGAGTGAGAGACAACGTTTCCATCACCACCTGGAACATTAGAACTCTGGCGCAAACTCGAAGACTCCAAGAGTTGACACTCTTGAGATGGAACACTACTCGTGGCACATACTGGGACTCTGTGAAGTAAGATGGAAAGCCCTAGGAGAACACCAAACTGAAGATGGGCATATATTATACTATAGTGGAGAGTTGGACAAGTCCATAAATGGAGTAGGCTTCCTTGTAAACAAAGCCATCAAGGGATCTGTTCTTGAATGTCGCCCCATGTCTAGCAGAATCATCTCCATTTGTCTGAAAGCATCCCTCTTTTAACATCACAATTATCCAAGTCTATGCTCCAACTACTGATCATGATGATGACGAAATAGAAGAGTTCTACAACAAACTACACGGTATAATAAACATGGTAAGTGAAAAAGATATCCTTATTATCCAAGGAGACTGGAATGCCAAAGTTGGCAAAGATGCACTAAAAGACTGGGATGATCATTGTGGTCCTTCTTGCAACGAGCTTACCAATGAAATAGGGAGACGTCTGCTTGAGTTCGCAAGCTACAACAACTTGGTACTAGCCAACACCCTGGGTGAACATAAAGCTTCCCGATGCTGGATATGGCTTGCACCAAATGGAACCCATCATAACCAGATCGACTACATACTAGTTCAAAACCGGTACTGATCTGGCATTAATAGAGAAAAAACAAGAACGTTTCCAGGTGTTGATGTTGGGAGTGATCACGACCTCGTCATTATGAACTTCTGAGTGAGGTTGAAGAAAATTATCAAGCCAAAGAAAATCAGGCTCAAATTCAACCTTGAACAACTGAAGGACCCTAACATCTGCAAGTCATTCCAAGCCACAATTGGAGGAAAATTTGCTCCACTCCTTGTGATGGATGCTGATGTTAAAGTGATGACAGACACTTTCAACACAGTCATGACAACAGTTGCCAAGGACATCATTGGCCTCCATCGCCCAAAGAAAAAACCCTGGGTTACAGAAGAGATTCTGAATCTTTGTGATGCCCGAAGACAGCTAAAAAACACCAGGCACACAACAGGGGTAGTGGAATATCGAGAAATAAACAAGAATGTCAGAAAAAAATTGAAGAAAGCAAAAGAAGATTGGATTGGACAACAGTGCACAGAAATAGAGAGCAGTCTGATAAAGAATAACAGCAAAAAGGCATTCCAAATTGTGAAAGACCTCACCAGAAAGAAGCAACCAAGAGTCAGTACCATTCAAGACGAAAATGGAAGATGCCTCACAGAAGCAAGTGACATTGCAGAAAGATGGACTGAGTATTGTAAAGAATTCTACAACCATCCATCCGCATGAGACCCAGAGGTGCTTGAAGTTCCAAACTCCACAGATGATGATTTCCCCATTCTCAAAGAAGAGGTGGAGTCAGCAATAAGAGCACTGAAGAATGGAAAGGCAGCTGGAGTAGATAACATCCCAGCTGAACTTATCAAGAATGGTGGGGAATCAGTGATAGAACTACTAACAAAAATTGTGCAACAAGATCTGGCAGACAGGCGAATGGCCAACACCATGGACCCAGTCACTGATTATAACACTTACCAAAAAGGCAATCTCCAGCTGTGCCAAAATTACAGAACTATCAGTTTGATCAGTTATGCTAGTAAGGTGATGCTGAAGATACTCTTGAACAGACTGAAACCACAAGCAGAAGAAATAATCACTGAAGAACAGGCAGGGTTCCGTAGTGGAAGAAGCACAACAGAACAAATTTTCAATCTTAGGGTTCTGTGTGAAAAGTACTCACAACATCAACAAGACATCTATCGTGTTCATAGATTTCAAAAAGGCTTTTGATAGAGTGTGGCATGAGGCATTGTGGGCCACAATGAAGAAGTACAACATGGGTCAAAAGTTGACCAGCTGTTCACCAAGGCTACCAGTGCAGTAATTGCTCAAGGTTCTGTGGGGGACTGGTTCAAAACTACATTTGGAGTACGGAAAGGCTGTCTCCTTTCACCCACGCTTTTCAACATCTACTTAGAGCACATCATCGAAGCCCTGGAAAACCACTGTGGGACAGTCAGCATTGGAGTGCGTAACATCACCAACCTCCGCTTTGCAGACGACATTGATGGGCTGGCAGGCAGTGAAGATGAGCTTGCCACGTTAGTGAAGAACCTGGATAAAACATCTTCCAGATTTGACATGGAGATAAGTGCCGAGAAGACAAAGCTGATGACAAACAGTGGCAAACAAATCTCAACCAAGATTAAAGTCAGAGGACAGAAACTGGAAACAGTGGGCCAATTCAAATACAGTGGGACCCCGCTATAACCCCCCCCCGTTATAAAATGAATTCGAATATAACACGGTCATGGCATGGCTCCCGAAATTTCAGGTAATTTATTACAGGTATTCTTCTCAAAGACCAAAAAAAAATCTTTTAAGTATGAAAAATAAAATACGTCAAGAGTTTAATTATCATTCTCATACTCGTCTAAAAAGTGCGAAAAAAACGTGTAGAAAATGTATTATCATTTTGGGGAGGAAATCACACACAAAATCGAATATAAAATAATCGTTGTACGACTCCTAAAATTTAAAAAATTAACATATTTCTTCTAGTATTGTGCCAGAATAAACACTGGAAATACGAACCAATTGCTGGGCCTACTGAGAACTTTGATCTTTGTTAATTGTTGAAAAATGACAGCTCATAAGTGTCAATATTATTATTACTGATCACTGAGCAGCGAAGCCATCATGCCTACTTTGTGTTTGTCTTGAATGCATTCCGAATACAATTGTTGCTCTAATAATCTCTGATATATGTTCTCTTAATTTCATACACAACTAAGCAACAGCCAATGGGGGGGGTGTTGATAAAAGATTCTCACCAGAATGTATAAATCAATTAATTTAAGGACATTGTTTATCATCAAAGTGAACTGCTGAGCTAAACTTGTTCAAATCAGGGGGAAACGATTTATACAGCATCAAAGAAACAAAATCTGCCAACATGTGTGCGTGGCTTTGCAGTGTTGTTTTATGCAATCTGTTGACTAGTAAATTCGAATTCTGCAACTGAGAACTATAATTGACTTTGCCAAGAGCAAATGTGACATTAGCAGAAAGCAGCTAAAAATCTGAGTTTTTAAAAAAATAATAACTATTGACAGATGAGAAATGTAATGGTATCAAATGTATACAACACAGAGGTCTCGGAAATGCTTAATTACGCGTATTTGAATGCAAATATTTGATCTGGGACACATAAATCACTCCATGCAGGAGTCCTCCGTACGCATGCAAATAGCTGGGAGACAAAGTTAGTGTTGATTACTTTATCATTTTAGCTGTGCTGATATTTACAGTGACATAATTCAGTGGTTAAAATAGAGCGGCAAGTTCAAAGGACTTTGACTAGCAGCTTGGGTGGGAAAATGTGCTGAAATTTACAATGACTGAATTCAGAGACAGAAAGATCCTGAGATGTACATGTAGTTATTATAAGAATACACTTTAGCTTCCATTATTTAATCTACGGACATGTACTATTTCATCATTCATTACGTACACCCGTTACATAATTTTTGTTATTTTCTTTTCATTGAATTCAGTCACATAATGATCTGTGACAAAATTAGTGAATATTTTACATCTGTGTGTGGATATTTTCAATGGAAATATTTGTATTTTGGATTCAATGTATGTTACAAGATTCACTGGTGAGTACACAGTGTTGATACTCTTTTCATGCAATAGATTATACATGCATATATAAATTAGACACGTGTATGTACCAATGCATGGTTCTCTGAATAAAGTAATATATTATATCTGCAATTTCTGTTACTGCAGCAAATATTTTTCTCAATATATATTGATCAAAAATGGTAGTTGTGCCATGCATTTTCGCACCAGTCTTTATGTACACCATCCCCCTTCAATTAAATCCAAAAATGTGTTGGTATTGGTTGCTTATAACACGGTCGGATTCTATGGCTCCCAACTACCGTGTTATAGCGGGGTCCCACTGTATCTTGGTTCCATAATCACGGAAGAGGGATCAAGAGCATAAATTTTGTCACGAGCAGCACAAATAACGGCAGCTATGTCAAAGATAAGACCCATCTGGAGAGACAAGAACATCTGTCTGAAAACTAAAATCAGGCTATTGAGAGCACTAGTCATCTCAATCTTTCTGTATTCATGTGAGGCCTGGACCCTGACAGCAGAATTACAACGAAGAATTCAGGCACTTGAAGGAGATGCTACAGAACCATCCTTGGCATCTCTTACATGGACCACATCACAAATGAAGAAGTGCGCAACACCATCAGGCACAAAGTAGGCCATTATGAAGACCTCCCTATTGTCAAAAAGAGAAAGCTAAAATGGTATGGCCATGTCACTAGAGCCAACAGTCTATCCACAACAGTACTACAGGGCAGTGTCCAAGGTGGTAGAAGGAGAGGTAGACAGAGTAAAAAGTGGAGTGACAACATCACAGAATGGACCAAGAAAAGTTTTGCAGAGACACAGGCATTGGCACATGATTGAGTCAAGTGGAGGGAATTGATAAGATGTTCAGCAGCACAGTGCCTCAATGACCACATTAGGTCAAGACACTGATGATGATGATGAATATGCTGCTTGCATCCTGTATGCACCCTTTGGCTTTTAGTCACCCTCTGTTGCATGCTAACCTGCTTTGTAACATAGCTACATGGTGAGTGGTATATATACTAAAACCATATAAGCCATTAACCAGGCAGCCTGGGGGTTTGGGTTAGAAGGCTTGCACATTTTTATTTGCATTTGTACATGTATGCATTTGATTTATCATCTTGATGATGGCTCAAATTTAACAGTAGTCCACATGCCAATGTCTAGTGAAATTTCTAGAGTTAATACACTTCAAAATTTCAGTTGTTGAATTCCTAGTTAGAATTAATACATGTCTAACATTGTTTTGTGGAAAGGACTAGTGAAGATGCAGCAGGACAAGTACATTTCTCAAGCTTTTCATTTTATGAATCTTAAATTCTATGGCTGTGGCATGCATAAAGTCAAAAACATATTTTTTCTGTAATAAATATTAAATGTGTCATATTATCTAGACTCTGCCATCCCAAAACCAAGTTGGGAGAGTCCAAAAATCTAGACTGCCATCCCAACTAAGCTCAATACGAGAATATAAAAGGTTGATTTTTATTTAAATATTGTTTTAAATTTAAGTTTCTAGCTGAAATCAGAAAAAGAAATGAGCTATCACATTTAACCAAATTCACTTTCCTGTGTTTACAAAAAGAAAATGGGAAATAAAACTCATAAATAAGCCACTATCATCATTATCAAACAGTAAGCTTGTGCTTATTACACGTGTGTCGATAATTCATGCACAATTGGGTGATAAACATAGAGTGCACTATAAGAAAGGGCATGATTTAAAGAGGGTCATCAATTTTTTTTTTTAAAAATTGCTATTATATTGAGAAAACCATGGGGGTGGAGGGTGTCAGAGAACTGGGCTGTTTAATGACAGAATCCTCATTTACAATCACATCAATAATTATTTTTAACAAAGCACTTTTTCTAATGAAGTTGTTCATTAATCTGTTTAAATAACAATTATTTTCAAAATATCCAACATGTGAAAGATCGTCCCAACTGATTTCAGCAATCATCAAATGTACATGAAAAATCTTGGTATTATATCACTGCATTTTGTTTTCTAGACGAGTCTAGTTTTGCCGTAGTACTGTGGTGGTTAATAGTATCCTACCAAATCAGAAGTCCTCAGTGCAGGGAACTAGATTAACTGTTGAAATGCCAATGAACAAGATTCTTTTTTTCTCTCAAAATCATGCAACATTTATTGCGGTAGACAATCAGCCATGTCAAAATAATTTAAAACATTTAATAACAAGAGGACACAATTTAGCTGTGATGATTACACTTAAAATTAACTAAAAAAACAGCATTACTATAACACAAATTTGAATTGATACAAAAAATATTGAATTTATATTTATTTTTTAAAGTACTGCCTTCCCTTGGCATAAGCAACATTTTCATTGATTGAAATTTCCTTACATATCATTAATTGCAGTGTATTAGTAATGTCAAATCGAAAGAAATGTAAACAATTATATGATCTAATTTTATTTTTAATATTTCATAATATTGATTAAAATTTCCAGGCCTTATTTACCATTTGTAATAATAAAACGAGCGATTATTATTAATTCATGATTTCCTATTGATATGATCTATAAGTACTATCTTTTGCTTATTATTAGTTTTATTATTATTGTTAATCCATGATTTCCTATTTATCGGAACTGGAAGAAGTATCTTTTACTTATTATTATTATTATTATTATTATTATTATTATTATTAATCCATGATTTCCTATTTATCGGAACTGGAAGAAGTATCTTTTACTTATTATTATTATTATTATTATTATTATTATTATTATTATTATTATTATTAATTCATGATTTCCTATTGATATGATCTATAAGTACTATCTTTTGATTATTATTAGTTTTATTATTATTATTAATTCATGATTTCCTATTGATATAATCTATAAGTACTATCTTTTGCTTATTATTAGTTTTATTATTATTGTTAATCCATGATTTCCTATTTATCGGAACTGGAAGAAGTATCTTTTACTTATTATTATTATTATTATTATTATTATTATTATTAATTCATGATTTCCTATTGATATGATCTATAAGTACTATCTTTTGATTATTATTAGTTTTATTATTATTATTAATCCATGATTTCCTATAGTCACCCAACCAGAAACACTTTTTTGTTTCCTTTATGGACACCAATGCTATAATTACTCCTGGATGAATGGCTATATTATATCTGAAAGATGTCTTATGATGTCTGGTTGCTTCTAAATAATTCCTATTTGATGTCCAGTGGTCATCTTTAAAAGCTTGTCACTGCCATTTGTCAGTGGATAGATTTGTTTTCACTAAAAGACATCTTATGACATTTAGTTGGTCATAACAGAAAATGAGATAGATCTGCTGTCCAATATGGACATTACAGATGCCATTGAACAAAATGTTATTGCTTTTTCTCTTTAGTAGATGTTAGGGGTGAGACATGAAAAGAACTTTTATTATTTCAACAGACCCCAAGTGACTTTGATAATAACCTAATGGTATTCTTATTATTTCTAGTTGTTCAAAACCATTATTATTGTGTCTGTTTTTCATATTACCTACTTTTATGCCACCTTGACCACAATGACATGCATGTAATTTGCTATCTCATACCAGAACATTTTTCTAGGATGTCTATTTGGTCCTTATTAGAATGGGTTATATCGTTACCACAGTGAACATCTTAAAAATATTGTATCATTGCTCCTGAATTTAAAGTCAAGCTGAAATGGGTTTATACCAGAGGATTTTTATGATGTTTAGTTAAAACTGTTGACCAGAAAGAGTAACCCTATTGACAATCTAGTTACCACTAATCCTTTTGAATGTATGTTTATATCGACACTGAGTTCTCAGGAGACTTTGTTTGATGCTTGGTAGGTTATAAATGAAATGGTGCCTATTGTAACGTCCCGAGCTTTATTTAATCACAATGTCAGTTTTGACCAGATGTCAACATGGGCTTTTAATCACGAGACAGAAGGCTATTTAAGTTTAAATGATTTAATAAACGCTAGTAAGGATAAATATTATTAACGGATCAACAATAGGATAGTAATGTTTCAGTCAAAACACTGAAATAGTTCTAAAATGAGTTGATATTTGAAATTCCTTCATCACATAAATATGTGGCTCATTGTAATGTTAAGAAAGTACATATACAAACAGTCACTGAAAACAGTTAAACTTAATGTATTTCTCAGTGGTATAATACAACCCCAAACAAATGGGATAATAAATAACACATATTAAAGACGATACCACTCGAATGTGTTTCCCAGTGAATTTAGTATTGCTATGGTCCAGAATGCACTAGTATTTCGGAATTTATATTTAGAACTGTTTTTCCTTCTTTATAGCCAACTATATAACACATTAATGTAGTATAGAAATTATGAATACTCCGTGTAGGAATATTATAATTAATGCTCCCTTCTATACATGTTTAGTTATTTACCGTAGCAACGGTACCGATATTTTCATATATTTATATAATTGAATCTCCACATATAATTCCTAGGGAAGCATCAATCTTTAATACTGAATAATATATTGTAGTTTTATTTCTTTTCATTTGGAAGATTATATCATCTGTAATGATTTATATTGTTACAATGCGGTCTATATAGTACATTGGTTATATAAGCTCTCCGTTCTCTTCTTGTATACAGTCTCTTCCGGTCAGAATGCATCTCCAAAACACTACACACGAATGGTATTTATACCCTTGAGACCCAATGGTCTTACGCGGAGACTGATGGGGAGAATATAGGTCGTAAGTGCGTGAGGGAAACACACGAGTGGTTCGAATGATACTTAACAACACGTTAGAAACGCTCAAAAGTATGATGGCGGGTGAATTGTGAATCGCACTTGTACAAATAGTTTAGTAGTGGAATTTCTCAGTATTTGGACACTTGATGTGAAGATATTCAAGTCAGAATTAAACTCTTTATCTCAGAAAGTGAATATACTACGCAAAATAGTGTTAGACGATTTAAAAGGGAACAAACCACAACGACCAAAAAGACCAATTTGGACCAACATTGACAACGGAATACAAACCCATATGAAGTAAGTGCCAATCACAATCACCCAAATTATAAATATATTAATACTCTGAAATATCATGAACGTGATATTAAAACATTTATATACATATTTATTGTGCCTAGCATTGATGCAACCCTACAAGTCCTTTATGTCTTCATGTATGTACTGAAATATATATTACTTTGTTGACCTTTTGTATAGACATGAACCACTAAAAGTTAATATTTAATGCTGAGAAGTGTGAAAATTATGTTTAAACGAGCCACAAATCACTTATATTTTATAACACCATAATTTATCACAATACCCCCCTCTAAAAAAAAAAGTTCTTCCACGAACTTGAATATATATAATTTGTTTTAAATCCTAAATTGAATAATGTCACACTTTACTGCAGTGTCCACAGTTTGTCTGGATGGTGCTGCATCTGTCATGGTACCAGTTTCCACTCGTATCCTGTAAGTCGGGTCCAATAGGAATGATGTGTTAATTTCATACACTTCACCAGTAGATAGATAAGCTCTTTCAGTTCGTCGGATCATTGCGACTCCCTCTGGAACATGTTGAACTTCCCTGTTAGGGCACACTAATGCTTGATCCCGCACTGGGCGCAGCAAATCGGCTGCAGGGCCAGTGTGGTATAATGAAGGGGCACCTGCGAAAAACATGTGGGTCACTGTGTAAATTTTCATAGAGACGTCCCACTGGTGGTTCCACTGGTTCAAGTGGTATTGGCCTGGTCCACCGTTCGATCGGCATCATTCGTTCAGATCTCCTGGGTGAAAAAGGAAATAATTTTTGCTGATCTGCCATCTGTGTTGGAATTTCCTCCAAATCTGGTATCTCTATATGTGCAGGTGAACCTGGTGATGATATTTCTTCAGGATGTAAAAGTGGTACTGCAGCAGATTCAGATAGAGTGATCCCACTTTCTGCATGTTGAAGGATGACAGGTTCTGCAGTGGAATCACAGGCAGTCTGTGCTATATATGGCCTCTCCTGTGGTTGAATGATATGGCTCCCCGACTGTATATTTTGAGCATTTGGGAAAGGATACGGAAGTCTTCTTACGATCTCCGTATCTTTCCACGACTTCGTGGTTACGTCTTGGCACGGTGGAACTAATATAGACGATCTTCCACCATCCGGATGATACTTCTGAAGATGTTGCTTCAACAGTTAAGTTCTGTTTGTTGGGAAAGATTTCCCACACACCTCACAGTTTCTGACTGGCCCGTGAACATCTCGCCAGTGACGCTCCCTCTGGGTCGTAGAGGAGAATATCTTAGCACAACAAGATTCTTTGCACCATAACATCTGTGAAGAAGAATAACATATGGCCATCTGATAACATACTCATCTGTGTAACTGTCATGTTAATAATATTTGTTAATCAAATCCTGCTAAAAAATAAATAAATAATTGTCCCCATCCGAGTTGGGAATACCTGAGTTTAAAAGTAAATAAATTAACGAATATCATCAGATATTAGTCAGACTGTTCAACAACGAGCCGCAATCTACTCCATCCTGTCTCCAAAACAAAACAATTGTTTGTTGGTTTTAAAAGAAATATATATAATTTTATTTGCTTTGAGCCTCTTTAGCATAGTACGGTTTTAGTTTATTAAAATGTACAAAGAGTTCTTGTGACTTGCCAGACTGTTTTATTTTATACACCAGATCAGAGCATTTTTTAATGACAGTGTATGGGCCATCCCAATAGTTTTGCAATTTTGATGCATGTCCATGCTTTCGTCGTCCACTGAGATACCAGACTTTATCACCAGAATTGTATTTGGTTTTCAATCCTATATTGTGGTCGTAGTTACGCTTCTGTTGGTCAGCCGCTTTATTCATATTCTTGCGCGCAATATCGTGTATCTCATTCATTTTTAGTTTCAGCTTGTACGAAAAATCGAGTGGATTTTTATCAGATTGTTCGGGTGATAGACCAAATAAAAGATCAACTGGTAGAGACACTTCTCGTCCAAACATCATTTTGCAAGGAGAAACTCCTGTACTGTCGTGACATGAAGATCGATAAGCAAGCATGACTAACGGAAGATGTTGATCCCAATCATCTTTACTTTTAGAAACATATTTTGTGAGCATAGATGTCAAAGTTCTGTTGAAACGTTCAACTAACCCATTACTCTGAGGATGATAACTGGTGGTTCTGGTCTTGTGAATGTCCAAGAGATTACAGATATTTTGAAAAACTGTTGATTCAAATTGTCGACCTTGATTGGTGTGCAACTGATAAGGCACTCCAAAGCGACAAACAAATTCATGTACAAATGTTTCTGCAATTGTTTTTGCTTCGATATTAGATAATGGAAAGGCTTCAGCCCAACGGGTGAAGTAATCTGTTATGACCAAAACAAATCGATTTCCACTTTCTGATTCTGGTAAAGGGCCAAGAATGTCAAGTGCTACTCGTTCAAGAGGAGCACCTACCTTGTATTGTTGTAATGGTCCCTTTGACTTTTTCGAGGGTGGAATTCGAGCTTGACACTTTGTACAGCTTCTGCAGAAGTTTTCAACATCGTCCTTGTATCCAACCCAATAAAGTCTATCACGTACACGGTTTACAGTTTTAGACACACCTAAATGACCAGCAGTAATATCTTCATGCAACATTTTTAGAACCTCCTGCTGCCAGGATTTTGGTACCAGTAGTTGATGTTTAATATTATTTGTTACGTCCTCCCACCATACCCTATACAGAATTCCATCTTCCAGTATGATCCGATCCCACTGAGCCCAGTATGTTTTCATTTCTTGCGAAAGATTTGAAACTTCAGGCCATAGAGGACGCTTGTTTCGAGTTTTCCAATCCTGCAAGGCTGACAAAGTTTCATTTTGAGTTTGAGCAGCTATGATTTCTTCTTTGGATATTTTCTCATGCCAATTGTTGCAACATTGTTTTCCAGGAATCTCCTGTTTTTCACAAATGTTGTGTGGCTGCGCTGCATTTTGAATGGTAAGTTCTTGTTTATTTTGTTTGGTGTTGACTTGACTTCTTGTAGTTACGCGCATTGGAAATTCATCAGTTTCTGAATGGTTGTCTTTAGGATTACATGAAGAGTCTTTCAGTTCTTGTCTTTCACAATAATTACACATCTCACATGGTCTTCTTGACAAACTATCCGCATTTTGATGCTGTTTGCCAGGACGGTGAATGATTTTGAAATCATAAGCATTGAGAATTTCAAGCCAACGAGCCATTTGTCCCTCAATGTTTTTAAATCTTAACAGCCATGTTAAAGCACCGTGGTCAGTTCTCACCGTAAAGGAAACTCCATATACATAATGATGAAAGTGTTTCACAGATTCAATAACTGCAAGTAATTCTCTACGAGTAACACAATAGTTTCGTTCGGCTTTACTGAGAACTCTGCTAAAATATGCTACTACTTGCTCTCTTCCCTCATAAATCTGGGCCAAAACAGCACCAATGCCACATCCGCTAGCATCTGTATCCAGGATAAACTGTTGCCTGGTAGATGGATAACATAAAATTGACGCAGATGTAAGTGATGTTTTCAACAGTTCAAACGCGGTTTGACACTCTCCCGCCCAACGAAACTGCACTTGTTTTTCTGTGAGTTTATGGAGTGCTTTTGCGACGGATGCAAAATCTTTCACAAACCTTCTGTAATAGGAACACAGACCCAGAAAACTACGAACTTCGTGTACATTTTTGGGTTGAGGCCAGTTTTTGACAGCCTCTATTTTCTTTGGGTCAGTAGAGATTCCTTTGTCGGAAACTATATGTCCCAAGAATGTCACCTCTTTCTTAAAGAAACAGCATTTATTGGGAGAAACCTTAAGGCCTGACTTTTCAATACGCCACTGTTCATTATTGTAAGTTCCTGGTTATGTAGACTTGTTTTAAATAGTATGCATTTTATATGGACTATTTCAAACCATCTTATGATTCATTGCATTATCAATACATAGAACTCTCGCCTGATTTGTATCGAAATTCACTTCTCCATTTTGGTCATTGCTATGTAATCATAGCTATGAATATACAAATAAGATTAAAATTTGCATTGAGAAGAGAACTTATTTCTGTCTTAAGTGTTGTGTTCAGAGATATTTTCCTGTGCATTTTGAACACTTGACTTGGTTACCGCCATGACTAGCCCTGAGAAAGACAAACATTGATTGGCTAACAAAGATTATGTAGCGTGGGAAGGAGTTTATAAATATTAGTGCAGAAAGTGTGCCAGAAGATAGCTGTTAGAGCGGCAAAGTATGAACATCTGCATAGAAAAGAAATTTAGTCTTGTATTCTAACACCATCAATTGTATATTTTTACATAACCGATAATTAGTTTGATCCTATAAAATCCCAAAACTGAATCAGATAGTTATGAGATATTTTAAGAAGATTTATTACATGATTGCTATTGAATTTAAATGCCTTATAATTATTATATATATATATATATATATATATATATATATATATATATATATATATATATATATATATATATATATATATATATATATATATATATATATATATATATATATATATTATTATTATTATTACTAGCACTAAAATTATTAATGAGATACACAGTATGAGACTGGCTTGGTTTGTTATGCAGGATTCCCTTGCTACTGGGAATCGGGGGAAAAAGTCAGGAGAATTGACCATTTTTTCCCCGACTGAAAAGTTGTTAAGTTTCACAAATTTTGATGAAAGTCTGAAAAAATCTTAGATAATTCTGCCATTATTTTACATGCAAGCAATCATGTTATTGAGTTATAACTAATTGATCCAGAGTATAAATTTATCGATGGCTGAGCAAACTTGAACGTTTTTAGATCAAGGGATACATGGATGAAATCGATATGAAAATTACTTATTAAGTCCGAAATTGTGAGTATTACAATTGTTATGTCTTTAATCTGCTGAAAGACAAGATAAAACTATGGCGTTGATAAAATGTTACCTGGATTTTGCAATTGCATTGCTAGTCACATGAGTACACAAATCTAACAACCCAAGTTTTCAAATGTTGATGATAAAAATTTGTAATTCTTTTTATATGCACACAAAATTCTCCAAATTTATATATTCCAAGAATAAGTTCTGGAGTTTTGTTATATCAAGTAACTATACAGTTGACATTTGCTTTCTGCTTCATAAATCAAACTGGCCAGATTCCATGTTTTAACAAAAAGTATCTGACTGTAAAAAACATTACAAAGGAGTTTATTGTTGATATCACGTGACTATTGGACTTTCAATGTTGCCGTTTGAAATTTGTGAAGTCATATGACTAGTAATGCAAAAGGCAAGTACAGGGTCAGGTTTCATATATGCCATTGTTTCATCTAGTCTGTCAGCGGATTAAAGACATAACATTTATAATACTTGCCATTTCAGAGAAAATAAAACATTTTCCTATCAATTTCATGCTCGGCCCACTTGTAAGCAACTACCATATGTCGCTATGCACAGTGGCGACAAATTCCCAATTTTTTTTATGCATTTGCAAAGACCCCACACCCCAACCTAAATGTCCAATTTTGAAAAATAGGGTGGGAATATTTGGAAGAAACCTGGATTAGAAAACTAACTGCTATTCATTTTAAGCCAGATTTGCAGTCCAAATTGTTGACTCGCAGAGGTGAAATGAAAAATTGTCATCCCGTGTATTATATTTTAAAAAACTATATGAGCCCCTGTATCAATACAGGTTTCATGACTCATTAAATGAATTATAAGAAAACAAGTTGATTTTACCAGACCAGAATGTATATGGATTGGTCTTTCCTCCCTCACTCATCAGACAATTGCACAAGTTTGTTATCACTGCTCATTCAGAACTGCATGGAAGATTGTCAGGTAAGTTTCTTTACATAATACTTCTCAGATATCTGTTATGGTCACCATAGTGGTCATCTTGAAAATGATTTTATCTCTTCCAAATGGATGGTCATATTGACAGGCGGTTTGCATTAATTCTTCTGATTAGTTTTTCCTAAATAAAACTGGTGCTTATCTGGTGTCCATTATGGTTTCCAGAATCTATCTTCAGAATATTGTTATTGCAACTATTACTAAACAGAAAGTCACAAAGATGGAGGTTTTCCCTAAAATAGCTAGCTGTGCAGTGATGTGGGACTTAAATGAAAATGGTGCTGATCTGAGATTTTTACTGAAATAGTTGTGATGTCTTGTTGGTTGTGATTGAAAATAGTGACGGCATGACATTTAATATTGACCTTGAAAATCTTGTTATTAGTATTCCTTCCAAAATGAAGGTCATATTGACATAGGGTTTTCACAAAAAGACTGCTTGTGATATCTACTTGGTCAGAAATGGAAAAGGTGCTGATCTGATTCCAATATGGTCACCACAAGTCCCATCATACATATCCTGTAAACACTTCTCTTTTGAACTGAAAGTCATTCTGACATGAAAATTTCACCAGAAGACTTCTTATGATGTCTAGGTAGTCGTAAGCATATCTGATGCTGATCTATTGTTTAATATGGCTGTCACAAGGAGTCAAAAGTCTTATCATCACAGAGGTTTCATTAAAATACTTCTTATAATGTTTTGTTTATCCTAAATTAAAAGATGTGATCTAAAATTTGGTATGTGGCAGCTTTAAAAAAATAACCTGTTGATTGTGCATGAACATGTTACCTGTTGTATATCAAATGAGGTTGGCATTACAGCTGTCATGAAGATCTTGTTATTATTGTGAATACATGTATTGATGGATCTCATTCCTTCCATGATTTGTGTAAGATTTGTTGTTCCATTTCACTTCCAGATGGATGTAGTAAATGACATTTTATGTGTGGTAACTATGCATGACAATTTTCAGAAGACTGCTGTTAAATCTAGTATGTATTATGTTTATCACAGGAAGTTCTGCATATTGACCTGTCAAGGTACTATCGCTATGCACTGTTTTGACTATTGTATTCATAGAGTATGTGCTGGAATCTAGGTGAGGTGGGTCTTGTTTTGTGAATAAAATGCTCATCATTTTTCATTGTATTTATTATATTTAGAACCAGATGGGTACATTTGGTTATTATGGAGTTGACAATGTCATGTCCTATTTTTCTTGTGAGAGCAAGTCTGATGTAAGAAACCCATTCCTTTATGATACACAGTCTCGATGGTAAGCGTCTTTTCACTTGTTCATATAAACATATACATACATGAACACCTACTGCCTCTGTTGATATCAAATTTGATGTGTTTGTATACAAAGTTGTGCATATAAGTGTACATAAGGTTCCTTTTGTTTGTGTGATAAATTGTGGACCCCTCACACCAGTCCCTGTCTGCAGCAGGAAAGCAGCCTCATGAAAGATACGGTCTTCCCAGAGGGGGTTTATTTCATCATTACCATATATAATGTGAATAGTTTAGCTTTAAAAAAATTAAATAGTGGTTTTGGCTTTATTGAATCAATATGATCAACTTTGCATTAATGTTATGTGAAATAATGATGACACTGAGGATTAGACTTGATATAACACCACACTGTGAGTAAAATCTTTGTTTACAATTCTTAACATTTAGCTTTTGCTGTCCTGACTATCAATGGTAAATATAAGTCCAGTAAAAACTACACTGTAAATTTCATTAATAACTTATTCCTTCGACTCTCATGCTGATTAAAGTATTATTAATACTGCATATAACAGCTTCCGATTTCACTTGAGCTTTTCCATTTACTCAAATCAGGCCTCTGCTGTGGGCTAAAATCTCTTAACCCAAAGTAGAAAAGGCATATAATAATATTCTTGGAAGTGCTTTTGATCAATATATGGTCTATCACTATTCAATAGCTTGACTATATTGGAGGGGCTAGGCAGGTTTTAAATTAGCCAAAATTTGGCTAATTCCTACAAAGTTGTTCTTCACACCCTTAGGTAGGAACCAAATTTTGGAAAAATTAGCCAAAATTTGGCTAGTGTCTTTTAGTATAACCCCTATGTATGGCTGCCAAAGATCAAACTCTAGGTAACTATGATTAGCCAAAATTCGGCTAACTGCAATATTGTCCCTATACATAATGTATTGTATGACCTTTAGGCAGAAACCAAATTTTGGATAAATGTATCCTTAGCCAAAATTTGGCTAAGGATTCCTTTTGCCATGCTCAGTGAGGCTGGTGCACAACTAATGACCTTTTAGCAAAATTTGGCTAGTGTCAGCAACAGCTTTTCAAAACAGCTGCATGTATGGCTGTTATAATTTAAAAGC
This sequence comes from Unio pictorum, assembly GCA_030141615.1. Taxonomy (NCBI): domain Eukaryota; kingdom Metazoa; phylum Mollusca; class Bivalvia; order Unionida; family Unionidae; genus Unio; species Unio pictorum. The sequence continues at coordinate 623,172 of JARLTB010000610.1, forward strand.
TCTATAATTAGCCATATTTGGCCATCCTCCTCAGTGTTTCATTCCATACTGTTGTGTAAATGTAAGCTTATAACATTGTTGGTCATTGCCTGAAATGTTTTCTTTTGTATAACCTACAGTAATAACTATTAGATATCCAAATTTGGCTACATGTATGGCTAAATTACTCATAGGGAGTAAATGCAGTATTGGCTAAATATGTGCTTGAACAAAGTGCTTGACTCCTAATGTTGTATTTAATTTTAATATGTATATACTTTAGCATAGAACTCACTATGTAACATTCAAATTTAATGAATGGGAGAATACCAAACCATCCCGGTGATTCATATATTGTTAGTATTTTTATATAAATTCATTAGGTTGATTATCTATTTTACCTCTATCCACCAACATTCCATTCTAATGTGTGCCAACCCTACTGTTAATAAATGTGTAATCAGAATACTCTAGTGAATAGACATTTTCTGAGCTATATAATCCAGACGAAATGAATAGAGAATCAAAATGATAATACAACTTTGCTATTAAATATCCATATTTTGAATGATAATACCTAGAGCATGTTTATGTAATGTAAATACCTTGTTTTCAACATCTTCTCATCTATCTTCATTAACATACACCATTTACATACCCCATTGATCAGGAAGCACTATACATGTATTTTACTGTTACCATCTTACTGTTTTGCTTTCAACTATTTGGTTTTTTTATATCACTGGTTGATATTAAAACTTTTACTCTTTTTAACGTTTATTCATATAACAAATTGTATAGCGCTAAATAGTCTAAACGTTCTTGTGCACCATTAAAATTCAATCCATTTATCAACCACATGGCCTTTAGACATCCTTATTATCAATGTAACTTTAGAACTTTCTGAAATTGTGTTATTTCAGGTAGTGCTTTGTCAAGTTTTGCCAAAAAATGATGTCATGACATAACTTCTGCAACTTTAAAATTCAATACACTTTACCAGTGTGTTTTCTGTATATATAAATCTTTGTAAGAAGCAAGTTAACACATTATTCCCTAGCGATGAGGTTACATGTCATGAGGTAGTAACCTTCTTCCAAGGTCTGTAGCATCAAGGTCATGCATGATACGCTAAAGTGGATGGTATTATAGAAAGGTAGACAGATTGCGCTCTACAATTATACCAAATAATCTGAATACTTTAGTTGCACTACAAAAAAACAGAGGGAAAAACATAAGTTTTTTTTATCTTTTTTTTCCACCTAAACTTCTCCCATGGTCGGAATCCGAATTTGTGTCCAGATTTAGACTATGGCCTCAGATCTACGGCAGACCAGTCTGAAGCGCACACAGACAGGTGGACCTTTGCAAAAAGTAGGATAAGGTGGATATTTTGAATAGTCTTCTCCATATGAAAATTATGGGTGTCAAGCACCAAAAAAGAAGTCCAACTTTTCACGTTCTGCTCATGCACCAGCAAACTAACCAATGAAAAACATTTTCTTTAGAACAACTAGCCATTTGTCTAATGGAATATTGCTTGCAAGTCGATGTATTAGAATGTATTCAGAAATAGTCCCCAAAATTTGTTAATACAATTACAATTTTTTTAAATACAAAATCAATAATAAAATATCAAAAATTACAATTCATTCAATCTATAGCAACCACAAACATAATAGGGCAGGAGGTCCTCCCTAAGAATGGTCTGTGAAAATCAGCGGGGAGAGCAACCTCTAAAAAAACAAAAACATTTATTGCAAAAACAGCAAAAATTCTCCGGGGTTAATGTGATAATAGGCTTTGACCTTCAGAAAACCATAAACCTTTGCAGCATATAAATAAAGTACAGCTAAAATGTATAACCCTGTTCAACCAACAAATCTATGCAAAAGAAAATGTAAATGAATAAAGGAAAAGCTTGCAATTGATATTATGTCTTTATTTGAATATTTCATAAAAGGGATAGGAGGCATATGTTGGATGGTACTTAGGTCTGATAGAGTAATAAAAAGCATATTATCAAGTATGTACCCTGGTAATCCATTTTATTTTTAATTCTGTTTTGACATCTCATAAGAGAAGTGACTAAAGCTTTAAATATAACAGTAAACACAAACATAATGGGTTTTTTGTTTCAAGTTCAAATGTACATGTTAATAATTATGTAAAACTTTACTTCTATATGATGATATTTTGTAACATATTTAAATCTTAACATAGTTTTAACAAGATAAATTTAAGATATTAACAGCATAAAATATTCCACTTCAAAGACTGCCTGAGGTTCATCTTTAGTGATTTAATGGCAAGTGGTTAAATGTATAAATTTCTACTTAATCTAAAAGACATGTCTTATATTATAATTAAAAAATAATTGATGAGATCTAGTGGCTACAGAGATGCTGTTTTGCCCATTAAAAACCAGTACGTTGTAGTATACCATAATGTTTCTTTGATAATAATCACCCAATCATAATACTTCAGGAGAACTATTACTACCAGTCCAATCTAGTGCTCCCAGAGTAAAATTCATTAGCTATAAGGAGGTAGCATGCAGTAAGTAGGCAGGTTTTACTGAAGAGAGATCAACCAATGAATCTTTTGAGAGTGGTTCAGTAATTCATACCTGTGCTTAACTTTGAATGTATGTTGCAATTGCTTCCTTTATTTGTTCATGGTCTTCTTCCATATAATATATTTAGTTGTTCACTATCTCTAGTTCAAACTTGGTGATCTAATAAATTTTATACATTTTCTGGATATATTTCATATTTAATGTTGTTTCTAAAAAATCAGCAAACTTAAATTTCAAATTTCCAGTCTCAAGTTTCCCTAATGGCATTTTGCAGTAAATCTTATTGTGACCCTCCAGTAGTCCCATGTATACTGCACCAGCATTGTACTCCACCAGCCCAATAATTGTTGGAGAGATTACCTACAAAGAAAATCATAAATGACAAAACATTTTCTTCTTTCCCACTGGGACTGAAAAAAATGAATTTCCTAAAAAATTAACCTTTAGTACATTATTATGCCTTGTGGAGTAATGTCACTTTAAAGACACAACTATTTTCATAAAAAGTCTACTGACTTGTATGTCCACATTTCTTTAATATGTTGTTGGTACCTGAAATGAATAGTCTTGTCCTGATGACAGTGAAAGAGTCGATAAAGAGTATATGATCAGTATTATTCAAGTTTTGTATTCCTTAGCACTAAATAATCTTAAAAGAAAAAACAAGCTCATGAAAACAATGGTGTTACAGAAAGACATTACAATTTGGAATTGAAGTCAGTCACTTCCCAATCATATTGGTAGCTCCAATTGAAAATTCAAAGCAACCAGATCTCCTATCTTTAATTTTAGAAAGTATCTGTCTTAATTTGCAGGTCACTAACTCGGTTTGTCTAATCAACAACTGAATAGAGTATTTCTTGATGAAACTCTAATATGTGAACTAAGTATGTACAATAAACATAACAGTACTTAATCAGAAATGTTTTCATTTTGTAATACAATTATACACTGCATAATTATGAACTTTGTAACATTGATTATTTTATAAGACTTCAAATAACCATTTGAAATTTAGTGTCATTGATATAAAATAATGGTGATCATGGTAACTGTTTTTGATGTTGTTTCTAAGGAATGATGTTAATACACTTGAAAAATCTATTGATTCATATTATTGTGAAAAAGATGAATATACATATGCTGCTATTTATATTTGAACTATTGACTATCTAAATTACTCATGTGATGTTTTGGTTCCGTTTCTAAACTTTAGTTATTTGGCTTGTATTTTGTTCTGCCTCATTCTTTCTTTTCACTTTAGTTTTCTATACAATAATTTATACATTTATGGAAATAAGAATAAAATATATAAATTAAAAATAGTGAATTACATTTTTTAGCATATCAGATATTACTCTCATATTTTAACTACTCTTACATAAAAGAAAACCTTCAACTCATCTTAAAAGCACTACAAGATAATGAATTTACATTTCTTATATTTACATTAATCAATCATTTGCTTATATAAATCAAGTTTAATACATAACAATAACATAAGAGGTCAATGAAATGTATTGATTCCTTTTGAATATATTTTGGTGTCATGTTCCCTTATCTTGGTTTACCTTTTCTGCCATGTCCACCAATAGTAGATGTATACTGCCCATATAATGTTGACTATTTCAAGCAAAAAGTTATTTACTGAATCAAGTGATCAATATTATTATGTAGAATATCAGGAAATGATAATTACTAAAATCGTAACATTAAGTTTCAAGAAATACAAAATCAAGTATGTCATTCAATTTATCTATACATAACAAATGTATTTTAAAAGACAAAAAATAAAATCTTACCTCCTTCCACTGTCATACCCTCCACAGAAAAAGGCAAAGTTTTAATCTCCTCCACTGACAAATACATGTACTCATGAATTCTTGAAATCTGAAGTGAAAACCAAATCAAATTAACTATGTTTTCATATATGCCCACCTATACAATTTTAATCAAGTGTTTTCCTAATTTGCTTGCAATAATAACTTTATTACAGAATGACATGTACACCTATGTGTCAACACTGGTTGAAAGTTAGTGTTGTGCTAATTTCATTTTCATATTGTGTCTGTTTCATATATTGCATCTCAATTTGGAATAGTTCATTTGCATAGGGCTATAAATGCTCATCCAGCAGTTATCGTTATTACATTATGGTTTGAAAATGTTTTCAGCAGAGATTACAACTGATTCATATGTAACTAGTCAATAAATCACAATATAATTCTCTCATTATTGCATGTAAGGATACATATTGTCATTTTGAATATTTTCTGCCATGGAAAAATTCAATCCCAATTCCAGTTAAACTACATTCTTAATGGCAATACATATCTATAAAAAAAACTATTTTGTTCCACAACATTCATTAACTTTACACAATATTTTGCCATCTTCATAACTAGAATCTGGAAAAAACACATGTTGTTAAGATTGTCTGGTAAAATATACTAATATAAGAAATATACTTACTTTTCACTTTACATAGGTATCAGTATCTATGTCATCATGATTTATGCAAATCTTTCCTTTTCCACTGAGTCAAAGACCATGTGCTGCAGGAGAGCATAGTTAAAACAGCTATCAGACCCTACAAAATGAGATTTTTTTTGTCTCTTCATAAAGCATTTTCTCTTTACAGCACAATTATTATTATTATTATTATTATTATTATTATTATTATTATTGAAAATAAACAACATGAAGAAAAAGCATACTTAATACATTATCTTGGCAGTTCTATGGGAAAAAAACTGTAAATTGTACTAACATATTGTGTATCTTGCATCAATCTAAAATGTATTTATGGAGCTAAAATGGCCCACTACAGTGTCAAAACATATCACGTTTTGTTTTGATTATTGCTTTGTTTCATTGTGTATCTATCATAGAATAATAATTCTCATTTACAGAATATTAAACTTGTAATTGAAATTTCAAAATGAAAGAGGTATGCATTCTTTAGTTTGCTGGTTTATGACATACATGCAAAAAAGGCCTTATTTCAAAATTGTTTCAGGTAGAGATATAGAAGTTAGTTTAGTAATTTCCATTTTCTATGTAAAGAATTCTAATCATGAAGTGTTTCAATTAAGAAATTTTGCTCTATTTATCATTCATTTAAAAGCATTAAATGTACTTACTCTCTCCTGACACACCAGCCTCTATTTTCTCATCTTCATTCTCTGTTTCATCTTCTTCATGCAAATCACAAACTGATTACATTCTTAAACTGTATTTCTTCCTGGTTCAAGTGTGAGCTACTAAGCTGGCATTTTCTAGGTGGGCATACAAATTTAACCCCTCAAAGCCATGCCTTAGTCCAATGAAATTCTGTACAGGACTACATAGAAGTTCTGACTTTTGATCTTGGAGTTGTATCACATGGCCTATTACTCTGGCCTTTGAAACTAATTGTGATGAACTGGAGCTGTTGAAACCATGCTGATTGGATTATCAGTGATGATTTATTGGATGATGTCTTGATACAAGATATTGAGTATTGTAAAACAAATTATATAATACTGAAGTGAACTAAGTCAAAGTGCTGATCTGGCAATGTGCAGGAATTATAACTATGTACAAATCATTTCTCAAACTCTTTACCCTTATTATAATACAACATCAATCTATAAAACTTGTTAGCTTATTCCACTTTCCTTTTCTTAACTGGCAGCTTTCATAGATGGTGTAACATCCAGTTCTTCCATCCCAACCCCCTACTTATTTCTTGCCCCTCCCTTGCAACACATTAGGTTCCCCCTCTATTTATTCGCCCCCTCCCCTCAAATAATTAGTTTCTTTTCAATAATGGACTCTTTGGAAATAAACTGACTGCCACATGTATATATGTAATGAGTCTGCTAACAATTGGAAAAGGGATGGAGTCAGCCATCTCATTCTTTTCCCCCTTCAACCAGTTTATTTATTTTCATGAATGCACCCTTTGGTAATACACTTAAGACATACAAGTGAAATACCAAAACATAATGGATCCCTTAACAATTGGGGGGGGGGGGACAGAATCAGTTAACTGTGTCTTTCACCACACTGTACTAGCAATTAGTTCCTTACTATGAATCGTCTCTTTGGTATTAAACTTAAGGAAATACCACACATGTAACAGGTCATAAAATAAATTGGGGTTGGGGTGGGGTGACATGATCAACTAGCAGATTATTTCTCCCAACAGCAATTTGTTTCTTTACCTTAATGGACTCTTTTCTAATCTGCTTAAGGCCCACATTTGAAATATAATGCAGGTTATGGTTCACTTTACAAAATCACAGAAGTGTTTTTTTTTTAAAAAAAAGAAGAACTTTTACATTAATAGAGGATACAATCTTAGACTAATATCATTTCAAGTCACTTGAATGGTATAAGACACAACTTATAAAGATTCTTCATGATTCTTCTTAGCAAACTAACACTACATTGAAATGCAGACCAATCTGATGACCTAGGTGGTTAGAGCATCCACCAGTGATGTGTGAGGTTGTTGTTCAAACACCAGCTGTAACTGTGTCATACCAAAGACTTATAAAAATGATACTAGCATCTGCCTTACATGTACATGTTGCTCAATATAAGAGGTTAGTATAAGACTGGTTGGCCTGGTGTCTTAATAATGTGACTGGGTGGGACTTGATGCTACATGTATACAGGATGATGCATCAGTGATGGACATCACTATAAACTGCTACACTACAGACACTGCAGTAATGAACAATCCAAAATACACACTTATATACACATACACACAAATAGTCATTTTCAAGATTTTGTAAATAAATTCTAGAAGGAGTGAAAGTGTCGAAGAAAAAATATGCTGGGTATCTTAACCAATCATACTGGTTAACTCCTTTGGAATTGGATCCAATAGTACTATTCACATAATTATCAGTAGACAACAATGGTGTTGCACTCATAATCTTGGCATGGTTTGCCCACACCAGATTTGAATCCGTATTACTGTCCTGTAAATACTTATTTATATTGTTGTTGTGGTTGATGTAATTGCTCAGTTTTTAGTAACCAATGTGGAGACATATGCTTGATAATACTATTTCAGGAAAGTTTGTAGCTGTTTTCGCTTTATGAAATTGCAAAGTTTATAACTCAAAACATACAATTACATGCACAATCACCTCATACAATTTGGAGATCATGACAGGTGAGAAGAGGTAGAGAGGAAGCAATAGAGAAAGACCAATATAGGAGAAGAGCAGAAGACAGAGGAGAGAGATAAAAAAGAAAGTGAAAGAAAAAGAGGAACACTTGAAGAAATGAAAGATAAGGCATAGATGATAAAGAGAGAAGAAGATGATAAGTAAAAGAGAAAATGTCATAAGAGGTGCATAAAGACTATGAAGGCGAGAGAAAAGAGGCAGTTTTATTCAGGGAATAAAATGAGAGGAAGTGAGAGGTAAAAACATATAGGAAAAGAGAGAGAGAGAGAGAGAGAGAGAGAGAGAGAGAGAGAGAGAGAGAGAGAGAGAGAGAGAGAGAGAGAGAGAGAGAGAAAGGAGAGGACAGAGGCAAATACAGGAGAAGACAGAGGCAAATACAGGAAAAGATGGTAACAGGGAGGAAAATAGAGGGGAGAGAGAATAACAGAGAGAGGGGAAGGCAATGAGCAGATACAAATAGAGAAAGACAGGAAAGAGAGGGAAAGAAAACGAAAGAAAAGGAAAGAGGTAAATTTAGAAAAACAATGAAAGAGAAAGACAGACAAAATAAGACAGAAGAAGATAGTGAAAAACTGAGAAAATAATTAAATTTACAACAAAAAATTTGCTGACAAGCGTATTTCTTCCAAGAAAGACCTAAAATACGTGGTAGTTGAATTTCCTCATTTTATATTCTGATTATATATAAAATCCAAACAAAGTAATAAAAACATATTAACCCACCTGATCGCCTGTTATTATGGTAGCTAGGTTCTAACATTAAAATTTAATTTAATATGGTTATTTTTAGAAACCAATATTCATTTGCTGGTGGAAATCAGTTCTTATTAAATTCTTTAATAAGTATCCATTTTTATAGATTTTAATTTTTCATTTTATCATGCTTAACATGTGTAGTTGGAGGGGGGAAGACTTTAATAGTCAGTTATTTTTGGAGGGGGAGAAAGAATCACCTAGCCAATTCTTGACTACTACATTGTGTCATCATGACACATGTTAGACTTGTGTATAGTGAACACCAACTTGTCATCCAACAAAATAAAATCATGGATATTTTAGATCTCTTGAAATAACTCTTTAAAATGTTACTGGTGGATGCATATATATCAATTATACAACCCCTAATCAAAATTAAATGTGAACAGCAATGATTTGCAAGAGCTCTTTTATCTCCAGCAACCATAGTAAAAATTAATTATCATGTTATAACTGTACATGGTGTAAAAACCTAAGTGGTCATATGAAATGTAGGTTACTATGACAGTATTTACTAAAAGGGTCTGGTACTACCAGAGATACATACATTCATTTTGATTTATGATTTTTGCATGGCCAGAGCTTGAGAATGACAACATTTTTGATAATCAGTGAAGCACAATACAGAGACAAACAAAAATGAATCTATAGCCTACATGGCTTATATATAAGTCACTAATGGATAACTTTTCTTAAGGTGGTTAAACTGTCAAATCAAATATGATTATCCTGTTTGATAGCATTATTAGTGCATTATGTACTGTTGTTTTATATTATTATTCTAAAATGTTGTGTGCAGAAACATTTGGTGGGTGTTGTCTGACAGTGTCACTTACCAGGGGAGCGTATGTGACACTGATTATGTGCCCTTTATGCAGAACTATATGGTATCAAAAATCATTTCATCCTTCCACACATCAACTGTACAACCTGTTACCAATTAGAATAATAAGTAACCCATTAATCTTAACCAGAATTGGGAAAACATAATATTCATTTGAATGATTATGTTGATGACTGGGTTAACAAATCTTATCATATGTGAATGAGAACCAATTGCAGATGATTAAATTAAATTTAAGTGTTATTCATGTTTCTAAAAATAAAAAATAGAAATTTCAAAGTTTTTATTCAATACAATTTTTATTCCCTTGAATCTCAATGCAAAATAAATGATACATTTATAATTCCAAAATGATCTAATATGTTGCCTGTCATATAATAAAATGTGGATCTTGCAATAAATATATTGAGTATCCCATCCTTTCTTTAGGTAATTCCATATTGTTACTTTTATCGTGGTCCCCCAACCCCTTGCAAGTCATAGAGGCAATTCTCAATGAGTCATCTGCTGTCTTCATTTTAAAAATTTTGATATTTGACTTTGATCAGTACATTACTTCTAGGATTTGCCAAAATATTCATATCCAACATTCTTATCCACCATTTGTAAGTCTTCGATTACATATAAAAAGAAAGTTTATGTTGTCAGTAAGAGAGAGAGAGAGAGAGAGAGAGAGAGAGAGAGAGAGAGAGAGAGAGAGAGAGAGAGACTGGAAAGAGCAAGGTGATTTCTAAAATAAACAAAATGCACAAGAAGTTGAAGGTCATTCAATAATGTTGATAGAAATAGAAATGCAAAATTATTAAAGAAATAGTAAAACAAATGTCTTGTAATTCAATAAGAGTGTTTTTGAAATTGTCGTGATATTTGTTTTGCCACAAAATGGGTAACTTAACCTTTTCAGTTTTAAGAACTTGCTCTGTAGAATTCCTTCTTACATAAAATATCTGATCTAATTAAAATGATATGATCTGTTAGTATGATTCATGTCGTTTAGTTGATATCAGAGAAAATTTTGTTGCTCTTGGCTTACCAACAGATAACTCTCCACAACCTCCTTGGTTGGCGATCAACGGTCTTATATTTTGCATAGAGTTAAAAAATTTAAAGAAAAAAGAATTTCCCCAAGTTTTCACACTGGTTATAGTGGGTATTTAAAAAAAGACCTTGTATATCTTAGGCATTGTTCAAAGAACCTTAAATTCCCTTTATTTTGTCATATGATTGATGGGTGTAATATGGATTATGCATGTATACAGCTTAGCCTTACTTAAAATGTGCACCTTTAAAAAGAAGTGCTAGCTCCACTAGGTCATTTTCACTTCCTGAACATTAGAGGTAAATTGTATTTTTTGTTATAAAAAACACTCTTTTATATTTCATATATTGGTAATTCATTCATTGCACTTTCAGAAGCTGATTTTGTGTAGTCTGGCAAATTCATTTTTCCTATTTTAATATCTGCTAAATATAGTGTACATTAGACAAATTCTGGCTGATTTCTGGACAAGGGAGCAGTCTTTTTAGTTAGCATTGTGCTAAGATTCTTTACAATTTCCAAAAGTACAATATGCAAACAAAACCCAGCCATATTACATCAAAGTAGCATAGAGGTATGCCAACATTCTCTCCAATGTGCATGTTTTATATGCAAACAACTTCACCTTGCATACATCACTTTCTAAAAAGTACATAATAATGGGTGAGTGCCCCCTTGTACATAATTTAATTTGATTGTATCTGCTCTCTAATCAAACAGCAAGACTTTAAATGATTTTGATTTATAAATGCACACTGGTTTTCTAATGTTTTTGTAAGTACATGATCTTTCTTCTTTTTGTAATCATATCATATATGCATTTTATGTTATAGGGGTTTTCTAATGTTGTAAAGCGCTTAGAGCATCTAGAGATTAGGCGCTTTACAAAGTCCTCATTATTATTATGATTATTATTATTATTATTGATAGTATTATGTAGAGCTCAAGATGTACTAAAAGAAAATATTGCCAAAAATTATTATTGTTGGGGAAATCTAGTATATTTTGCCAGAGTTCACAAGCGTAATCTTCCTTTCTCAAGCTAGAATGACTGCTTAGGTGGCCTAGTGGTTAGATCATCCACCACGGAAAATGGAGGTCATGGGTTTGATCCCTGGCTTAGTCGTACCAAAGACTTACAAAAATGGTACCAACAGCTGCCTCGCTTGACGCTCAACATTAACAGGTTAGTGTTAGGACTGGTCGGCCTGGTGTCAGGATAATGTGACTGGGTGGAACATCAGGCTACATGTCTGTGGCATGATGCCCCAGTGCTAGACATCACTATAAACTGCCTCACTGGAGACATTGTAGCGACATAACTGCAAAATTGTTAAAGCTACGTTAAAAATCCTAATCAAACAAACAAATCAAGCTAGAATGAAAGATTAATACCATATACGTTATTTTACAAACAGTTTAGAACGTTAAATAATAGCATTTGCTATAATAATAGTGTTACACACACAGGGGTATTCATTTGACCGAGCGGTGTCAAACCCTGGCGCGAGTCACGCTGGAAGTCATATGTTTTCCCCAAATTTCCAAAGACTTCCATACAACTTGAGTTGTACAATGGAAAGAAAGACGTGTCCGCTATATTTAATAACCTTTGCTCTAATCAATTGGCGATCCAGATGAGACAACTTGCCCAAAAATCCATTAACTGCACCTTTGCATGGTTTTTCTTCATTATCATCCGATTTCCGTACCGACAGCTTGTCATGCCATAGAAATTACACTAGTATTCCCTTACCAACTGGGAAATATTTAACTGCGCGACCCTAGGCCAGTCAATCCTCATAATTTCTGGCGTATCACGCTCATATACATACGCCCATTTTCCACTATGGACACATAAACGGTACCTACCAAGTTCCAACTTATTGATTCCATTATATAATTTACTGATTTCCAACCATAAATACTGCCATTTCAACCACAACACTTTTATACACTGCTGAATTTTAATATGGAATATGTTACACCAGGGACAGTCTTTCGGCTTGTACTTTAATTCACTACTAACAACCCCAGCATGGTTCAAATTCACTAACACTCAGCTCTGTGACGTTTGCTTCTACCAATTGGCTAACTATCTCGGGCTAGTAATTTCCATGGCACCGAAGACTAAATACTCACACAAATAAATCTAAGAATTGCTTAAAAACAGGATGCTGTCAAATACACATACTCCAAATTTATTACAATTGTTTTTATAGCAAAATGTCAGGTTATCTGAAAGATTTTGCAAACTAAACATATTGTGAAAAGAAGTAACAATTTTATCATATATTGTTTATGCTAAATGAGGTAGTAAATAATCACCGTTATAATTAGTAATTAAATAATAGTTTGGTTGAAAATGAGAGAAAGGATTTATATGAAATATTTGAAAGTCAAATTGATTTATTGCTTTTATGTCTTCCATGATATTTACAATTTTTTCTACATATTGACATAGTGAATTAAACTTAATTTATTGATCAATTAATGAAAGTAATTTATGAAGTTAATAATTATTCATTAATATGTTTGCTTGTCAGTAGATATAATTCAATTATGTAGCTACAGATGTGATATTCTCAAAAAATTGTATGAGAATATGTGAATGAAAATCATATGAACAAAAGTGAACATATAAAAACTATTCCTTGGTTTATTGGTGTGTTTTGGTATGGACCAAAATGTTAAGTAACAAAACAATTTAACACAGTTGGATAAAAAGTACAATCTTGGGGTAAAAATGAAATAATTATACAAAATTACACAGGAAAAGTTAGAAAGTAAAAAACAATGATGAAACCTTATGGCAATCAGTTTGCTAAATATTGTCTTTACATGGATGCATTGTGAACCTAAATGCTGGTGGGAATATTTACAGTAAATGTACCAATATAGATTACATAGGACAGAATACTGGGTGACAGCAGTATCATAATGGCACAATGTCATGTTATACACACTTTGCAGCACCCATTAAAGCCATAAAGGAAAGGCTAATACTGCTCTATACTATAGATTTAGATGCATTAAGATAGCATGGTCCCATCATGGTACACACTGCTTAGGCAAAACTCATTTGTAATATGGATGTAGACACAAATCATTTAGCAACAAATTCTTGAAAAGACAAACATGTCAGCAAATGTCTGAACATAGAAACATCATTCAGACGGGATAAGATAAAATGTTGTAGTGACCTGTTTTGAAATGACTGAATTACTCACTCTGTGATATTTACATACTTCAAATTTCATAATGCTACTTACAGTCAATAGTTATATCAAGCATGTAGCAAATATGGTTCAAAATACTCTGATGTGTGAAAGTTACAACGACTTATGGATTGTATTATATTATATGCTAATGTTCACAAGTATAGATAAAATAGGGCTTAAAGTATTTACCAGATAGCTAAAAAGACAAACATTTCCAAAGCATGCAAACTAGTCAACAGTGACATATTTTTGGCATGATGGAGTTATCCGCTGTATTACTGAAGCTCATACTAAATTGTGTGTGCAGGTGCAATAGGGTCAATGGCATTGAGGGTGTAATGAACATATAGCTGAATATTCATATCTCTGAAGTATTAAACTTGGGTCACACTGATTTACTTTGGACAAGACTTAACTGTTTTCTTTGTAGTATATCCATATGACATAACTAGTTTATAAACAACTCACATGCCAAATGTCATGAGTGAGTGTGAAATAGAGTTCAGAATAGTACAGGTGTAATAATCCCACAGCTGAAGCAAATAATGCAAATAGAGCATGAAAATAAAATCATGCTGACCTAATTTTAATGTTTGAATTGCTGGCTTGCTTGGATTCTAACTGAGATGCATCATTACACCAACTGTCACAAGACTAGATGTTACTGGGTCAAAGATATTGAGGGCATAATGAACCAATAACAAGGAATCACATGTTGAGTCACTTTAGTATAATTTTACTTCTCACAATTTACTAAAGACAGAATTCAGACTCTCACTACATCATCAATTGTACTTATATGCCCAAACGTTTACTTGGTAAATCAATTGCATTCAGCATGTGTTTGTATCTGAGACATTAAATGTATCATCTTGATTTATTCTACCCACCTACCTATCTACCTATTGTTTAAAAAAAGAATGAATGTCATGATGTATATTATGACAGTACAATACACCACCATTTATTACCTTAGTATCTAACCCAAAGTGGTTCTTAAATAACTGTTTTTAAAGAGACTCTAAAGGTACATTGTACTTGGAACACAACAAATAGAAGTAGTAGATGTAACACACTCTGAAACTGGATCATGGTGATGTGTAACATTTTACTGTTAGTTCAAGTTTCATTTTGATAATCCTGTTTTCCTTTCATTGCTAACAATTTGACATCTAACAAGGGTCATCATTATTAGCACCATCTCTAATTCAAATTTTACAGCCAACATCCCTTGGGAGGGCATGGTTAATTGCACATTTGAATAATCTACTCATGATGGGAAGGCAAACCTTTGATATTGCCCTAAGGGACATTTGCTTGCTGCTAACAGTCTCTTACAAGCCTTGTGATTCATGGATGATTTTTCATTACTTGGATTTGGTTTAGCTGAACATTTCTAGATTATTTTTTTAATGTAACTTTATCTGCATGTCACAACAAACTCAGATAATATTAATAGGACTTTCCTAAATCTTTATGATAAGGCAAAGCAGACACAGTTATGTATGCACATGAAATTCACTATTCACTATAAATTTCACTTGCTAACTTTTTTGTCAGCTGAAAGAGTAATTAAACAAACTAACTGAATCTTGATTGAACAATATTTGAAATGACTGTTGATGTATACTTTAATAATTTTGACACTAAAATTGTGAACAAATGTAAATTCGAAATGGGTCTGATAATGTTATGAACTATATGTTATAATCTACTTATCAAATTCATCACAGAATAGATTTATCATTTACATGATAAAAACTGAAAGCATCCTGTATGGTAATTAGGCATTATGAAATTACCAGTAAAAGCGTGTGTAGTAATTAGATCAATTGGTTTAAAAAGTACTTGAAAAGTGTGCACAATTTGTATGTTATCGTTACCTGTTAGAGAAATATATATTATTATGTGTTTACACAAATGGTTGAATATCCACCTCATTACTGCCTTCAGTGCAATCTGTTGATAAATTTTGATTGCAGATAAATTATAAAATGAATTCCTTTCATGAATACGTGTGTGCCTTTTTTCCTTCTCAACTGCACCTGGTATAACAATGTGAACACCAAAATTTACATTGATACAGGTTTATGAAAACAATTAGGTTGAATTGTTCATATCATATAAGCACCATACCTTTATTACAGGGCACCTTACACATACATAAACAATACAAGGCCGAAAGCTTCTTCACATCTGGGAGTATAGGTTACTTTCTCTCCAGGTCAAAGTTCACAGTTTAATAAAATATTAAAAAGTCCCTTTAAATAGTCAAGAGAGACATACAGTTGCCTCTGCACTGCATAGAAAATAGCATTAACATAATCGTGTTATTATCATTTGTGCTGCCTCCAAAGCTAAAGTGCAGCACATATATTTTTGTTGTCTAGCAGCATTTGTGTAAATTACAAGATTATTTTAACATTTTTTTTCAGTTTTACCTATCAATAAAAAGATATCATTTCCAAGTTTTGAAAATTTCATTGAGCAGAAAGGGCTGTAACGGAAAAAAATCTAGATTAGTAAAACTATACTATTAAGATAATATTTGATCTAATTTATTGTGATTACTATACAATGTGTGAGGACATTTCATCCATGATAATAACTTAATTGATGATTAGTTTTGCTATTATTCTCAGTGATAATTCCCCAGATATATTCCTGAACTTAGTAGTA
Organism: Unio pictorum; assembly: GCA_030141615.1. Taxonomy (NCBI): domain Eukaryota; kingdom Metazoa; phylum Mollusca; class Bivalvia; order Unionida; family Unionidae; genus Unio; species Unio pictorum. The sequence continues at coordinate 639,457 of JARLTB010000610.1, forward strand.
TTTATCTAAATTCATCATGAAGAACTCACAGCCAGGATCAGTTGATAATAAAGTTGATCCTATTTGCAACTGAAAAAAGTAGAGACAGTGTTTTATCGATTTAACATAAGTCTTTTACAGACCAGAGTTTAAAAAACTGGTTAATGAAGTTTGCAATTGATTCATTGGTGCCAAATTAAAAACATATTGTAAACATTTAAACATCTAACATTATTGAAGTTTTATTATCATGGATTTGGCAAAGTCCTACAATGGTAAATGGACAAGTACCACAAGTCATGAAAGCAAATGCCTTATTTTGAGCTATCTTGAATTGATAAGAGTTAACAGCTCTCTCCAGGCCATTATCTTGGTGTAAATTTTCTCTGATCATGAAATAGGGTTAGCTCTTCCATGAAAGCCACCTGCTGGGCACCTAATAGCTTTGATAGAGGCAGTCAAAAGACATTTAACAGTTAGTTCAGTCTGCATAAGGTCAACTTTCTTGCTAGCAGAGAAATTCAACTGATATTTCCAAAGCCTGAAGAGTAGCAAAGGACAACGATTTATGCAGAAAACTTCTGGAAATGAGTTCAAAAAAGGTGTGTATTGATTTAAAATTATTTTCTGCTGATTTTAGAGTTTAAAAATATAAAATATTAATAAGAGTACTTAGTTATATTATGTTAAATTATCTACTAGTATTATTCACTTTTATTGAACTATTCCTTAAGTAATCAGATATTTTCTTCAGTAAACAATAGCCCACATCTACTCAAAGAGTATACGCAGTATGAATTAGTATTAAATGTGGCATAGTTTTGTACATTTATCTTCTAAAATTGACTCAATGAGCATCTATTACATGTTATCAAATTTAAATGTAAAATTTTCTAAAGAAATGTTTTTTGCATTACATGTGATAATGGATTTCAGACTAGTAGATTTACATATTTTGATTAGTGGATTCACTCCTAATTAAACCATTAGATTTTGTTAATCTTCAAAAATGTGTTACAAGGTACTGAACAGTTTTGTTTTCTATATGTTCTCTCTGCTTAATATAATAAAACAGCAAGGTTTGAACATAAATTAGATTCAGATTCAGATTAAAATGGAAAATGCTATAAAAAAGAGGGTTATTTATCTTACAGTTGACTGCAAAAATTTAAAAATTAATAAATTCAATACCATTTTTAGTTTTCTTCACAAGATCACTGTCTGGTGACCACAAAAGACATTCATTTTGTCCAAACAAAAATCTGTTTGCTAAGATATTTCTCATGAAACACTACAGCCAAATTTAAAAGGCATTTGTTCCACACAAAACCTGGTTTCAGAAAGACATATTTTCTGTTTGATATTTTACAAGAATCAAATACATAATTTTGTTCAACTTCTCTTTTTTTAAATAAGGTCATGTTCAACTTGAAACTACCAGTTATAACAGCACCAGTGCATATTTCAAAAATATATGCTCTGACGAATCTTACACTAAAACAATTACATGTATGTTGTATTGTAACAATGCAGAAACAAAGAGTTAATGTTTAAACTAAAATGTGCCAGTAACTTGTATTGGTATATATGATGAGTGAATGAAAGTTTATATAATGTGTGCAAAAATTGCACACAGGAAGTAAAACGTATTAAAATTGAATCAAGACAAAGTTTCAAAATGTAACTTATATGTAAAGAGTCCCATATATTTATTCAAGAAAGAAATATTGAAAATATCATAGTTTGTATTGCTGTTGAAATAACTTTCAATTTTAATTATTATACGTTCACTTTTTTAAAAACAGCGTTGAGTCAGCTAGTTTAAAAAGTTGACTTAACAAGAATTAATGAAGACCTAATGTAAAGCCCTCTCTTTAATCTCACATGGAATCATGATAACTATTATGCCATTTCTGTATAGTGTAAGTTCATTTTTTCTGCAGGTATGCATTCATTAACCTAATTCTGAGAGTGTTACATGAAACATTCACTTGGAGAATTCAGCACTAATTAAGGGTCTTACATACATGGATGAAAAAGTCCATAACATCTGTGTTCAAGGGCTAAAGCTACTGTAAAAATACCTATTTGACTTAATTTTCACTCCTCAGGCCATAAGGTTAAGTAACTTTACATTTTTGACCTGTATAAACCTTCATCCTTCCATCCTTTAACAATTACATTTTTATCACTCTATCATCCATATATTTGATTTAATTTTAAGTAAAGCACGGAATATGAGCTTATTTCTAGATTTCAGACTAATTCAACACACACTATAATAAAAGCATATTAATAAGGTGATCTTGCATGCAATTAGCTGAGCTTTTTACCAATAATAAAGAAATATTTTATAGTTTTTATAAAACTTGCAGTACAGGTTTATATGATGAAGATTTCAACAGTTTAGTAAGATTGATATCCATTCATAGTAATTATTTGATCTTGCATCTGACTGAACCAGTTATCACTCTAACGGTCGTATTTGTACATGTTTGTAAGTTTTATTAAACATGGAATATAAGCTTATATTACGAGATCTCAACTGAAGTGGCAACTAGTTGCACAAGTTTGTAACCACTTTATTTATGATCTGATTCGATGAATATTGAGAAATGGGCTATCATCATGAAGATGTCAAGTGTATTTTATTAAGAGCAAGGTCAAATTATATAGTAATGAAGTGATCTGGCTTCATGTCACAAATACATAGCTTAATGTCCCACCCAGTAACATTATTCTGACAAGAGGCCAACAAGTCCATGCACTAACTTCTTAATGCTGAGTGCCAGGCAGTAACATTTTTATAAGTCTTTGGCATAACTCAGCTGGGGATCAAACCCACGACCTTCCACATCCAAGGTGGATGCTCTAACCACTAGGCCACCAAAGCAGTCTACCAAAGACTTTTAAAAGTAATACAACATAGTAGATCAAGTTAAGAAAAGAATCTTGATTGTAAATTTTCCAACTAAATTGCAATGTAATTTGAATATTATTTTTTTTAAAATATTAATTTCTTCTATTGTAACAGTAAAACAATCATTCAAAAGACTTGCTTAATTTAGTTTAGAAAACAAATAAATTTCATTTAAAACTACTGACCAAAATTTTTCAGGTATAGTCACAACCCAACAAGCATCATATGGACATCAAGCTGACCATACAGACAGAAGAAAATATAAAGTTGGGAAATGTACTCTAAGCAATCATTCAAATCAGTCAGGTCTAGGAAGTTGCAACCACTGAGGGTACACTTGGAATATACTATGCAAAGTAATGTAAGGTGTCAGTTACATAGTTTAAACACCTGAGCACATCAGTCAATAATATTATACCTGGGACTTTGAACCTCCTTCTTCAAGAAGATTGCCATTAGCCATAACAAGATTTATATTAAAAAAGATCTTTTATGCTAAAGTATATATTGTTTTATAAACAAAGAAACATTCCACAGGCATTGCTCTTTCAAATAAAGCAGAAAAGATATTTTCATTTTACATTGAAATAAAACACCAATCTGGCGCTACAAATTATTCTGGTGTTTTTCATATGGATATACAGTGAAACCTGTCTTGAATGACCACTGTGATGTGAGACCACCTGTCTTGAGAGACCATATTCTCAATGCACAAATTTAATGATTATATAGCATCATGACCTGTTATGAGAGACCACTTGTCTTGAGAGACCATAATTTTATGGCAGAAAGGGTGGTCTTTCAAGACAGGTTCTAGTGTAATATTATTAAAATTTTTATGTACAATGTACATCATTTCAGTCATATAATAAATATAATAAATATTTTGTGTATTTAATCATTTTGTTTTAATATTTTGCTGTTCTCTTGATTTTATATGCATCCATCTTCCTATTGGTTTATCTCTCTTGTTAAATACTTGGTATAAAATTTAGGTTTTACAGTTTTTGCAAAACTTCTAGTATGATTATAGCCCCCCTACCAATGTCAATAATGAGAACTGTTGGTGTGATAAAAATGCACAGAAATAGTTATTTCATTTACTGATTTATAATTTCTAACCCAACTGTGACCAGGAATGCCCTAGCACTGTCATTGTCTGTGGATTGTGCTTAATATACTTTCCTTGCTAACACTGTGTCATGTTATATATACAATGTACTATGGGCGAGTCGATTTTCCTCTGACAGCAGAGCGACATAGTTCATCCTATTTGGTAACTGCCAGATAATTCCACAAATTACCATAAGGTTGAGAGTTATAGCACATTGCACAATTGTACATAGAAATTAAACCACTAGTTAAATACATGTGAAATGTAAATTTGTAGTTGTCGTTCTTTTCCATCATTTGACATTGTAGATATCAGAATTAGATTGACATAGTATGTACATTCTATGTATATACACATGTAGTTTTGCGTCCACCCCTTTGCTGAAAATAGACTTGTCCAGAAACTGGAAGTAACCAAACAAGCAAGGTAGTATTTTACTCTGAAAATTTCTGTTTGAGAAAACACATGCAGTCTCCCTGGTCATAATACGTTTAAAATTATAAATCAATAAATTAAGTGACCAAGTTCTAAATTTTGAAAATTTAATTTATAGTTGTTTTTAAACAAAACTGGAGGGTACAAACAAATGCTGATGTATATTCAGACTATAGGAAGAGCTATATGAAGGGAAAGAAATCAGTTTAGGAGCTTATGTAGATTGCCTTCAAAGTATTTATCAAATATTTACCAAAAGAATCCAAAAAAACAGTCTTCATTACAAGATAACAATTTAGTACCGGTAGTAAGTAATATAAAACATTGTTTTGAAATGTGTCACTTTCATTTACTTTGCTCTGTTTTAGCTATGGCTGCTATGACAAAAATGAATTTTTGTATTTACTCATATTTCAAAACTCTTGTGATCTTAAAAATATATTATACAAAATTTCTCTTTGGAAGCCATCCATGGTGATCATGACCAGTGAACCTACATGCATTTCCCAAACTTTGTTCAAGCTCATATTTATCCAATACTGCATTTACTCCCTATGAGTGATTTAGCCATACATGTAGCCAAATTTGGATTTCTAAGAGATATTACTGTAGGTTATACAGAAAAAAAACATTGCAGGCAATGGCCAACAATGTTATAAGCTTACATTTACACAACAGTATGGAATGAAACACTGAGGAGGATGGCCAAATATGGCTAATTATAGAGCTTTTAAATTCTAACAGCCATACATGCAGCTGTTTTGAAAAGCTGTTGCTGACACTAGCCAAATTTTGCTAAAAGGTCATTAGTTGTGCACCAGCCTCACTGAGCCTGGCAACAGGAATCCTTAGCCAAATTTTGGCTAAGGATACATTAATCTAAGATTTGGTTTCTGCCTAAAGGTCATACAATACATCATGGAAAGGGACAATATTGCAGTTAGCCAAATTTTGGCTAATCATAGTTACCTAGAGTTTGATCTTTGGCAGCCATAAATAGGGGTTATACTAAAAGACACTAGCCAAATTTTGGCTAATTTTTCCAAAATTTGGTTCCTACCTAAGGGTGTGAAGAACAACTTTGTAGGAATTAGCCAAATTTTGGCTAATTTAAAACCTGCCTAGCCCCTCCAATATAGTCAAGCTATTGAATAGTGATAGACCATATATTGATCAAAAGCACTTCCAAGAATATTATTATATGCCTTTTCTACTTTGGGTTAAGAGATTTTAGCCCACAGCAGAGGCCTGATTTGAGTAAATGGAAAAGCTCAAGTGAAATCGGAAGCTGTTATAGGCAGAATAAGGGATGATGTGTGCAGAGAGGTCCTATATTTTTCATATGCCTACATTTTGGATATTCTTTGAAACTAAATTTCATGAAATGATTCATATACATTTCCAAAATCGTCACCTTTTGTGCTAATATAAATCACATGTTTCTTTTACATAATATTCTACAGTTTCAATTATTTCTCAATCCTCTATTTCATGATATAATGTCAAGGTCAGTCACTTCCATCATGGAGTCAGTGCCAAAGTCAGTCACATTTTGTTTTTATTCGGATACGATAATGTGATTAATGACCAGGTTGTAATGCTACCTTAAATTATTAAATGGATTATCATTCCAGACATGAAATGTCTCATGTTGAGTTTATGGTTTGGTTATGTCAGTTTTCTTTATTTAGAATGGTATGTTAATTATTATCATTCATTAGATTCTGACAACTTGTTATTGTCAGTTTTCTTCATTATAAATGGCATGATGTTTATTGTCATTTATCTGAGAAGCTACATCAAAATTGAGATATCAGTGCCCTCAGTCAGGGCATGTTTAGAAACATGTTGTTTTGCAAAAATTCTACTGCAGCTTTTTATCTTTGATAATGAGATATGGAAATAATACAGGGAAGTGCCATATCAGTCATTAAACCCCTTTTTTAGTAACTTGTTTAGGTTTGATTCATTTATAGTTTTCCAGTAAAACAATACATGTAGGATAATTAGCACCAAGTCAATTTGACTGAAATAACTCACAATTTTTTGTTGTAAGGTGCAACATATTCTCATAACTGCAATCAATTTACTCAACACGGGACTCTTATCCATTACACAATATAATACTCTTACTAAAGTACCACAAGCATGCAATGTAATCTTGATATTAAAACACCACACTTGGCATCTAATGCAAATGTGATACTAAAACACCACAGGCACCCAGCTACAACCATCAGCAGATTGATACTAAAACATCACCCAATGCAAGCTTGACACTTAGTAGTAAAAGTCTTCATCAGCACAACTAGCTTGTAATCAGTCAGGAAAAGAAGAAAAGTTGTGGCTGTTCAGGACAAGAAGACAAGTTGTGTCCATCAGGACAAGAAGACCTGGTCAGGAGAAACAGACAAGATGTACCCAGTCAAGACAAAAATACAAGTTGTACTGGTCCGGACAAAAAAGACAAGTTGTCACTGGTCAGGACAAGAAGACATGGTTTTCCTGATCTGGACAAGAAGACAAGTTGTATTTGGTCAGCATAAAAAAGTAAAGTTGTTGCTGGTCAGGACAAGAAGACAAGTTGTGGCTGATCAGGACAAGAAGACTAGTTGTGACTGGTCAGGACAAGAATACAAGCTGTCACAGTGACTGGTAAGGAAAAAAAAGAACTTATTTCTGATCAGGACAAGAAGATCTGATCAGGACAAAAATAAAAGTTTTGGCTGGCAAGGCAAGAAGATAAGTTGTAGCTGTTCAGGACAAGAAGACAAGTTGTGACTGGTCAGGGCAAGAAGACAAGTTGTGACTGGTCAGGACAAGAAGAGAACTTGTTTCTGATCAGGACAAGAAGACTACTTGTTTCTGATCAAGTCAAGAAGACCTTATCAGAACAAAAATACAAGTTTTGGCTGGCAAGACAAGATAAGTTGTGGCTGGTCAGGAAAAAAGTTGTACCCAGTCAGGACAAGAAGACAAGTTGTATTTGGTCAGCACAAAAAAGTCAAATTGTGGCTGGTCAAGAAAAGACAAGATGTGGCTGGTCAGGACATAAAGCCTGGTTAGGACAAAAAGACTAGTGTTTGCCGGTCAGGACAATAGGACAAGAAGATAAGTTTAACTTAGGAGAAAAAAACAAGTTGTATCCAGTCAGGACATGAAATTGTACCCAGACAAGACAAAAAGACAAAAAGTCAAGTTGTACCTGGCTAGGTAAAAAGGACAAGTTTTGGCCAGCTGGACAATAAAACAAGTTGTAATTGGTCAGCACAAAGGAAAAGTTGTACCCAGTGAGGTAAAGACAAATTGTACCCAGGCAGTACAAGAAGACAAGTTGTACATTGTCAGAACAAGAAGATAAATTGTACCTGGTCAGGATATTGTTCTTGTTTGGAAAGTGTATAAGATCTAATCACTTGATTAAACAAAATGACTTCTCCCATGTGCTGAAGAAAAAAAGTCAATTTGAATTGTCTACAGTACAGTCTTTTGTAGTTATTTAAATTGGGAAAATGAATTTTTCCAGATTAGACAAGACCAGGTTTTGAAAATGTACTGAATGAATAACAAACTATAATACATTACAGAAGAGCCTGCCTTGAAAGACCACCCCTCCTGCCAAAAAGTAATGGTCTCTCAAGACAGGTGATCTCTCATAACAGGTCATAACACTATATAATGAATGAATCGGGGGGGGGGGAGATTTGATTTTCCTTTTTGAACTGAGCTCTGTCAGATGTAGACCCCTCCAGCTGGGCTACCTAGACACTGTCTCTCCAACCTTAGGGGTCCAGAGATTTATATAAGATGTAAGGGGATGTACATCCCACCACTTCTTACTTATTCTCCTAAGGTATTAAGGTTGGGTAACGTATTCGATAAAAGAAATCAATTTTTCCAAGTAAAACATGTTCTTTGAAAATACTTAACCAATCATGATACACATTTCCCTCCCAGCCTAACCACGATTACATCCATTGGAGGCATGCCTACCATTCTAGTAATAACTGCCATATCCTTGCACATTGCTGTTAAGTCTGATATGTAAGGTGAGACCACTCTGACCAGCACAAAGGTTGGCAGACAACTTGTAGCTCCCTTTAGATCAAAGCGTTTTCTGGGAGGTAGTGGTAGTTCTCCTAAGGTAATATGATTGTGTTAGTATTTTCAAAGAAACATATTTGACTATACTCGGAAAAATTGGTTTCTTATTTGAAATAAATATATCTTATGATTAGAGTCTGACAGAAATTCAGTTTTGGTTTCAGAGCCAAAAGTTGGCAAATGTCCTCTTTCAGCATAGTTTCGGTTTTGTCACAGCCAACAATTTAGCTTTTGGTTTGATTTCGGTTTCAGCCAAAAACTGATATTGAATTCGGTCATCAGCCAAAGATATATTTTAACTTTAAGAATGCAATGATAGTGCTGCATCTATTACTCTGGTTGTCGGTTGGTCAGTCGGAGCTTGGCAATTTGAAATTTAGCAAATTCCTCTTACTGCAGGCTCTGAATGATTACTTCTAGATTCCTTTTTTAATTAGTGTAGCATTGCATCATGACCCAGGCCTGTTTAATAAATCTTGTGTTCGGCAACTTCGGTTTCGGTTTTGGCCTAAGGTGTAGGTAAACTTTTGGTTTCGGCCAAAACTCAATTTATAACTTTCAGTCTGGTTTCCTTTTCAGCCGAAAGCAGAAATTTAGTTGACCTCTACCAATGATGGATGTTACCAAAAAAATTTGGAGCCCCGAGTGGCTGAGTGGTATAAAGTGATATCCGTTACCGATCAATGCCATCTCACCTGTCTGCGTGGGTTCAAGTCTCAGATTCAGCCAATGTGGGTATGTGAGAAAGCTTGCCAGTAGCTTCTCATGGGTCAGTGGTTCTTTCTGGAGGTTTTCCCAGGTTCTTCCTCCACCATTAATACTGGCCACCATGTATAGCCTATCATGTGCTGAAAAATAGCAATAAAGCCTACAACAACCAAGCAACCCAAAAAATTCTGGTCGGAATGAACAATCTATCCCCATAATTTTATTTGGCCATTATTCCCTTGCAATAAATGTGTAGTTAAAATTGGCTGTTAAATGTCCATCAATAATGCTGATTTGCTGTACCATGGTGGAGATGCCATCAATATGCTAGCCAGATCACAGTGGTGATTTGTTTATATTGTATTGCTCTGTTGCAAAGCGTTATCACGTAGTGAAAGTGGAGGGGATGAAATCCCCCACCATATAGTGGGTTTCAAAAAATACATGTGAGCTGTACTGTGTATAAATGAGTGGCAATAAGCATTATTTGGAAATTAACTAATCATTTATAATAAGGTTATTGATGCATATGCAAGCATCGAATATCTCAGATCAGAAAATTGGGGCAAAGCATCATCGTAACAGCTAACGATGGTACAGATCATGGTTCCGTTTAGACGTTCCCTGATGTACATCATCAGAATTGTATTTTGTGTTCCAAAGACTACTGTGTTTTAATTCAAAACACGAACGTTGATCATCCTCAATAAACCCCTTGGTCTTGAATGCCATGAATGTTTTGGCTGGATGACATAAGCGTCCACTGACGAGATTATTAAACAATTATTTGCAAACTCACCAATGTTGAGTTTTGAACTGATGATGGTGTATTTTAACACTACTTGTTATATCTTATCATGGAGTGATTCTTCACAATGCTGTTTGCCCGTTGGTTGCACAGATTGATCAAATCTGAATCAGTTGACAAGATCACTCTGAAAGTCCGATTGAGATTGGATCATTTTTACTAATATTATAAATTTTCATCAAAGATATTATCATGCTAAAATCTGGTAGTTTTCCATGGCTGATATTTTTGTATGCTTGCCATCCATGCATGCACGTTATGGTAAAATATTACTACATGGATGCCTTTACTATGGAATTGTACAAAACCTTGTTCATAGTTTTACTACTATCGGAAACTTTAATCACGTTTCCATCATTGTGATGTCTTCATTTTTAGCTCCATTTGCTCAAACATGCTCTGACCATATGTTTATTTTCCTCTCAGTTGTTTTCCTCATCCTGCATTCATGAAATGTTTTATTACTCACTAAGCCATGCAGTTTAATATCCTAATTTGTATCAGTTAAAGAGCAATAATGTCAGTCAGTTATGTGGATAAAGTGTGTAAACAACAGTAGGTGGATATGAAAAATTATTATCATAAGATATACATCATGATGTTCAAATATAGTTTGGAAGAGCATGTGTTCTGAAAGTAGACCTGTCTCCATTATAATTATCATTGGGTCTGTATTGGGATGCAGTTTATTTATGTTATACTTATATGAAAGATTTCCTCACCATTCAACTACTTTGTATTCTCAGAACCGGATGGATGTTCCTGTAGATAACAGATCAAGTCTGATAAATCCCATTCAAGATGATGTTCAGTCACAGATGGTAAATTTGTCCTTTCTTTAATATGTTCTCTCGATGGGTCCCATGGTGTTACTGTGTTCATAAATATGTATGTACCAGCATCTGTCATTGTATGCAGACCTACCAACTCTTACGATTTTGCTGTAAGTCTTATGAAAATTACTCTTAAAATAAAGACTTATGGTATACTAGCAAAAACTATTGGAACAGTTATGTTTCTAAAAAATCTGGATATTAATTATTTCCACCATTTTGTGGATGATCTAGGTTTCATCTTAGAATTAGCGAAATTAGTCAGGGAACCAGACTAACTTTACAGTAGCACCCCAGACAATTTAAACTACACCTTTTGTTCAAGTGAAATATCTGCATGATAAAACTGTTTATTATATTCCAGAAAGTGATGCATGTTTAAGACAAAAAAGAAAGTGAGCTTTTAGAAAAGTATTAATAATTAACATAGAAGAATAAAAAGGATTATTCAGGTGTTTGTGAATAAAAGCGGGAAAGGACACAGTTACGTTTACTAGACATCACATGCCAATTTTAGTGTCTTGTGGCAGGAGATGTGATCTGTTTATAGGTCTGGATCACTAAATAGGACAACTGGGACAATTTGACAAAAGAAGAAAGGCTATCATAACACAGAAACAATGCATATATATATATATATATATATATATATATATATATATATATATATATATTGTTGTGTGCTTAGGCTCGAATAAGCAGCAACATAGAAAGAAGTGAAAATAACAAGCTTGTAAAAATTTATAAACAATTTATTGAGTACAAATATTTTCATAAAAGAAAATAAATAAACTTACGGTTTTAGAGAATCTGGTCCAAAAATTAATCCTAAAAGAATTCACAATATAATCCACTAGAGAAACTGCAAAAGTCCTGGTAATAAAATGTCCAAATGATTCTAAGATCCAATTCCAGCAAAGTATCCAAGATGGAAGACGATGTCTCTTGATGAAGTCAGTTCTTGTTAATGAAAATCTATGAGCACATATTCTTTTCCAGATAAATAACAAAATAAATCCTCTTGAATCCAAACGAATTGACACAATTTCCAGTACACGGTAATTTATAATAACTCAAAAAGAAGACACAACTTAATATTATAAAAGCCCAACTTCTATTGAATAGCTCGCTCCAAAACATAATTTATATATGTTTTTTTATGTAGGCAAGGGGTCACTGATCTAGAAACTATCAGAACAAACCCATGTTCAAGAAATCACGTAAATAACATATAACCCAACTAATATTAGAAAGATGTTTATACTTTACTCCATTTTGTCCTTGCAACCAGCCAATCATTTTAAAAACTTGTTTACAACTCTGAAACTAGATCAAAAATGAGGTCAACACCTGGTGTTTACTCTTTAAAAGTACAGGTCACCCCCCCTTCAGTAAACGAATCTTAAAACTTAAAATGCCAAATTTAAATCTAACAAACAATAAAAATAAATATAAATGACTTATATATCACATATATGTAACAATATATATATATATATATATATATATATATATATATATATATATATATATATATATATATATATATAGCACATGTACATATAGCACAACATAAATAGCTAACAACACAGGATACAGGGGACCCCTAGCCAGGATCAACTACAATAATGAGGGAGAAGACTCCAAGAGAGGTGTTTAAAACCTGCTTTTGGAAAAATTCTCCTGATAGAAACACTAGGAATTTTTTAAAAATACACCACTATAAAAAAATTTCTATATTCCCAATGGGAAAATTTAAAGTTAGTGAAAATTAATTGGAAAGATAAAAATATACAGGTAAACAACACATCAGGGGGAATACAATCATACATAGACACTTTGTTTTAGTTTTTTAAGGGTGGGTGGGGCATTTCTATCTGGCCTCCCCCCCACGAATAAAAAGAGATATAATTGCCATCGTCATGTAAAATGGAAAATAATTTCCAAGAATTATGTCAAACTGAGAGATGGCAACAAGCCATTGAAATGCATAAAGTTTGGAACTAGAATTTGTGCAACTGTACTAGTGGTAAATAAAGTGTACACTTACTTTACAAACTTTTCAGTTAAACATAATGTTTATTGTTGTTGCATTGATTTATAATTGTTTTCCATGTTTACAGTAGCAGTTATTGATATCTTGTTATACCTTACTGAAAACTGGTCAATCTTATGGGGAAAAAATTAAACTGTCTTACTGTGTATATCACAAAATAATTATGTTTTTACCCGTTAATTATTTCCCCTACTTTGACTTGACACCAGGGAATTTTTTGAACTTGTCATTCATCCTTGTGAAATATGTTGCTTTTACTTTCTCGCATACATTGTTTACCAGATTTAACTATATCGTTATGGTTGTATTCAGCAATATTCATGAGAAACATGATTCTACAGTGCATGAGAAGAGGGAATTATTTTTATTGGAACTGACTTCTTTTTGTGTATTTTTTTCCAGCTCATCCCAGAGGATTCCTCAGAACAGTCCCAACATTCAGAGAACTCCTTAGATCCAGATAAATACATAGATCCAGACCTTTCTTCAGAGGATTCTCTAGAACAATTTCAGATTTCAGAACAATCCCTACATTCAGAGAATTCCTTTGAGGATTCCCTAGATTCAGACGAATCTTCAGAGTATTCCCTTTATCCAGGGGATTCTTCAGAGGATTCCCTAGCTTCAGACTATAAGATGATGGTAAGTTTGTTTTGGTTTTGTCACATCTTGGTCATATTATGCTGATACATCTATACATTCCATAAATCACAAAGTTTGTTTCCACTTGAGTTGTGTCAGACTGGCTGATACATAACTGAACAAAAGTTAAAAATCCAAGATGGATGACCATGACATATGCTTTAACCTATATAGTACTGTTGTCTACAGTTCCTTGAAAAACCACAAGAAATAACACTCCATTGTTTGATACCCTAAACAAATTCAAATTGTTGGAATGCTGTATTCGATTGAGTGCTGTATTCCCACTGCCTTTTGCATTAGGTTTGGAAGAACCAATGGATAATAGAACTCGCACAGTATCAGGTCTCACCTAACTCTCTAGGATACAAGACTAGTTGAGACAGTTTCAGTATGTGAAACAGACTACATATAATGCTGACATGGAATGGGTGCTGACAAACACTGAAGATGTTGCAGTCAGCAATTGATGCAAAAATTCAAGAACATATTCAAGTAGATGATCTCACTTCATCTGTTGGATGCTTTAATAGTCATCAAAGACTGTGTCACAACCTTGTACACATCCCATGAAGACATCGACTGTTTATGTGATATTTTACCGTACATTCTCTAGTATGCACCAAAGGCAAGCTTACCTTCTTGGTGTCTTCAGTGCATAAAGATGAATCAGACCACAGATCATGATCATGATGCCTTTACATCAGAATGATTATGAGAACACCATGTTCAATGTTCCCTCTAAGCTGTGCGCGTGTGCATGCGCACACACATTACAACAGAGCGCACAAATGTTTTGTTTAGTAGGCCTATATACTGTTGTGTGGTGCACACAAATTTGAATTTCCTTTCAAAGTTGCACAACCAATATCTTTTGCCGCACACAGCATTCGGAAAATTAGAGGGAACATTGACCATGGTGCATACATCATTATGAGAATGGCTAAAGGTTACTTGAACTTTGAATTCAGAATCAGTTTTTCATCACCAGCTTATTCTGTGCAAATATTTACATTGTGTAATAGGCAGCATCCAAAATCCAACCATTGGCATCAACTTGACAGTCAGTGAAGTATTGCCAGGAGACACAACATTACCTGTTTATTTCACACTCACCTATGTCATAGTGCAGGCTATGACACAAGCAACTCAATTACCATCAGACTCAGAACTTAGTAATGTACTTTTAAATAAATCCAAGCATGGAGGTTTACCACACATGAAAGACAATCGAAGTTTTCAAACCATTGAGTAGCAGATTATACCATAAGAAAGCCTTAAAGTGAATGCTGAAGCAGGCTTTAGTGCACTGAGGTCAGTCATGTACAAGTCAGCTATCACCAACATTTGTAAAAACATGACAAAAAAATAAAGACTGATTTATGACAAATTCAAACAAAATGATGCCAATGATAAAAGCAAAGAATGCAGCCTGCCTAGAAAACAAAATACTGTGTATAGTAAAATGTATTCATGTAAACAACTTTCTTGACATTTATTTTATTACAGAAATTATAAATTGGGACTGGGTTGTGGTATCTTAAGTAAATTTTGACCAGCTACTGCATCAAATTGTAAAGTAGAATATATTCATGTAATTGATCTATATGTATGGTTGGAGGAAGGTATCACAAGTGAGCATTGGCCAGCCATTGTACATTTGTTTGTGAATACTGCTTGTATGTGTAGAGTGTAAATTTCTTTATCTGGATAGGAGTGTAAGGGTATGTTCAGTTTATGAGGATAGGATTGGAAGGGTGTGTTTCATTTATGTGGATTGGATTGTAAAAGTGTTTGACATATGGGGATAGGATTGGAAAGGGTGTGTTCAATTTATAAGGATACGACATATATCACAGTTAATTGTACTTTGTTTTCACTGTAAAGAGAGCATGTAAACAGAACACAGATTTCACTTCCAGATCGTCACCAAGGCCATATTACTCCCTGTAAATACAGTCAATTATAAATTGGGACTGGGTTGTGGTATCTTAAGTAAATTTTGACCAGCTACTGCATCAAATTGTAAAGTAGAATATATTCATGTAATTGATCTATATGTATGGTTGGAGGAAGGTATCACAAGTGAGCATTGGCCAGCCATTGTACATTTGTTTGTGAATACTGCTTGTATGTGTAGAGTGTAAATTTCTTTATCTGGATAGGAGTGTAAGGGTATGTTCAGTTTATGAGGATAGGATTGGAAGGGTGTGTTTCATTTATGTGGATTGGATTGTAAAAGTGTTTGACATATGGGGATAGGATTGGAAAGGGTGTGTTCAATTTATAAGGATACGACATATATCACAGTTAATTGTACTTTGTTTTCACTGTAAAGAGAGCATGTAAACAGAACACAGATTTCACTTCCAGATCGTCACCAAGGCCATATTACTCCCTGTGCACTGTAGCCGAAATACACACAGACATCCACTTTCTGAGCTCAAAAGTCTCAAGAATAAACAATTATCTTTAAATTCTTACAAAAAAATGCATAAATAAAACTCTTCTATTACCACCAAAATGAGAGCGGAAAAAATGTTCTAAAAATAGACTAGAACATTCATGGATACTGAACTGGCAATACTAATTGTGATCCAATTCTGATGCAAAAAATGTATAAATAAAACTCTTCTATCAAAATGAGAGCGGATGTGTTTGATTTATGGATCCTGATTGGAAAGGTGTGTTTAATATAAGGTGATAGGATTGTAATGTGTTTGATTTATAGGGATTGGATTGTAAAGATGTGTTTTTGTATTAGCAAAAACAAATTTATAAATACATGTAGTTACAAAATTATGTTTAGGATTAATTCACATAATTCATAGATTTGCTGATAATAGCTAATTTAACAGTAAACTAATGTACTGTATGGCCATGGCAATGAATTCAGCCTTGCACATTATGTATCTTTTGTGAATGGGCTGACAGTACAATTGTCTGGACAAAGTGTTGAGACTAAATCAGTGAAGCATAGATGGATTATTAAACAATGTTGACATAGAAACCTATTACTATAATGAAAATCTGTGTTTAAGTAGTGAGTGACCCACGCTTGATAGTTTCTAAGGAAGACAATTCAGTGTTCGAAACTTATTGAGTGTGTTAATCAACAGACAACATTTGCAAATATTTTGACAAAATGGCTTTTCCCTAACTACGAGTTGTCATTGAATAAATAAAGTATATAAATAAAGCTACTTTCTATTCTTATAAAGGAAATTTATTGTCTTTTACTTAATGTCGATTGTATTTTCATTTCTAGAAAGTACATAAACTTGGTCAGAAGTACTTAGCAAAAATCCGCTCTTATCTGAGTGACAAACCAGCCAGCGTTCACTTGGTTGACAAGGATTTTGCCATTGACAACACGGTTGAGGACAGAACATTGGAGAAATTGAAAAGGAAAATTTTCGAAGTGGCTTCACAGCAGCCATACTGGGGAGAGCAGATACCCACTCGGTGGTTTCTTCTAGAACAGCAGTTGATGAAGCTTAGGGATGCTGGAGTGAAGGTACACATTTAAATGCTTGATTACCAACATCAGTGCTGTTTCCATGAAACCCTTGGATTACTGGACCTTAATGGCCAATTTTGAGTTGTCATCTTGTTCAGAACAGAGGCTGCTTGAATGTGTTCTGATGAGTTTTAAAATGGTTCATATTTCACTTTATAATTCAGTGACCTCCACAGAAATCTTATATTCCACTGACATAATCCCTTCATTTGCATTTCATGAATGATAGTGGATTAAGGGCACTGAATTATTCAAGTGAGACACCTCGGCTGATTCTTGAACTCGATGAATATCATTCTACCATTGTTTTCTCTATAACTCACCCCCTTCTTTGCTTCAAAGAAATAGTTTTACAAAGAAAATTATTGTATTATCTTGGCTTGTTAGTTGTTGGTCAAGACGATGGAAATTTGCCCTGTTAAATTCATAGACAATAACTGCATTTATTTTTTCTTCTCTGCACTTAGTACATTTGCAAATGTATAAATGGGTGAAAGAACAGCCCACTCCATTTTTCTGATTTGAAGCATCAAAGCATAACCGTCTACTTCTCCCGACTGTTGGTTCTGTATTGAGACAAATGCATTGTCTATTCTAGTAGCTTTATACAGTTTCACAAGTTGCTGGACACATCTAAAAGTACAGTAGAACCTATCTTGAGAGACCACCTCCTTTGCCAAAAATGAATGGTCTGTCAAGACAGATGGTCTCATAAGAAGTCACAGTGCTATTTAATCAATAAATTTGTGCACTGAGAATGTGGTCTTTCAAGACAGGTGGTCTCACATAGCAGTGGTCTTTCAAGACAGGTTTTACTGTACCATATAAGAAGTTAAGACTGAACTGTGACAAAGACTATGGTGTTCACAGATGAAGATGAGAAACATTTTCAAAAGAGAAGCATATGCCATATATAGATATGAAGAGCATGATGGTGAAGTTTTCAAGTGTTTGACCATAATTAATTGGCAGTATCGTGTTGAGGCTGCATGATTGTGCAAATATTCATTCAGAATATGTCCCATTGAAATGGTTCACTAAGAATTGAAAATATGAAATGTTCATTTTATACATTGAATCAATTTAGTACAGTGAAGTTGACAGTACATCGAGGCTTGTAGCAAAAAGAAAATCATACTTTGCTAACACTTCAATGTCAGAGAGATGTTCCAAATAACATACATTTCTGCAAAATGATATCTAGTATTATGAATACTTTGATAGTTTTCATAGATTTGATGAAGAAATGCTGCCTTTTATCAAACTGATTTACAGAACCTTTAATGGCTAATTTATGTCTGGTGATATCACACTCGAACCTGAACATATTCAATGACCTTTGAACAGACCTTCCAATCCATATTGACTGTATGTCTTTCTGAAAAATAGCAAAGAAAACAAATTGGATTGGTACATGAAATCCAGATATTTATTGATAATTTGACCATAATCAACTCTAGACATACTGCACCGCTATCAGTTGTATACGTTTGAGAGAGCTGGCCATTAGCATTCCATTGGGTGTTGATTCTTTAAAGGGTTTTCCAAGTTCTTCCTTTACCAGATGTGATATCACATTGTACCAAATTTATGGGCTGCCATGTACAGCCAAGTATATGCTAAAAAATTGTTGTTTTGACCCAAAATAAATTCTGTACATCTAACACTGTAAATTAGTAGAATTGCCAAAATATGTCTTATCATAAAAAAATCGCAACTTGATTGCTCTCTGTATTCAGGAGCCCATTTAAAATAAAATGATCAAGTTGATCTTAAAATTGTACAACTTACAATGAACATAATGAAAAGGTAAATACTGATAAAGCCTATACAGATGTACAGTGGGACCCCGCTATAACCCGCCCCGCTATAACCCGAATTCGGATATAACCCGGTCGTGGCATGGCTCCCGAAATTTTGGGTAATTTATTACAGGTATTTTTCTCAAAGACCAAAAAAAAAAAAAAAATTTTTTTTAAGTATGAAAAAAAAAAATACGTCAAGAGTTTAATTATCATTCTCATATTCGTCTAAACAGTGTGAAAAAGAACGTGTAGAAAATATATTATATAAATTAACATATTTCTTCTAATTTTGTGCCAAAATAAATGTCGGAAATACGAACCAATTGCTGGGCCTACTGAGAACTTTGATCTTTGTTTATTGTTGAAAATTTACAGCTTATAAGTGTCAATATTATAATTACTGATTCCTGAGTAATGAAGCCATCGTGTCTACTTTGGGTATGTCTTGAATGCATTCTGAATACAATCGTTGCTCTAATAATCTCCGATACATGTTCTCTTAATTTCATACACAACTAAGCAATAGCCAATGCGGGGGTTGATAAAAGATTCTCACCAGAATGTATAAATCAATCAATTTAAGTACATTGTTTATCATCAAAGTGAACTGCCGAGCTAAACAGTGACATAATTCAGTGGTTAAAATACAGCCAGTTCGCCTGCTGTATTAGTGTACATCAAAAGAACATGACGCAATAGCTGGGCGGCAAGTTCAAAGGACTTGGATTAGCAGCTTGGGTGGGAAAATGTGCTGAAATGTACAATGACTGAATTCAGAGACAGAAAGATCCTGAGATGTACATGTAGTTATTATAAGAATACACTTTAGCTTCCATTATTTATATTACTTTATTCAGAGAACCATGCATTGGTACAAACACGTGTCTAATTTATATATACATGTATAATCTATTGCATGAAAAGAGTATCAACACCATGTACTCACCAGCGAATCTTGTAACATACACTGAATCCATAATACAAATATTTCCATCGAAAATATCCACACAGGGATGTAAAATATTCAATAATTTTGTCACAGATCATTATGTGACTGTATTCAATGAAAAGAAAATAACAAAAATTACGTAACGGGTGTACGTAATGAATGATGAAATAGTACATGTCCGTAGATTAATAATGGAAGCTAAAGTGTATTCTTATAATAACTACATGTACATCTCGGGATCTTTCTGTCTCTGAATTCAGTCATTGTAAATTTCAGCACATTTTCCCACCCAAGCTGCTAGTCAAAGTCCTTTGAACTTGCCGCCCAGCTATTGCGTCATGTTCTGTGACATATACATTTGATACCATTACATTTCTCATCTGTCAATAGTTATTATTTTTTGAAAAACTCTGATTTTTAGCTGCTTTCTGCTAATGTCACATTTGCTCTTGGAAAAGTCAATTATAGTTCTCAGTTGCACAATTCGAATTTACTGGTCAACAGATTGCATAAAACAACACTGCCAAGCCACGCACACATGTTGGCGTTTTTTGTTTCTTTCATTCTGTATAAATCGTTTCCCCCTGATTTGAACAAGTTTAGCTCGGCATTTCACTTTGATGATAAACAATGTACTTAAATTAATTGATTTATACATTCTGGTGAGAATCTTTTATCAACCCCCGCATTGGCTGTTGCTTAGTTGTGTATGAAATTAAGAGAACATATATCGGAGATTATTAGAGCAACGATCATATTCAGAATGCATTCAAGACCAACACAAAGTAGACACGAAGGCTTCATTGCTCAGGGATCAGTAATAATAATATTGACACTTATGAGCTGTCATTTTTCAACAATAAACAAAGATCAAAGTTCTCAATAGGCCCAGCAATTGGTTTTTATTTCCGATGTTTATTCTGGCACAAAACTAGAAGAAATATGCTAATTTTTTTAATTTTAGGAGCCATACAACGATTATTTTATATTCGATTTTGTGTGATTTCCTCCCCAAAATGATAATACAGTTTCTACACATTTTTTTTCGCACTTTTTAGACGAGTATGAGAATGATAATTAAACTCTTGATGTATTTTATTTTTCATACTTAAAAGATATTTTTTTGGGTCTTTGAGAAAAATACCTGTAATAAATTACCTGAAATTTCCGGAGCCATGCCACGACCGTGTTATATCCGAATTCATGTAATAATGGGGCGTGTTATAGCGGGGTCCCACTGTATATTACATTATATTTTGCTGTTGATGCCTGTCTGATGTTTGACACTGTAGCCTGCATATGCACACAAGCTCTTCTTGATGGAAGTATTGTGTCTGACACTAGATTGTATGATACAGTTGTTGTTGGATGTCTGACACTCTTGCCTGTTGCATACACATGCTATTATTTATGTATTTCTGATGTTTTACACAGTAACCTGTAACAATGTCCCTTGTAGCTTACACATGCTTTTGTTGATGGATGATGATGTCTAACACTGTACCTTGTAAGGCCTAACCGAGTAGATAATATTTGCTGAGTACTGAATCCTAGTATTTGGATGTACTATTTGCTGGATCTGGGCACAAACCGAGTAGCAGGTGCGACCCTGGAGAGTAACGTTTCATTATCATATACGAGGCTTAAACTTTTCGTGTACCGTATACCGTATATATTGGCTATAAGATCAAATTTTTTATTATTAACTAAAATTATTATGTATTAAAAAAACTGGAGTATATGTAATATATCTTGCTAAATAGCAATTTGTTAATGTAATAGTACTGTGACAAGATTACATTTTAAAAGCAGTCGAGTATTTAAATCAAATATTGAGTACGCTAAACAAGTACTTTATCAACATGTAATTGCAGGTGGTTTCTCGTAGTGCCGTGGAAGAGTTAAACAAGGAAGGGACTGTCCAAATAAAAGAAAGTGAAGAAATGGATCTATTTCTTAAATATCTGCATGAAACAGGAACAATCATCTACTTCAGGTAAGATAATAAGACAGTATGATTAAATTGTATGAGACTGTAACCTATCTGTATGGTTGTTTAAATGTTGTATTGACAAGTTCCTAGTACCAAACCTGCTGACCTTGAAGTATGGATGTGCTAAATAATGGAAAAATATAGATTCAGTGTAAAACTGCTGTCATCACATTATTTACTTATTGGGATTTAATCTGTATTTAGGTTTTATTCAAGATTAAGCAGAGATTTTCATGGAACCAGGCTTACTTTACACGAACACATGAGAAGCAGTTAATGTCTATGCTTTTCATACAAAACGTTTTCATTATCAAACTGATACTGAATGCGTAATCACATAGAAAATTTCAAGCAATCAGCATAGAAGTTTAAAAAAATGAATATTCAGATTCTTGGGAGTGACACAAATATGTTTATTGCATGTCCTACTATGCTGATTTGAGGATGTCAAATGGCGGGATATATGTTTGACTCAGCCGTGTAATAATTTAAAAAGAAAAGCAGTAATTTCATTTAGTTGAGAGATCCATTGAGCTCCATGGGATTTGGAACTGCCGTTTTTGAAACAGCACTGACAGTAGTTAAGTGCTAACTGTACTTCAGAAGATTCTACTTGAATATGTTATTTAATTTCACTGCATCAAATCTCTTAATTTTTCAGTTGCATGTTTTCTGACTTGGTGAGAATAGCAAAATATATTTCATTATTCCCTGCCAAAAATTGGTCAACTTACAGAGAAATACAGAATTTTGTTATGGTTATTTCATTTGAAATACAGTAGATGTTCTTGACTGCTTTCTCAAATAACAATAATAGAACACCCTTAATGATATAGATGTAAATCAAATGGTGTGCTAGGATGTTACAATTGACCTTGAGTAAAGAATCGAGACATACTCAATTTTCATAACACCACCTTGATAGCAAAAACGTATTTGTCAAAATAGGTGAGTTTTAAGAGCACTCTTGAAAGTGATCACTGTCTTTGTGTCTAAGTTCAGTAGGCAATTCATTCTACATTGCTGGGACATGGTATGCAAAAGAACTTGTTTTCATATTTGGAATAATGAGTATACAATTGTCAGAAGAGAAGCATAAATATCTTACTGGTGTTTACACATGGGTGACGCCAGATATGTATGCTGGACTGGAGTCAGTCATTGAACTGTAACACAGAGAGCAAATTTTGTGTTTGATTCTGGATTGAATGGATGGCTAGTTCATTGTACAGAGCAACGTGGAGGTGTGCTCTGATTGTGGCACTCTAAGGATGGATTGAACAGCTGTGTTTTGAACTTTCTGGTCTTTTTGGAGTGAATATTGAGACGAATCAGACGGAATGTAGTTGCAATAGTCCAGTCTTGAAAGCACTGATGAACACACCAGTGTTTTAGTGGCATCAACTGAAAGATGTCTGTAAATGGAGCTGATGCATCTCAGCTCGAGATATGTAGCCTTGTAAATGTTCATGACATGTTGGTGCAATGTGAGAATACTGTCAAGAGTAACACCTAGGTTTCAGTTACACCTAGGTTTCAAACTGATTGTGTGAATTTAATGTTGGTGTTGCTGATATTTATTGTTCCATGTAAAAGATGTGAATGAGAAAATAATTATGTTGTGATCAAAATGGCCTCAGTTTTATCATCAGTCATCTGCAGCCTGTTACATGTCATCCATGATTTCATATTGGAATTGCACCTAGCTACACTTTGGATGGTTGCATCAACTTCAGTTGGGTGCCAAGATTTGTATATTTGGGTGTCATCAGCATACAATTAGTGAGACACTGGATGATGATCTTCGACACTTGCGAACGGCTGAGTGAATACAATAAAGAGAATGGGTCCAAGAACAGACTCCTGTGGAACACCACAACATATATTAACTGGGCTGGAGTGAATTCCATTTGTGGACACAATGTGTGTCCTGTTGACTAAGTAGGACTTGAACCACATTAAGGCTGTATATCACGTCTATATTGTCAAATGCTGCAGAGAAATCAAGGAGGGTGAAAACTGTAATCTTTCCACTATCCAAAGCAGAGAAAATGTAAATAAATAATTTCAGAAGAATAGTTTTAGTACTTTGACAATGGCGATATGTAGACTACAATTCACTTAAAGGTTGTATCAATTCAGATGAGATACAAATATGAGTTAGAACAACTTTTTCTAAGATTTTTTATATGAAGGAGAGATGAGAAACTGGGCAGTAGTTCATTAAATCATTATGGTTGAGTCTTTGATTTCTTCATCAGAGGCTTTTCCATGGCAGTTATGAAAAACGATAGGTATTCCCCAGACGAGAGAGAGAAGTATTAATAATATCATTTAGTGATGGCAATATTAGATCTAAGTACCCAAGCAGCAGTCATGTTAGAATTGATAAAGTTGACATGACGTTGGTGTACTCTTCATCATGATTGTACATACCAAATCCATAGAGACAGATGCAAATGCTGTTAATGGTTGCCGCTGAAATTCTGTATCATAATTGAATGGTGATGATGAGTCAATTAAAATTGTGTTGTCAAGCTTATCTCTAATGGTTTCTACTTTAGCACAGAAGAAATTTGCAAACAGGTCTGGAAGGTTCACTGGAGAGAAGGTAGTTGGAAGTGGTGTACATTTGTTACTTGACATTAAGTTTGTCAGTGATCTCAAAGAGCTCTTTGCAGCTGAAACTTTCTGTGATCTTAGTACTGTAGTTAGCTAATTTCACTGCATGGACTATGTGATGTTTTTCTTAACGGCTTCATATATTTGCTTATGAATAGTGAGTCTAAAGGAAAGTCAAAACCTCTCCGTTTTATGCCACTCTCTTTAAGCAGTGCAAGGCTGGTCCCTAACACTGCTAATAATGTTATAAAAGAGTGTACAAGTTTGTATATACAATGTTGTATTCTAATTTATTTATGAGAAATTTAACAAACTTTTTTATTTGCTCCACAGTGTATGTATGTATGTATGTATGTATGTATGTATGTATGTATGTATGTATGTATGTATGTATGTATGTATGTATGTATGTATGTATGTATGTATGTATGTATGTATTATGCATGTATGTATGTATGTATGTATGTATGTATGTATGTATGTATGTATGTATGTATGTATGTATGTATGTATGTATGTATGTATCTATGTATGTATGTATGTATGTAAAATTATTTTCCTTTTGATATTAAGACAGACACGGAAGGTTTTAATAAGATCAGCTGATTTGACTCAGAGACTCAAGCTTGAAGTTTAGATTATAAATACATGAGAGAATTATTACTTATTTCAAAATCATTTGAAATACTATTTGTATACAACATAAACATTATAACATAACATTCCAAATCATATTAAATACTGTTTGTACTCAACAGAAAAAAGTCATTACTTAATTCCAAATCACATTACAACTATATATATACATATATATATATATATATATATATATATATATATATATATATATATATATATATATATATATATACAACAGAAAATAATTATTACTTAATTCCATTTCATATGAAATACTATTTGCATACAACATAATAGAGTTATTACTTAATTCCAAATCAAATGAAATACGATTTATATGCAACATGAAATAATTATAGCATAATTCCAAATCATGAGAAATACTGCTTTTTGCAAATAAAAAAATACTTATTACCTTATTCTTTATCATTTGAAAAACAACTGTCATAACTCAGAGAAGTCAGTAATTTATTTAAGATCATTTGAAATAGTATTTGTACTCAAACATAAAATAGTCATTACTTAATTCTAACGGGTCCAGAGTGGCGAGTGGTCTAAAGCGCTGTCCATTACGGATCACTGCTGCCATCTCACATCTGTTTGCGTGGGTTCGAGTCTTGGATTCAGCCAATGTGGGTATGTGAGAAAGCTTGCCAGTGGCTTCTCATGGGTCGGTGTTTCTTTCCGGGGTTTTCCAGGTTCTTCCTTCACCATTAATAATGGCCACCATGTATAGCTTATCTTGTGCTGAAAAAATGGCGTTAAACCATAAAATCAAAACAAGCAAAACTTGATTCCATATCATATGAAATATTTTTTGCATACAACAGGAGAGTCATTACTTAATTCCAAATCAAGGGGTTCCAAGTGGCTGAGTGGTCTAATGCGCTTTCCGTTACGGATCACTGCCGTCTTACCTCTGTCTGCATTGGATTAAGTCAAAGATTCGGCTAATGTAGTTATGTGAGAAAGTTTGCTAGTAGCTTCTCTTGATCGGTGGTTTTTTCTGGGGTTTTCCCGGGTTCTTCCTCCACCAATAATACTGGCCGCCATATATAGCCTATCATGTGCTGAAAAATGACATTAAACCCTGAAACATAAACAATACAAAATTCTAAATCATATGAAATACTATTTGTATCCAACATAAAAGAGTTCTTACTAAATTCTGAATCATGTGAAATACTGCTTTTTGTAAATAAAGAATAATTCCTTATCATTTGAAATACAACTATCATAAATCAGAAAACTGTCACTAATTAATTCCATACCCTGTGAAATATTTTTTTTTCAGTATTGAAGTATTGAGAGAAAACATAATATTAGATCCCAAGTGGCTAATTGATGCCCTTAAACTCCTCATCAATTCTCATCCTAACCTACCAGAAAGCCCTGCTGAAAATGAATCTCTATCAGACAGCCCCGCTGACAGTGCCATCGGACAGAAATGGCGTGACTTCAAAGAGAAAGGAATTCTTTCACCAGAGCTTGTTGGTTCGACCATTTCTTACTTTTTGTTGCCTGTTTTAAAAATATGTCTCCTTATTGTGTCCTTATTATATTGTAAGATAAAGCATTATTTTTCATTTTATTTGTTCATCCGCAATGTCGCAGTTTATGTTTCACTTAGATTCATTAAACTTGGCATGTGCAGGTCAGCTATACTATAACATCTACAAAATGGTGAGGTATGTAGTTTGGTGGTAGCAGTATTACCTTAATATGTCCGGTCCTATTTTCGAACACATTAAATAAAATTAAAGACCACATCACAAATAGTGGAGAGTTTAATGAGGAAATGTCTGCTAGAGTATACCCAGTCTGCCAACAAATTTGCAAAAAGTGAGTAGGTAAGGTGGATGCTTGCCTTAATGATGCCACCTTGGAATCCTTATGCAGTCAAAGATGCCTGACCAAAAGAAAAATACATGGCTACCCGATGGTTTTGCAATGAACACCACAATACAATCCCAATAATAACAATAATACATACAAGATTGATACTTTAATGAGTGGTGGTAAAAAATTATGGTGCAACTAGATGAAATATATACAGTATTTACAAAGAAAAAGCAAATTGCATTTTGATACATACTGAACTTGCTTCACAATCAAAGCTTAGGAGATGAAACTCATTCTTTAGCATCCCCACCCCTGCCCCATTTGTATATTCATCTTCTCTTGATTACATAATTATCGTAAGAGAGCAGTAGGATCCCCACCCCTACCCCATTTGTATATTCATCTTGTCTTGGTTACATAATTATCGTAAGAGAGCAGTAGGATCCCCACCCATACCCCATTTGTATATTCATCTTGTCTTGGTTACATAATTATCGTAAGAGAGCAGTAGGATCCCCACCCATACCCCATTTGTATATTCATCTTGTCTTGGTTACATAATTATCGTAAGAGAGCAGTAGGATCCCCACCCCTACCCCATTTGTATATTCATCTTGTCTTGGTTACATAATTATCGTAAGAGAGCAGTAGTATCCCCACCCCTACCCCATTTGTATATTCATCTTGTCATAATTATTAGTGTCTTAATAGAGCAGTAGGATCATGTATCCTGTCCCAGAAATGACAGTTTTGACATTTTGTTAACTACGTCACAGCAGGTTTATCTTTTCTAGTAAATAATTTGTAGGAAATACCTTTATTGAGATGTGAACATTGTCAAGTCAGAATTCTTCAGCAAAACTTAAACTGATATTGGTATAAGTTTGATGGACTCTACTGTTGATGTGATATCTGAAAAAAACGAGTTGATAGAAATAATAGTAAATAATATTATGCTTTGCCAGCATTCATATTAAATACCAGTATTTAGATATTTCTAACATCTTTGCAATATCAGTATCATTACTTATTGATGAAATTCAGTTTGAAAGATACCGTATCTGCAGGCTCATTTATGCCTATCTGGTCAAAGTCATTGGGGGTTTAAAGACTGTGACCCGCAACAGTCGAAACAGTACAGAGTTATGTATTAGGTACTTTTATAAATGAATATATTCTCACAAATATCGCACAGATTATATGTTGCTAGAATTATAAATATAAGTTTCTTTTGTTTTCACAGATGCTATCTGGACAAAGGAGAAACATACACAACTTCATGCCAACAAAGATCACCTACTGCTGATAATGGAGCAGTTCAATATTATTGCCAAACCGAGATCATTTAGTGAGATTGGGGAGAAGGTCAGTTGATTTGAATGTTCAAGATATCTTCGTTTGTGTTATTTGAAACTTTTCCATGTCATCAGGGCCTAATATGTTAAACATGAAAATAGACATTTGAATAAGTGTGCTCTAGTTGTAAAATATATTTTAATGTACAGTTTGGCTGTTTTTCAATACTCTGCACGTGCTACCCATATTTTTATTTTATAAAAGTGATATTTTTTTTATTGTGTTATATTGTGGAAGGGAGTTAATTCCTAGTCCATCTATATGTATCTTTTATGGAATTTGACCTTGAAAGGTGCATGCGTCTCTATGAGAGTATAACTCTTTTTCTGTTTAGGGGAGTAATTAATGGAGTTACATCCTTTGATAAGGTTGATTGCTTCTAAGTTGCACTTCAAAAATACCTTATCATTTCAGTAGAATATTTTCATCAAAGGATATTGGTTGAATATTTTTTAAACATATTATTTAATTTTTATATTTATGATCCAGAAAGGAACATGATTATTGATACAATGCACATTAGTTTAATTCTTTGTATCCTCTGCATGACATTAACCCTCCAGACAATCTGTATTCTCATTATTTTGATTTGGTTAAAATAATTAAATGTGGCAGGAAATTTGTATACACTGTCTTGAGAAACAAACATGCTCATGGATATTCCATTATTAATTATATTTAATATTGGCAGTGATATTTTAAACACGGGTTGAATACATGAAGGTAACTTTTAAAGTCAGAAAACATTTAAAAAAGCATGGCATGGATGGTGACTGAATGTCAGCAAATAATCTAACAACGATACCAGAAAGAAATAACAGAAAACAACACTGACAAAAAGAAAAAGAAAAAAGAATTAGAAATTAGTATTACATCAGATATGACTGTCACTTAATAAAGCGTTTTATAATTTATTAATTTCAAACATCTCAAAAACTACGTCACAGACATTAACCAATTTTGACAGAAAGAATGCATCAGGTCTTGCATCTCATTAGTTCACCTTTTATAAAGCTACATGAGCTTTATCATATGGTCCAGGAAATATTGTGTCATAAGGTCACATGAGCTCATGACATAGTCCAGCAAATATTGTGTCATAAGGCCACATGAGCTCATTACATGGTCCAACAAATATTGTGTCATAAGGCCACATGAGCTCATTACATGCTCCAGCAAATATTGTGTCATAAGGTCACAGCTCATGACATGGTCCAGCAAATTTTGTGTCATAAGGTCACATGAGATCATGACATGGTCCAGCAAATATTGTGTCATAAGGCCACATGAGCTCATGACATGGCCCAGCAAATATTGTGTCATAAGGTTGCAGCTCATTACATGGTCCAACAAATATTGTCATAAGGCCACATGAGCTCATGACATGGTCCAACAAATATTGTCATAAGGCCACATGAGCTCATGACATGGTCCAAAAAATATTGTCATAAGGCCACATGAGCTCATAACATGGTCCAACCAATATTGTCATAAGGCCACATGAGCTCATTACATGGTCCAACAAATATTGTCATAAAGCCACATGAGCTCATTACATGGTCCAACAAATATTGTGTCATAAGGTCAAATGAGCTCATGACATGGTCCAGCAAATATTGTTATCAGGTCACATGAGCTCATTACATGGTCCAACAAATATTGTGTCATAAGGTCACATGAGCTCATTACATGGTCCAACAAATATTGTGTCATAAGGCCACATGAGCTCATTACATGGTCCAATAAATATTGTGTCATAAGGCCACATGAGCTCATTACATGGTCCAACAAATATTGTCATAAGGCCACATGAGCTCATTACATGATCCAACAAATATTGTGTCATAAGGCCACATGAGCTCATTACATGGTCCAACAAATATTGTGTCATAAGGCCACATGAGCTCATTACATGGTCCAACAAATATTGTGTCATCAGGTCACATGAGCTCATGACATGATCCAACAAATATTGTCATAAGGTTATATGAGCGTGTGACATGGTCCAACAAATATTGTGTAAAATGGCCACACGAGCTATATGGTAGAGCCCAACACATCCGGTTAAATAAACTTTAAACCATACCGATGCTAATCACTATTTCTTAATATTACTATGCAGCTTTTCAGCAATTTGAAGGGAATATTCTTGTGAAAAAGATGACATGAATGAGCATTTCCTGATCTACCATTTAATATGGCTGCCATGCTTAACATATCAAAATTTAAACAATTTTTTACATACAAATGTTGCTTGGCAGATGTTAAATACATTTGCGAAAGCATCCCATTAGGGTTTCATTGTTAGAAAATAATGCTAAATGTAATAGCATTTCTAGTGCATTCCCTTCAAATGATAATTTTTTAAAAGAAATCAACAAAGTGTGAATAAAAGTTACACAAAATAACCTGATTTGACAGGCATTTAAATTTATACATATTGTGCTAATCTGCCATCAAGATCTTAAACAGAAAATATCCTACTGACAAAGATTTTTCGGTTTACTGATCTTGCTTTTGGCTCATTGTCAGGTGTATGCCGTGTGGGTAATCTCTGGCCCATTTTGACTCCTTGCTTTATATATCAGCCAAGTATCAGCTATTGCTGATGTTAATAGCAACACCTTGAACAATTCTCAAAAGTGCAGCAAAATTAGACAAGTGACAGTTATATGGCAGATAGAGATCTCAAATTTGTATAATAATCCTTTTAATGTGGATGAACTAATAATTAGACAAAATTTGATAGTATTCAGACATAAGTGGCTTTCATAACTTTTACAAAGACACTAATTGGCATTCACATATAGTCACTACTGAGTAAAAAAATGTCAACTGTAAATTTTTGTTTAAAACTGCTTCACAACAGCATCCTGATATGAAGGGCATTATAACCAAATATCAGAGACAGCATTCGGATATGAAGGGCATTATATAAAATCTACCTCTTGTAACCATGTTCCATTTTCATGGGGCATGTTATTTATATTACTTAAGATTTACCATGCATGTCAGTGACGTAAATATTGAGCTGTATTTCGGAGAAAACATCCAGCCATTAATGGCTTGTCTCCGTAAGTGTCATCAAGATAAATGTATTCAGACTGTTTCCATTTCTTTGTTCAGTATTATAGATCATTTTGCCATATAAATTATTAGTGTAACAAAGTAAACTTTCAGTGTATGGATCTTTACATGACATTTTTAAATATGATCTCGCCTCCAATTGGCTGAGTTTGTGAACTGTACACCAGGTATCATCTTAGACAACAGTTTACAATGTTCTTGATATTACAGCTGAACTTAAATTAACTGATAAAGGCTTATGCTACCTATACATGACTTGTATATCACTTATATTTGAAATGGAGATGAATCATGGAATACTGTTTATTTTTTAACTTGCACTGTTCTTGAATACAGACATTTCTCTTTAATATGCAAATTATTAATACCATTGTATGGAACTTCTAAACTGCATAAAAATCAGAATAAATTAATTCCACGGCAGATAGGTTATCATGCCATGGCAAAGGGTATAGAGACTAGCATTGTTTGACTTGATTAATTCATTTGCGTAAATTATGATGTGTATGTAAAATGATAACTGTTTACAAAAACACACATATAAACAGAAAACAAACACCAGAACTACAACCAGCATTGTATTTTATTTATTTATTAAGTTAAACACTAAAGCATTACTATACAAATGTTTTATTTACAATCAGGAATAAAGTGCTGTTTAGTTTACCTTGTTTGCTTATGACCCTAAATGTATAAGAGGAGGTAATGTTTAGAAGTTATTTCCCTTTGTCAATATATAGTATTGACGGCATGGTAATATTCCACCTAGGGATTGCTGAATTTGGGAGGTAGACCTTATATTCCTAATGTTAATGTGATCAGGGAACCATTCATAGGAAAAACAATGCATCTGAATTTACCTGGCCTACATGTGTCTTTCAATGAGCTACGCTGATCCATTTGAAATGCTGGTATTATTTCTTAAATAGGATAAGCAAGAATAATGATTTTCATTTGTACTTGTAAAATCTGGAAACAGGGGAAAGTAATTATTGTTTAGTGTCAGACAGATTCGATTCATAATGGATACAGATGTTGAAAACATGCAAGCAAATGGGCAGGACTACTTCATGATACGTTATAGGTGTGCACATTTCCTAAGAATTACTGCACACTAAAAGGCACAAAAGTGATGACTTGATGACTTGATGACTTGATATTTTGGTTATGTAGTATTCAAGACACGATACATTGTGTTCAAAGCTTAGAAGTCCTAAGAAAACGGTAAAATCTGTAAAACAAAATGAATGACCATTACAGTAAAATCTGTAAAATAAAATGAATGACCATTACAGTAAAATCTGTAAAATAAAATGAATGACCATTACAGTAACATCTGTAAAACAAAACGAATGACCATGACAGGATATGAAAGTTACAGTTAAATTCATCAGATATATCTGCAATATTGTAATAAGAATAAAAGGCTCTTTAAACCTTTGCACACCTTTAAATTTGTGAAGGACTTACCATCCATTATGTGCTTTCCTACAATGAAATTCGCCAATACATTAATGTCCAATGTGTTTCTGTACGTTTTAATTTCACAATTAAGCATTTCCCAATAAACATTTCTACCTTGATTTAACAAAGATTGTTATTAAAGAGTGTGAATAATAGCACAAACAAAAAAATAACACACATAAAAATAGGGTTTTTATGAAACTAACTCAAAAAGGGGCAATACATACACTAGCAGAACACATGATATTGCATATTATAATCTATCACAATATAGGAACTGAATCATTAATGATAATTTACAAAGTTACTCACACTATGGTAGGCTTCAGATTCCAAAAAATATGCCATGAAAGCATCGTCACATTTCTGCTTGAACATATTGAAAATAAAAGGGAAACTGAATTTTAATAGACAAGTTTATAAAAAAGGAAAATAAATCTAGCATTGCTACTGTACAGAAACTGACCTAACAGTAACAGCACATATGGGATCTTTATCTTAGAGAAAATGTACGTGGTAGCTGGCTTGATGGGTTTTAATCTTGGAATAATGCTAACGAAAGAAGAACATTGGCTGAGAGCTAGTGCCTCCACTAACTCACCTCCACCCCCGTTAGGGCAGGATCAGCACCTTCTCTAGGTCCTTAGCCCAGTTATAGTGTTGTGTCGATTTCACCATCCTGATAGTGGATCATGACCCATTAGTTTAGAGGAGGATTTCTCCAACAAATCAGTCACCTGACAGTGTATATTTTGCTAACCCTTGCTCAGAATCCACTTCACCACTAGTTATGTAGAATTGGCAAATA
Organism: Unio pictorum; assembly: GCA_030141615.1. Taxonomy (NCBI): domain Eukaryota; kingdom Metazoa; phylum Mollusca; class Bivalvia; order Unionida; family Unionidae; genus Unio; species Unio pictorum. The sequence goes on from JARLTB010000610.1 coordinate 673,141, forward strand.
ATCCTTGATGTATTTTGATAGGGATGGTGATCTGATTTGGCATTCAATCTTCTTTGTAATCCCTTTCAGTCTTCGCTAGACTATGATATCTTGTGAAACCGTACAAAAGGAGGTGCACACGGTCAGTACATCAACATGATATATGAGGGATGAGAAGTGTAGAAGGTTTGCAGGTGTGAACAGTTTCTCCACTCCTCAGAGTTGGGGCACAATATTACCTCTAGAAACATTCATGTCCTCCCATTAAGCCTCCAAGCTGGAGAAATCCCATGATTCCTCATGAGGAATTGGATGAAGAAGTTAACTCCTACATTGTAAAATCCTGTCTCCACACAAGGAGCAAGAGCAGGAAAGTAGCATTCTGTTGGTTTGGTGTACTCTAGCGAATTTGCTGACAATGCATTGGAACTGGTTCTTCCTTTTCCTCATGTTTCTTCTTCCCTGCCCACTTGTTGACTCTGGCAGTAGAGGGGAAAGACATCTGGTAGTTTGAACAGGCAGCAAACAAGGTTTTCTACATAAACTCCATGTGTGGTGTCCCATGCCTTTTGTATGTGGAGGACAAGAGAATCATTTATAGTCTAAAGAGATTTTCCTTGATGACATCAAAACCTCACTTTTACAATCAACGATGGTAAGAAATGTTCCCAAAGGTTTTCTAAGGGCCTGGAATTAGCCACTCAACATTAAATGGTATGTTTCCTCCTTTGTTATCCAAATGGTCATTTGACACTGCACTGTTCACTCCCCTTCTTGACCTCTTAAGATCATTGGCCCTTGAATGTTAGAGCATCACATTTTAGAATCTTGATGGGGACTTTGGCTTGCTTTAGAGTTAAGATGTAGGATCTGGAGCTAAGGCTTTACGCTTATCACCATAGCCTTGCAGGCCATTTTCTGTTATGTCATCACCTGGGATCTTCTATGAAGGAATCATACTCAACAACATTTCAGTACTTGTTGGATGATTTTAGTAAACCTCGAGGCCTGCTTTGCCATAAGGCACAACTTCTTCACCTCCACAGGTAGGTAGCCCTGGATATTTTCAAGGTCTTACTGGATCACAGTAATAATCTTGTTGGGGCTGTTTCATTGTAACTGCTTTGAAGTTAAGTTCCCTTTTTAATATCACAGGAGCTGAAGGGTTGATTACTCCAGCTCCTCACCAGTAAAAACCATCTTTATAGCATGGTTGTCAAAATTGTCTCTTTGGTTTATCCACAACATTCTTTAAAAGGATAAGGATATGGATATGGGCTCATTTCAGGAATCACCCCAGTTTAAGGGATCTCATTGCAAGTTAGAAATTATGCCAAGAGGGAAGATGTTGATACTGGCTCTAATAAAAGAAACCTATTGGATTTGGTATAAGGAACAACCTTTTCTAGCATGCAACCCCTTTCTTTTTTACTGCTTAGTTCTGCTTCACATAAAGGAAAACATACACATCTTCAGAAAGGCGTAGTAGAATTGCAATAATTGACACATGTAAATAAATTACCAGCATGATTTACAGTGGCATTGATCAGCCCAGGATGTGGACCTCATCCATGTTCAACAGTGTCAATAAGAAAATCCTTTAAAGTATTAATTGTAGCTTTCCCTCTCAAAATTCCATTATGAACTATTAGATGGGTCTTCATTTGTGAACCTTACTATTTAAACTATTTTCCTTCTGCCATTTACATCTGCAAGATGAAGAGGCGAATTTCAGGCCTTTTCCATAGAAAAGGTTAGTTATGTAAAGAGTCAGAATGTCTCCTTTGACAACCATTATTCTGTAGGTCAAGTCCAGCTCCTTTGGCAGCCCAACTCTAGAGATCCCCAGTCTCAGTTGTATCTCTACTAGTGATGATCAAGGCAGACATTTGGTCCAGTTTGTTTAAGGATTCTGTTTGTTTGCATACAATGAAGAAAGTGTTGCTATCACCTATTAAAAGCTCCACTGATATTTTTACATAGTGTTTCCCAATGGATTTTTCTCAAAATCAGATCTGATCCATCTATAATTTTCCTATGATGCAAGGAAGTTTCCTTTTTGATAATTCAATTCCATAATGTTAGGGCCATTCCTACTTCATGATAATTAAATTCCATGTTGTTAGGGTCATTCCTGCTTCACGATAATTCAAAACCATGATGTTAGGGCTATTCCTACTTCATGATAATTCAAGTCCATGATGTTAGGGTCATTCCTGCTTCATGATAATTCAAAACCATGATGTTAGGGCTATTCCTACTTCATGATAATTTAAGTTCAGGATGTTAGGGCTATTCATGGTTTATGATAATTCAAGTTCAGGATGTTAGGCCTATTCATGGTTCATGATAATTCAAGTCCATGATGTTAGGGCTATTCATACTTCATGATAATTAAAGTACATGATGTTAGGGTTATTCCTACTTCATGATAATTAAAGTACATTATGTTAGGGCAAATCTCACTTCATTAACCCATCTAACACATTCATAATTTGAGGAATATTTGGAGATTGCATGTCAGATTTAAAGCTTTATATTCCTTTAGGCCCAAACTTTATTCCAGGAAACGGTATTCAAAAGAATAGCAAACGGTAAATATTAAGTTATGACGGTAAGATTAAAAAACTCACCCACCCCTAGAATCAATAATAATAATAATAATAATAATAATAATAATAATAATAATAATGTTGACTTAGATCTGCACCTAAACTTTAAGAACATTACTGTGTTAGGCAGCATATAAAATCATGTACAAGGGCAAGATTACAAAAGCAGTTATGCAATTACAGAAGAATACAATCATGTTCACAGTTTTTTTGCAATTTTCTGTAGTAGATCCGGAGCTGAACCATATAGACGTGAATTACCGTAATACATTCTTGAATGTACTAACACAGGTGTTTTAGGGACATCATCTGAAAGAAAATTACAAATGGAGCTGATGCTTCTCAGCTCCAGATATTCCGCTTTGCATATGTTCATTACATGTTGAGAGTTACACCTAGGTTTTATACTCAGTGTGTAAATTACTGTTGAGATGGCTGATGCTTATTGTTTAAGGTAAAGGATGGTGTCAGTTTAATCATCATTCTTCAGCTTGTAACATGTCATCCATGACCTCACATTGGACATGCACCCTTCTCTGCCTTAGATAGATGATAGCCTCAACTTACATTGTTAAGCTAGATTTTTATATTTGAGTGTTATCAATGAACAGTTGGTGAGACACTGGAAGTCAATCACCAACACTTGAGGTCAGCTTAGTGTATAGATTTAAGAGAAACTTAGTATATATTTAACGTATTCACAGAAATTCAATGATGTGAAACAATACATGGGATGTAATAAACTAGACATCCAAAAAAGTCTGGAAATATGGACAACTTGAAAATGACATATGATTGCTTATATTTAAATGAAAACATACTAAAATGTCTTGAATGAATACTAATTATTGAAGTCTATGTACAGTTGAGGAAAATAACTGTTTTAACTGATGAATCCTTTGCCCTGAGGATGGTTTGGTATGAATTATTATGAAATGGGTGTCAAGTAAACTCAATTAAATAGTAACTAATGGGTGGATTCATAACATTTCCATATGTTTTTATGCTTACATCATTGATATTCCAGCACATAAGATATACAGGATATAAAAACTTTACATATATATATATATATATATATATATATATATATATATATATATATATATATATATATATATATATATATATATATATATATATTCGTTTCAGGTGGAGAATTATTTCCTTACTCCTTGTATGCTTAGTCAAGAATCTCCCAGAGAAGTTATCTCCCCTGAACAAGATCAACGTATGGTGAGCACATCAGTCTTGTGCTATGTCTTCATAGGGAAGTATCTACCTCCACCCATCTTTCACAGGCTAATTGCTGCCTGTGTAACTCGCTGGCCAGTTGCCAAGAAGAAGGAGGCATCAGAAAATCTAATTTTCTGTGGTTGCTGCATTTTTGACCTGGACCTGTTCCACAGGTTAACCTTGTACTGTAGGAACCATATTGTGTTTGCAAGAATAACTAGGATGGTGATTGATGAAGTTAAGACTCTGGATGCCAAGCTGTGTACTAGAGTTAGAAAGTTTATTTCTCTGAATCTCACCAAGATTACCTCTTACCTCAGCCAGAACTTACAATATGAGTTGTCTGTACAGTGCCCACCATCTCAAGGTGTCTCGGACGATAGCATGGTTGGCATTTCACCACCGATTAACATCTGGTTTTCAGAGGAGGTAAGTTGTTCTTAAAATGTACAAATATGAATGCAATACTTGATCTCGTTTTCCTAATTTTCTGTGATATTGTGTTGTTTTCTTCTCATTCATTGGTGTTATCTGGTTGTGTGTACAAGAGCCGAACTTACTACATCCATCATAACAGTCTCTATTGGAGTAGGTTGTAATAAATTTAACAAATCTTGAAATGTAATGTGGTGCCATGTGATGTTTGGTCTTAGACTTATAAAAGTGATGACTGTTGTTTGAAACCTATTCCAGAGTCTAGGGGATAACTGTAATATCATGATGTAAATTCCATATTCCATTGGGATATATGCAATGACAACTTCCATATTCCATGACCTGAATTCCCGTTCTTAAACAATTCTAATTTGAAGATCCTTTATCACGTCATTGATCATCTTTAGAATTTAATTCTTTTGTTAACTTAAAAAAATATCATACGTATTTCATGTGTATTGTCCGCAAATAAATTACTGTAGTTAAAAATCTGATAATTTGGTATGTGATCTGCATGATGTGTATTGAACTGAAATACAATTTATTATGTGGTCCAATTGTTGGTAATGTGTATATGGACCTAAAATAAATAACTGTAATTGTATAGTATCTGAACTTGAGAATATATCATGAGATCAGCTCGATAAAATCTTTTCGCCATGGTTTTGATTTTCAGCGACATAGTTATTTTTAATATTGCAGAAATTAATTCCGATTGATACTGAAATTTTCATTTTGAAGGGTCTTTTAATAATATTAAAATGCATATTTGAATAAAAAATAGGTTTATATTTCCATTCCCTGACTGTATTCATTAAATATACCAGTGAATCTTAAGAGTTTGTTTTAGTAAATAATGTACTTTCAATGAAATGAGCCAAAAATATGAAAGCCAGGCTGTATCCTAGATTTTATTATTTAACCGTGGCTGAGACAAAAGTTGATGTACAAACACCTTCCTCAATGTATTAATAATGTAATCCAGTTTGAATGTGTAGCATTGATGCTTTCATGATCCTTAAGTGTTAATGTCAACATTGTAGCCTTACATTTTGTATTAAATTGCATTCACTTCTTAAATTGCATCCGTTTATTTAATCTGAATGTAATTAATATGCAGCATTGATTTATGACCTCATTTTTGGTATAATAATCAAAACATTTTGAAAAATATATAAAGTCTGTAGTGATATGTACTTCCCATTTCTAACCAATAATATGTAGCTAACGTTTGTAAGCTCTGATGATTATAAACCACTAGAGCTTATGAGATAGTCGTTCATGAGTTGTCTGACTATTAGCACACTTTTTTATTGGTATCGATCTTTGTAATATATTTGGATGCTTGCCATGACATTTTACATACATGTTTCATGGTCTAGTTGACCCTGAATGAAATTGGCGCTCTGACAATTATTTTCAGTTTCGGTTTTTTGAATATTGCTTGTGGCTGTTATGGTTGTACAATCAAGAATGAATTATGTGTATTCATTTCCAGCTTTTTGACTATTGTTTGTGGCTGTTATGGGAACACAATCAAGAGTGAATGATGTTTATTCGGTTCTCATCTTTTGAATGCTTACCTTAAAATTTGTTTTGATGTTCATTAATCATATTCAAGGCCAACATGCTGTATCATGCACCCTCTCTATCATTTTATAAGCATGATAGCTCAGCTCTGTAAGAAAATATATTCTTGCCAAAATTGTAATGTTGGAGTTTAAGAGTTTAGACAGCGATATGACTGAATTGATTTAAAAGTTGCGTTAAAAATCCTAATCAAACAAACAAGCAAACAAAACAAATTTTATTTGTAAACAGAGGAGAAAAGCTTAACATTATAAGTGTGTATCATCGGATGGATTCAACCACTCTCTAATGTTTAAACCATTGTACAAAATTATTCACTGTATCAATCTAAGTTGTGTTAATATAAACAACAATTATACATGTTCAAATGAAAATGGTTATTGTGTTTTTCATCTGATATGAATTCAAGTGTATGTAATTTACCTGTACTGGTATATTACATGGTATGTTATTCATATGTAATTTATCTCTACTGGTATATTAAATGGCATCATGTTATTCATCCGATATGAATCCAAGTGAATGTAATTTATCTCTACCGGTATATTAAATGGCATCATGTTATTCATCCGATATGAATCCAAGTGTACGTAATTTACCTCTACTGGTATATTAAATGGTATCATGCTTTTCATCTGATATGAATCCAAGTGTATGTAGTTTATCTCTACTGGTATATTAAATGGCATCATGTTATTCATTCGATATGAATCCAAATGTACATAATTTACCTCAACTGGTATATTAAATGGCATTGCTTTTCATCCAATGTGCTTGTCCTGAAATTCCAGGAGGATTGCCAAAACACATTGCAGAGTGACACATTTACACCAGAGTTTTGATGGTCCTGAATATAAATGATTGCCCTTGAACATCCATTACAATTTGATTCAAGTCAAATATTCATTTTCATTCATTAAGTTCTAACAGTGACTTCTTAGAGGTCATGTACTTGTGACCTTTGTGAATGGAAATTGAGGTTTTAGATATCTGAAACTAAATCAAATCATTCAGTTGACATTGATACTCTTCAGCCATATTCTCACGCTTTCTAAATCTGAAAATCAATGACTCCATCTGGTTGGCTGATATAATTAGAAATGAAGGTAATAAGATCCCAGAACATTATCTCTATGTGATCATTGTCATGTCTTCTTGTAGGACAGTGGAGATTGGATTTTACTTAATTTTGATTATGGTAATAATAAAAGTTCCCAGAACATTGTCTATTTGATCATTGTCATGTCTTCTTGTAGGACAGTGGAGATTGGATTTTACTTAATTTTGATTATGGTAATAATAAAAGTTCCCAGAACACGACACCTCTGTAATCATTGTCATGTCTTCATCGAGGATAATGGAGATCTGATTTAATTAAATTGCATCATGTTATTCATCCGATATGAATCCAAGTGTATGTAATTTACCTCGACTGGTATATTAAATGGCATCATGTAATTAATTCGATATGAATCCAAGTGTATGTAATTTATCTCTACTGGTATATTAAATGGTATCATGCTTTTCATCCAATGTGCTTGTCCTGAACTTTGCCACCAAACCTTGCAGAGTGACACATTTACACCAGAGTTTTGATGTGACACATTTACACCAGAGTTTTGATGGTCCTGAATATAAATTATTGCCCTTGAACATCCATTACAATTTGATTCAAGTCAGATATTCACTGTCATTCATTAAGTTCTAACAGTGACTGCTTAGAGGTCATGTACTTGTGACCTTTGTCAATGGAAATTGAGGTTTTAGATATCTGAAACTAAATCAAATCATTCAGTTGACACTGATACTCTTCAGCCACATTCACCCACTTTCCAAACCTGAAAATCAATGACTCCATCTGGTTGGCTGATATAATTAGAAATGAAGGTAATAAGATCCCAGAACACCCAGAACATTGTCTATTTGATCATTGTCATGTCTTCATTTAGGACAGTGGAGAAATGATTTTAATTTATTTTGATTCTGGTAATAACATAAGTTCACAGAACATGACACCTCTGTGATCATTGTCATGTCTTCATGGAGGATAATGGAGATCTGATTTTAATTAGATAACAATAACAACAGATCTGATTTTGAGATCTGATATTAATTAATTTTGATTATGGTAAAACATTAAGTTCACAGAACATGATGTATATGTGATCATTGTCATGTCTTGACGTAGGACAGTGGAGATCTGATTTCAGATTGTGTCCAGTACAGCCATCACAATGGCAGCTTATATCAATTGATATCACTACAACCTCTCACCGAATTTCATACTAACATGAAGGGTTCCTTAATTGATTTTTAATGACATGTCTTTGGTCTTAACACATTAACCCTGTTGCCACATTTACGGAGCAGGAGATGGTAGCCGACGGCCAAGGTCTGTAGCGTCAAGGTCATGTATGATACACTAAAATGGGTGGTGTTATAAAGGTAGACAGATTTAACTCTACAATGATGCCAAATAATCTGGACATTTTAGCTGCAATACAAACTACAGAAGGAAAATCCTAATCTTTTGAACCCGTATTTTTTTTCACCCAAAATTCACCTGTGGTCTGAATCAGATTTTGTGTCCAGATTTTAGACCTTTTGGCCTCAAATCTAAGGCAGTCCAGTCTGAAATGCAAAAGGTAGGATAATGTGGACATTTTTTTTATAAAGATGGGTCTCCATAGGTATATAATGGGTCCTTTAAGCAAAAAAGAAAAGAAAACTCCAACTTTTCCTCTTCTGCTTATGTGCAATTTTTGGGTTTCTACTAGAACATGTATTATGTTGTCCTGCTATCTTCTTGGTCCTTAATAAGAATGGCACTGACCTGACATATAGAAATGAATGCCATGGCAGTATTTGTTTTTTTATTTTATTTTGATGTCATTGTTTTGCACATGATAGGGTTTACATGACAGCCAGTACATGTATATATTTTGGTTAGAGGATGAATCCAGAAAAGCCAAAGTATGCGTCACCAAAACATAGTAAGCTGGGATTGCCAAGGTAGCCATTTTGACATGTGGCTTTTGCTGAAAGACTTTTCTTATCTAGTTGTCTATAAATAAAAATGGTTCTAATCCAACATCCATTATATCCACCATGTCAGTCATCTTGAAAATAGTGATATCACAATTCTATTATTAGACCGGATACTGATATAAAATGGAGTTTTCACTAAATGAACTCTAAGTTTAAAACAATCTTGAGCTGACATATAATATAAACGGCATGTTCACATTATTACAACTAAACAGATGGTCATATTGACATTACATTTAAAGACTTCTTTTTATTTTAGTGCTGTCAAAAATGGGATGTTTCAGTTTAATTTGTACACGTTTCATAGAGTATGCAGTTAAAAAGAAACCACATCCATTTCTTCTACCCTGATAAACTAGAACTAAAATGTTTTTGTTCACCTTTTGCATTATTATGATGAATATGAAAATAGTCATTTTACTGAATGTTTAGTCATATTGTCCTTTTTCTTTCTTCAGGGTCATGCTTATGATGCACCGATAACACCTGTGCACATGAATCATGCTCGTCTCTGTGTCGCGCTAGTAACTGTCTGTGGAAATGCCATGAGAGAAGTCCTCCGCACCCAAGTTCCAGCACCACACACAGACATATACCAAGCAATCCTAGCAAAAAGGGCATGCTGACTGGTAGACCTGGAAGACCCCTTCTTAACTCCAATCAAATTAATGTGGTTTTTCCAGACCCTCAAGGGAAGAAAACTGGAACATTGGATCAGTTTGATATTTCATTGCTATATATTCTAATAAGAAATGTCAGTGCAGTTAAAGCTCCAGTTATAACTGGCTGGGGAAATGACCCACAAGATCAACCAAGAGACACCTCACTAGGGGCTAGTGTGGAGCGAATTCGCTCATTTAGGAATCATATTACTGGCCATTCAGCAGATGGTAAGATTAGTCGACAAGACTTAGAAGATTACTGGAAAAAAATTGAAGATGTCATTCATGACATTGAGACTGTAATCTGCATACAGGTGTGCAGCCAAGAGTTGGAGAGGCAAAAGAGACAGGTGATATCTGTCTATGAAGCCTGTTAACTCCAAATGAAAATCATGAAGCATAAGCAACTGGTACAACTTGCAAGCAAAGTGTGCACTATATCATAGCAGAGCATGAATACAATGTATCATAGAAAATGAAGATGTAAGATTGGTTTCAGATTTACCATCCTATTTGGTTGTATAATCTTTAAAACCTTTCTGGATGCTTAATGGGATTTTTTAATTTAACAGTGGTGTATCAATATTAAGTGTGAAACTCACAGATACACAGCAGGAAGATTTAACAGTAGAATATCAGTATTGTGTATGAAACTCATAGCAGCATTTGTTGTCAAGTAGACGAGTCTCCACTTTTTAAAATTATCAAATACTGTGTTATCGTATCCTTTGCACATATTACATCAATGTTTTATACAGCGTTATTTTATATGCACATAATAGTACATCACAATTTTATAGTGTCATGCCATTTTATATGCACATGATATTACATTACAATTGTATAGTGTCATGTCATTTTATATGCAAATAATATTACAAAACAATTTTATAGTGTCATGTCATTTTATATGCACGTAATATTACATCACAATTTGATAATGTCATGTAATTGTATATGCCAAATAATATTACACCACAATTTTATAGTGTCATTTCATGATTTATTCATATAATATTACATCACAGTTTCATAGTGTCATACAGTTTTATACATGTTTCATGTGCACATAATATTGGATCAGTCCTGTACAGTGTCATACTATATATACATGCATATTATATCCTGATGATTCTGTTTTATGTCATTATATGCATGTCATATTACGTCATAACTTCATATTTTTTCATATTATATGCACACATTACTTCACAGTTTTATAGTCTTTCAGTTGTATGCAAAGTCATACAGTTTTATAACAATAATAATGAGGAATTTGTATAGCGCCTAATCTTTAAAGCTGTAAGCACTTAACAACATCTATAATAATATGACTGAAATTGTTTTAAAGCTACATAAAAAAAAATCATATTCAAATAAACAAACAAACAAAAAAGTTCAAGACAACACAAATTGTAAATTTCCTAGAAGTAACATTGATATAATGGGAGCATGTACCCCATTTTTAGCAAGCCATGTGGCATAAGTCCCCACACGTGCCCTGGCAATTTATATATAGACTGTAAGTCAGGACAGATTGAGCATTTATCAGATCCTTTGGATCAACAATGGATATGTCTTCCACCAGTATCGCAAAATTCCCTAAATTTTTTTTTATGGTGGCATGGCTTGTCAGTTCAATGCACTTTGGTTTTATCAGTGGATTGTCATTAACTTGTTGTGGTAGACAACATAAGTGATGACGAGAGTGTCTGGATGACATCCTGCAAAAACAGGTAAGTTAGCTTATACTCCAAACTTTTACGTTGTTGAGTCTCTCTTATCCACACAGTTGTGACAACCAATTGTAGAACTTGGTTGAGTCCAATTCCAGCAAGATTTGGATTTCAGCTTGATAGTTCTTTCATTTGATCAGATTAGGCAATGGCCAGTAGTGTTGATACTACAAGGTAGTTTCATGTGTCCCTTACCCATCCTCCAGTCCCCTTGGTGAACAAGTCAAGATCACGCCTGACATATGATCATTATTGCATCAGTAGTGCAATCTGTGTTGACTGATGTCAGGGATCTCTGTGGAGAAGCCAGACTCAGAAAGGGCTATGTAGCTTTGCCAGTATTTATGGCTGTCATGCACATTTGTTGCCAGACTTTGCTACTGTCAGAAACACTTGGGAGAAAGGGCATTGACCTCTCTACACCAACCTTCTAGATATGAAGGCTCTCATCAAAGTCTTCCAATTCTAGAAGGATAGTGTTTCCAGAAATACGGTCCTTATTATTGCAGACAACTCTTTCATGGTTGTGACCTACCTCCTCACAAGGGAGCACCAAATCACATGATATGTGTTCTGAGTTCTTTAACAGATCTTCTTCAGATTTGCATAGTTTGGGGGCTACTAAAGATAGTTTCTTACAAATAAATGGAATCACAAGTTGCTCACCGTTAACTCCCAGTTTTAGATCAAGATTATTGTGCTGCTCATGCACTGTCAATCCGATAGGAAAGGTTCTGGTTCTTTGTCCACCTCCCCGTGATCGTTGTACAGAAAATAATCCAACATTTATGGAATCAGAACTGCAAACAGATTTTGATAGAATGGTATATCTACCCATTCTAGGAAGATTACGGACAGCCCAAATCATCTACATCAGCCAGGTTTGGAGCTGTTCCACTTCAGCCTAGATCGCCTTCATCTTCTTCTTGTATGGTTTTTGTTTTGACTGCCTTGTGGAACAAATGTAAAATCTTCTTTTGTGGAGAGAATTTTGCAAGAACACCGTTGACTCTAAATGCATATAAAGGAATATGGCACTCCCCTAAAAACATCATCCATTTGAGAGTTTCCATTTTCCAATTGGCTGCCTTTTTACTCTTTGTCTTTGAGGAGATGAAACGCTGACTTCAGGTACTATCAAAGGCTACGATCTGTGATGTCTGACACATTCAGACATCATGCCAAACTTGATATCGGTCATGATAAAGACCTATTACAAATGTTAGCTATTTTTCATTTGCATCAATCAACATAATTCACCATATTTAGTGGATGTAATTTATCTTCAGTTCTATTCTGGCTTAGTCTGAGACTTTAGCCAGCAGTTTACTGAAACTTCTATGATACACAATATTTTTTCTGATAGCCTTATCCTATGATACAAAAATATTTTTTCTGATAGCCGTATCCTCAGCATGCATTGTGAGCCAATTGTATGCCCTTTCAGTTGACCTGAACTATTTTCAATCTAAATCAGATGCAGCATTTAAGATTTGCTGTCAAAAATAGTTGGCAATCAAAGATTTGTGATATGCTTACGGCTATGGACACATGGAGATCAGAAGCCATGCAAGACCATGTTTGCACTCTCCAGTACTTTGAGTGCACAGTGGCTGATTATGGCACGTACAAAGAACTATTTATTCTCGAGAAAGCTGGAAAACAGTTTACCACTTCTCAGACTCTTTCAAAGTGGCCGAGTTGATCTATATTCACAGCATACTCTGAAGTCTCACAAGATTAGAGTTGGCTCATGTAATTTAAACCATCATCTCTGCAAGTCTCCTGTTATACATCAGCATTTTGATTTGAGACATTGTAGAAGTGGTTGAAAGGCATGTAGAGCCAACCCTCTTGAAATTGTAGCTTATATATTGTTGGTGCTGTGATGATGGCTCAGATGACTACCAGACCAAATTAAGAGTCAAAACAGCCAGCACTAGATTCACCGATGAAATTGTGCTTGGATGATGATTTCAGTACTCAATCACATGGTCCTAGGTTATGTTGCTTAGTAGGTGAACAGTTTAAATTTCAATTAGGGAATACAGTTGCATTTCCTGAGAAAGATACCCAATAAAGAGGTTGGAAGAAAGGAGAGAGCCTATTTGTAAACGGTTCTTTTGAGTGCATTTATCACAGTACTTAAAAACCTCCAAACCAGGGCAGCATCTGTGTTCACATATTGTTCAGCTTAAAAACTAGTGACACATGGTGGTAGTATGCAGTGGTAATGTACAATAGTTATGTCCCATTATATTAAATTGGCAGAAACAGACGAGTTTTATGTTTCATGAGTGATTGAGTGATGAGTACGAGATGTAGTAGGCTTATATCCTAACATTACTATGATAGGATAAATATTCTTGGAGAAATATAATTTAAATTACAAATTTAAAATATTTGACTTCATATATGAAATGTTAGCAGTCAAAAATTAACAAAGATTTATAGTTGATATTAATTAAACCCAGAATTTAATATGCTTTTATCATGAAACATTTCCAAAATTGATTTGTCTTTAACCTGCATATCTGGATTCTCCAATTTTCCAGATGCTGACCCAATACATTTTTCTGATCATAATGCAGAATTACCAAAATGCGACTGATAAAAAGATTCCTGGTTTTCTCAATCATGTGAATGATCACATTTTTAATGTTGTTAACAATTAGAGAAAATGCACTTTTAGTACAGGTCAAATGATACACGTATGTTGCATATCAATAAAATTCACAATACACGGCCTGTGATGCATTATTTATTGATACCCAAATATGTTTCCAATCTTTTTCCATCTTTAGAAAGTAGTAGTTGGTACTCAATTGCATTTGGTGACATGCTGGTTATAAACAGATTACTCGTAATCGGATATACATGTACATAGCATCTAGTTATGTGCCATTCTGATCCATGACAAGACAGAAAACTACTTTTAAACAGACTGTTAAATTTGTGTGATTTTAATTCAGCCATTACGATCATTTCAGGCTGCTCCATTTAATCAGATGCATGACTTACACAGTAGGTAATAAGCTATATTACATTCTGATTGGTATGTAATTATTTATTATGGAATGAAACAAACCATAATCACCAATCAAGATTCACTATAGTCTATTTTACTGCATGAAAATAAAATACTGTTGGGGGAATAGGCTTTATTGTGTTGAACATGCACATGGGATAAGAAAGTTTGCACAGAATCAGCAAGTGGGTGAACCAGTATGTACTTTTCTTTGAATAGTACATATATAAAAAGCAACGTGCCACCACATGTATGCAGCCTTAGACATGCAAAAGAAAACAGTGCAACAAAAAACTTAATATGGTTTCATGATGATTTATGCAATTCATCACAATCACCTTATAAATACTAAATCTGTAGAATATGTATGCAGTTTAAAAACACATTAAAAAAAGTGAAGCGGCAATAGCTGGAGGCAAATTTTCATGCCTTCACTTTAACATCTGTAGTTAAGTGGTTAGTATTTTGGATATCTGCGCTGTAACATTGGGTTTGATTCCTAAGCTGGTGAGGCTAATGAATGTACTCTAAATGCCAAACCAAACCAAATGGTGGCAAAGTACTTGTCTCATTTGACCATAGGGTTCATACTATCGAGTACAGCTGTGTTTATGTCGCCTATTCTGCATAAAGAAAGGATACAATGGCCTCTACAAAGTCAACCATGTTTTCACATTTTTGCACTTAGAGATGTCTGTGATTAATAAAGAAATACTACTAAAATAATTACCCAGTTTGTTACATAGAAATTCCTGATATTGTAAATTTCCAGGCTACTGTATATTGATTTTGGTGTATGTACTCTTGCTCAGCTTCTGTCACAATTGTTACTGTATTCATTTCACCCCCACCATAATCCCATATTTTCCCTGAATCATATATTTACATATAACTGTATAAAGTCATTAATCTGTTGCTGCTATTAAAATAAATTTTGTTTTGATTGTAGTGGAATAGCTTCTTCTGATTTATGATAACTAATGGACTGTTTAGTGAAGAATCTATGCTATTGCGCTTACAATCTAATAACCACAACTATAATATAATAGTCTGTTATATACACTGCAACAAAATAGTGAATTCAATACTATATACATATTGGTACTGTTTAAAAATCAATATTTGCAGTGCACAAACTACCGGTAATTATTAATGACCAGATACATCTGCCACAATAGTGACATTAAATCTGCTACATTGTTAATAACTGTAATGGGGACTATAAATAATATTATAAATGTAACAGTGACTATAAATTTAGTGCTGACTATAAAAATGACTATACATATGATAGTATCTATGAATGTAACAGTGACTATAAATTTAGTGCTGACTATAAAAATGACTATACATATGATAGTGTCTGTGAATGTAACAGTGACTATAAATTTAGTGCTGAATATAAAAATAACTATACATATGATAGTGTCTGTGACTATAAATATGATGGTAGCCATAATTGTGATGGTTATTTTAAGTGTAAAGGTGAATATAAATGTATGGGGACTCTATATATGATCATGACTATATGTGTAATGGTGACTATATATGTCACTGACTATTAGGAGTAATAATGAGTGCGTATAATGATGACTATAAATGATTGTGCCTATAATGGTGATGGTTAATATATGTGTAATGATGACAATATGTGTAACTGTGACGATTATGAGTAATGGTCACTGCATGTAATGGTAACTAAAAATGATCATGCCTATAATTGTGATACTTACTATATGTGTAATGGTCACTGTAAATATTATTTTGACTATAATTGTGATGGTGACTATTTTTAATGGTGACTATATGTAAGGGTGACTATGTGTGACAGACTATATGTGTAATGGTGACTGTAACAGTTACTATATATGTAATAGTATCTATATGACTATAAATGTGACAAATGCTATAAATGTGACAGATTTTCATGGTGACTATAAATTTGATTGTGACTGTAAATGTAAGGATGGCCATTATTTTGACAGTTACTATAAATGTCACAGAATATAGATTTGACTGTAAAATGTATTGGTTACAATGACTGTGAATATACATGTACATGTAACAGTGACAATATAGTTTTGGTATCAGGGACTAAAAATGCAGCTTTTTTCTAATGGATGTTGCTTTAATTTCATTTATTAATAATCTTCTCTTTGTTATGTACATCTCTAATTGTTTATAATTTTGTCAAGACTAAGTTTTATTGGTTATCTAGAGCTATAATTTGCTGTGTGTGTATAGATAGGTTCTATTTTAAGATATTAGGAATGACTATTCCATAGAATCTAATAATAGCTATTATATGATTACCAATAATGTTAATTGTAAACCTGTTAAAAAACTTGGGATTGTTTTCCGTTGGACAGGTCAGTCAGGTGGGTTCTTAGAAGAATATAATTTATTCCTGTTGTATGGGTTAGATTAGGTAGGTTATTTTATCATAAAGGATATTTGCACTTGTCACTTAGGAGTAGTAGTAAAATGCATTTCGACCTCTAGTGCTTGTATATAAGTAAGGGCATCTGGAAAATTGGATTCATATTTCTTATGGTCTTGTTCTAACATTGGTCATCAGATGTATTTAATGTTGTACTTAGATATTATTCAAAATGAAATATTGAATAGAACTACCAGATGCTCATTGACTATATTATTCTGGAACTTCTGTCAATTATTGAAAGGAGTTCTGGACAATGCCATTTGATACATCAGGACAGTAGTCAGACAAGTGCATTCAAGAATCTGAAATTCATTTAGAACATTTCATTTTTTAAAATTTATTATGGATTAAATTTATAATATTTATTGTTCCTATCTCGTGTTTATTTTATAAATTTGCATATTAAACTATTCGTAAAATTTGATATAACTTGTTGGTTTTTCTGTTTCTGTCAATTACTCCGGAAAGATGGCCGCTATCGCTTAACTGCTCGAGAATAGACTCTTCCGATTTTGTACTATATATATGATATTTGTGCTTGTTTTCTATCATCGTCTACATTATTGTGTTTCATCATGCATTGGCTGTTCCGTTCGCATGTGTTAATTCATCTCCTTGTTTTGGAAACGAGAACAATTAGATTTTTTCTCAGCTGTTTTGTCCCACTGTTAAGACGTAATTTGTTTTTGAGTAAACCGCCGTCACATGACCGCTTACACTACGACGAATCCTCATTAATTGGATTAAATGACCACACCTTGGTTCTAGAGAATACATTGTGCTTAAGACTGAACGAACTGGGAATTCATTCATCATTTCTTAAATGTAAACGGAAGCGAGAAAAGAAACGTTCTTTCAAAGCCGGCCGGCGTAGAACAGGAAGAAGGATAACAGTTATCTCCCTTTCGCCCGTAACTGATAAACAACTTAAAAATTCTGCCGTTAATTTTAATAACCTGGTTCAAATTCCTGTTAAATTGTAAACCGTTGTGTCAAATTTCCCAGGGATACCTCTATGTATTGCATTATTCAATGCTCAATCAGTAGGATCACCGCAAAAGCGCACAGAAATTGTTAATTTTATGAACGACCAGGATATTGACGTCTTTTTCCTGACAGAGACTTGGTTACATTCGGAAGGTGATGAATGTAAGTGTGCGGATTTAACACCCAGCGATTACTCCATCAAGTCGTTCTCCCGCAACTCTCGCGGAGGTGGAATTGCTGTAATTACAAAGAATTCCATTATCAAATGCCGCAAGTACAACACAACCTTCAATTTCTGCCACACATCGTTTGAACTAGTCCAAAAAACGCTCACACTGGAACAATGGTCAGTCCATTTTTTCTGTCTTTACCGTCCTCCTCCTAGTAGAAAAAACAAGCTGACTGAATCTCTTTTTGGAGCAGTTTCCAAATTTCTAGAGTATGGAAATTCGATAGGTGTGAACCTAATTATTCTTGGAGATTTCAACTTTCACTATGGCTGTCCTCGTAAACCAAACACGTCAATACTTCTAGATTCCATTCATGTTTTCAATCTTAAACAGTCAGTTAACCAACCTACCCATACACTTGGTCACATTTTAGACTGGTTTCTTTATAGACCTGATGATAATATTCTGCAATCAACCCTTGTATCCCCCGAACTTGCATCGGATCACCTCTGCATTGTATGCCATCTCGACGTATCAGTCCGTAACCCTCCACCTCTATTTGTTACTAAGAGAAACCTACGTATGATAAATAAAACCAAATTCATGCATGACATCCAAAAAAACCTAACAACTTTCTTACATCCAACAGCGGAACAACTTGATAACTGCCTGCGTTCATTGCTTGAAAAACATGTCCCAGCCACCAAATGCAGAGTATCAATTCTCCATGGTATAGCAGTGTTAGGGACCAGCTTCGCACTGCTAAAAGATATCGCCGAAAAGCAGAGAGGCTCTGGCTTTCCACCAGACTCACTATTCATAAACAAATCTACGAAGCCGCTAAGAAGTACGTCACAAACATAGTCCATTTAGCCAAATCATCCCACTATAGTACTAAGATCACGGAGAGTTCCAGCTGCAAACAGCTCTTCGAGATAACTAACAAACTAATGTCAAGGAACAAATGTACACCACTTCAATCAACCTTCTCTCCACTAGACCTACCAGACCAATTTGGAAATTTCTTCGATG
This sequence comes from Unio pictorum, assembly GCA_030141615.1. NCBI lineage: Eukaryota > Metazoa > Mollusca > Bivalvia > Unionida > Unionidae > Unio > Unio pictorum. The sequence continues at coordinate 692,099 of JARLTB010000610.1, forward strand.
ACAAAGTTCAAACCATTTGAGATTCGCTTGACAGCACAATTTCAACTGATTCGTCACCATACAGTTATGATGCAGAATTTCAGCGACAACCGTTAGGAGAATTTGAACCTGTTTCTATAGAGTTAGTACGGACAATCGTAATGAAAAGTGCACCAAAGTCTTGTGAACTTGATCTAATTCCGACATCACTGCTGCTTGAGTGCTTAGATCCAATATTGCCTTCACTAACTGATTTTATTAATTTCTCTCTCTCATCAGGGGAATTCCCATCATTTTTCAAAACTGCCATCGTAAGGCCACTGCTGAAGAAACCAACACTGGACCATAACGATTTAAAGAACTACCGCCCAGTTTCTAATCTCCCATTCATAAAAAAAATCTTAAAAAATGTTGTTTTAACTCTACTTGTATCTCATTTGAATTCAAACAGTCTTTTTAGCAATCTACAGTCTGCATATCGCCCTTGCCACAGTACGGAAACTACTCTTCGGAAAGTATTTAGTGACATTCTCTCTGCTTTGGATAGTGGAAAGATTGCAGTCCTCACTCTCCTGGATTCATCTGCAGCATTTGACACAATAGACCATGATATATTACTTCACCGTCTCCAGCATGTATTTGACATTCAGAATATAGCCTTACAGTGGTTCAATTATTACTTAGTCAACAGGACACAAATTATATCTGCAAATGAAATATATTCCAGCACAGTTGATCTTTGTTGTGGTATTCCACAGGGATCTGTTCTTGGACCTGTTCTCTTCATTCTGTACACTCAGCCGCTCTCAAGTGTCATAGATCATCACCCAGTGTCGCACCAATTGTACGCTGATGACACCCAAATATTTCAAGTCTAGCCACCCAACTGAAGTTGATGATACCATTCGTGGAGTAGAGAAGTGCATTTCGGATGTGAAATCATGGATGACATGTAACAAGCTGCAGATGAATGATGATAAAACTGAGGCTATTCTGATCACAACACAAAGACTTTCTCATTCCCATCCTTTACCTCAGACAATAAATATCAGCAACACCAACATTAAATTCTCACAGTCAGTACGGAATCTAGGCGTTACTCTAGACTGTACTCTCACATTGCACCAACATGTCATGAACATCTGCAGGGCTGCATATCTTGAATTGAGACGCATAAGTTCCATTCGTAAATATCTTTCAGTTGATGCCACAAAAAACACTTGTTAGTTCATTAGTACTTTCAAGACTGGACTATTGTAACTCAATTATGTCTGGTTCATCACAATATTTACTCCAGAAACTTCAAAAAGTTCAAAACACAGCTGCACGGATCATCTTTAGAGTACCTCTATCAGAGCACACCTCACCACTGCTCAGTACCCTACACTGGCTATCAATTCGATACAGAATCAAACACAAAATTTGTTCTCTGTGCTATATTTCAATGACAGACTCCAGTCCAACATACCTATCCAGCCTCACCCATGTGTATACACCAGTTAGATCCTTACATTCTTCTTCTGATAGTCGTATACTCATTGTTCCTAAGGTGAAAACAAAGTCATATGGACAACGTTCGTTTGCACACCAGGTCCCGGCGACGTGGAACGAATTGCCCATTGAAATTAGACACAAAGAAACAGTGGTCCCTTTTAAGAGTGCTCTCAAGACTCACCTGTTTCGATTGCAGGGCCAAACCTAGCGACCTAATCATGTTTTGTATCTTATATTTTTTCAGCATGTTTTTATGTTTTCCAATTTCATTGTTTCTGTCATTTGTTGTTCTGTAGTGTAGTCATATCATTATTGATGGTGTAAAGCGCTTAGAGCTTCGAAAGATTAGGCGCTATACAAAGTCCTCATTATTATTATTATTAATATTATTATTATTATTATTATTAATTAGTTTAGGACAATATCGTCGTAAAAACATGTATAATATTTTTTATCAGAAAGAAATTATTTTAATAGTAAACTGTATTTTTTTTCTTTTCCTTTCTGTTCTGAGTGCTGCACGATTTTTAAATAGAGCCATTTGGATGATTCTGATAAAATAGATAAGTTTTGAATTCTTGAAGAGGTGTGATAGGTCTGGAATGAAAACGTACGAAAAGAAAGAGAGGGAGGGAGTGAGAGAGATAGAGGAGAGAGGGTAAGCGCAATTCACAGTTCATCAGCAACAGTTTGTGACTTTGTTTGTTTGATTAGGATTTTTAACGTAGCTTTAACAACTGTGCAGTCATATAGCTACGATGTATGCAGTGAGGCAGTTTATTGTGATGTCTAGAACTGGAGCACCATGTCGCACACATGTAGCATGATGTCCCACCCAGTTACATTATCCTGATACCAGGATGACCAGTCCTAACACTAACCTCAATGTTGAGCGTCAAGCGATGCAGCTGTTAGTACCATTTTGTAAGTCATTGGTAGCTACGATGTATGCAGTGAGGCAGTTTATAGTGATGTCTAGAACTGGGGCACCATGTCGCACACATGTAGCATGATGTCCCACCCAGTTACATTATCCTGATACCAGGATGACCAGTCCTAACACTAACCTCAATGTTGAGCGTCAAGCGATGCAGCTGTTAGTACCATTTTGTAAGTCATTGGTATGACTTGGGCAGGGATCGAACGCACGACCTCCCACTTCTGCGGTGGACGCTCTAACCACTAGGCCACCGGAGCGGTTGACTTTGATTGAAACAACACCCATTCAAGCTCAGTCATTCAGGGTGTCAATAATGCAATCTCTGGCTAGTTGTTCTCTAACTTGTAAGGGTACAGTTAGATATGCAAGTTATACCAGGCGTTTAATGTCTTGTGCTAATTCTGTGAGAGGTTTCCCTCTCTTCCGCAGTCTATTCTTACTTCTTTGTGCTGTATAAAGTTCCGACTGGTTTTTCTGGGTCAAACAGAGCTGCTAATGCATTGACTAGACTTCTGTAATTTCTTCGCATGTCAGGGTGTAGATCATCCAGAACTCCATGTGCGGCCCCGTGTAAGCTAGTTGCAAGTTCCTGGGCCTTTTGATGATCATCCCATGGATTAATTTCAGCTGCTAACTCGAAATGTACCAAGCCATCATATGTTGCTGGTTGGTGATATTTGGAATCATTGCAATGATTTGAGTTACCATATGACATAGGTAAGACAGGCTCTCCATGATTATTTTATATCAGACACAAAGCTGGATTGGCGTCAACGTTCCATCTAAGCTGCGCGCAGCTGCTCAGGCATTCCCACGCAGCTCAGTTGTCAATTTTTGGGTCATTCCAATGTAAAAGTTTGCTCATCTCCGTAATGCTTGTGCAGCGCAGCGAGCACTGCGCGCACATCTACCATTCACTTAGAGGGAACGTTGGTTGGTGTATGGATTGAGGTAACATAAACTCATAGAGGTCACTTGATCTTGGTCTGTTCTCATTCGACTGCTTCATGTATGGTTGGAGCAGTCCGCTACTCTGCTGATGACAACATGGCCACTTGTTTCATTAAGCGAGCTAGTAGAAAAGCTGTATTACCATCTCTTCCATCACGCAATCGGAAATGTTCCACATGTGGCAGATAAATTCTAAATGTTGAGCTTACTTATCTTTAGTAAGGAAACATTTCCATTACACAATTTATCTTTAGCATGGAAGCATTTCCATTGCACAATTGATATTTAGTAAGGAATCATTTCCATTAGAAAACTTATCTTTAGTATGGAGACTTTTCCATTAAAAAAAATTATCTTTAATAAGGAAACATTTCCATTAAACAGAGTATCTTTAGTAAGAAAACATTTCCATTACACAACTTTTGGTATGGATACATTTCCATTACAGAACTTTTCTTTAGTAAGGAAACATTTTCATACCAAAAAATATCTTTAGTAAGGAAATATTTCCATTACACAACGTATCTTTAGTATGGAAACATCCATCTTTAATATAAGAAAACATTTCCATTACACAGAATATCTTTAGTAACGAAACATTTCCATTGCACAATTGATCTTTGGTAAGGAATCATTTCCATTACATAACTTATCTTTAGTATGGAAACATTTCCATTACACAACCTTTCTTTAGTAAGGAAACATTTACATTACACAACTTATCTTAAGTATGGAAACATTTTCATTACAAAAAGTATCTTTATTAAGGTAACATTTTGATTACACAAAGTATCTTTAGTAACGAAATATTTCCATTACACAACTGATCTATTTTTTAAATGTTTTTTTATGGTTTAGTGCCATTTTCCACCACAATATAGGCTACACATTGCAGCCAGTATTAATGGTGAAGGAAGAACCATCGACCTACGAGAAGTTATTGGCAAGCTTTCTCAAATACCCACATTGGCCGAATCAGAGATTCGAACCCACGCAGACAAAGGTGAGATGACAGTGATCCGTAACGAACAGCGCTTTCCACTTGGCCCCCCCCCCTCTACAACTGATATTTGGCATGGAGACATTTCCATTACACAAAGTATCTTTAGTAAGGAAACATTTCCATTCCACATCTTTTCTTTGACATGGAAACATTTCCATGGCACAACGTATCTTTAGTATGGAGACATTTCCATTGTATAATAGTTTTCAATTACACGACTAACACGAAACAGCAGTGAAAGAAAGGTCTTGAAAAAGAAGTATATCAAATGGTGGCTTCATTACTGTGAGTGACAGAGGGAAAATTTAAAATTACAACTGAGTCTTTGTCGTCAAAAAAATTTCCACAACCTACTCAGAATCGGGAACAGATTTTAACAAGTAGAGATTACAGGCACTAATAACGGCTTTACATGGACCTCACTGTTAAGGATTGGTGAAATAAAAATTTTTTTTTCGAATTGGGCATGCATGTCACAAAAGGTCGTCGTGAGCAAAGTTCGATTGTCAATTTAATCAGTAGAGAGTTAGGTGTGCCATTGTATAAAAGCGAGATAACTCTGCTAAAACTTGACAAGGGTAAGATATATCACGTCACAAGACAATTTTAAATGTGTTCTGTATATAAATTAGCATAGTGTTACATATTTGTAAACGAATCAACTTTTTGTTATTTAAGCCTGATAGAAACTATTACTCTTAAAAAATGCACCATTCACAACTAGTTTTATTTTATATTTTTAGCAATATGAGATATTCCGCAGGGTTTGTTCAAGTAGTACATTTTACCTCTTTATTCTGGAGACCGTTCCACTTAATTTCAATACGATATCGAATGAAGCAAATCAGTTTATACTAGCGAGCCTTATCGATATTTTCCGAACAATATTGGACCATTCATAAATGTGAGAAATGTAATTTCAATGTTGACTTTAAGACAAAAGAAGATGACCTAATATCGGTGACGTCAGATATCAGTTCTGTCATATATTTTATTTTCAATCAGTTTGACAGTTTTAAAAGTTTATCACAAAATATCTTAGTGGCATGATATACGGTATGGATATGAAATATCTTTACTATATAGATAATATCCCATTACTCTATAGATAATATCCTCTTACTACATAGATAATATCCATTACTATATATACATAATATCCTCTTACTATATAGATAATATCCATTACTAGATATATACAATATATAATAGATAATAGATAATATCCATTACTAGATATATACATAATATCCTCTTACTATATAGATAATTTCACCTTACTTTATAGATAGTATCCTTTTCCTATATGCATAAAATTCTCTTACTTCATAGATAATATCCCATTACTTTATAGATAATATTCCTTACTATTTACATAATATCCTATTTCTATATAGATAGTATCCCATTACTATATGTATACAATCCTATTACTATATATATAATATCCCTTACTATATGCATAATATCCTCTTACTTTGTATATAATATCTCATTACTATATGCATAAAATCCTCTCACTATATGCATAAAATCCTCTTAATACATAGATAATATTTCATTGCTATATAGAAAATATCCCTTATTATGTGTATAATATTCTATTACGAATAAAACAGCAGAGTTGGCGAATCCTACAACCTTTTAACAACGCCTCATTTTGTAAAATAAACATTACCGATATGATTTTTTATTTATAAATTGAAATGCTAACAACACGAAGTGTTATCAACGCTGCTAAATTTCCTCGTTAGATTTTTTCCTCCACGGATTTTTTCAACCCGGTTAATATAGACTTTACAAACACTAGCCCAACTCGATGTCGCGCCCTTTCTAATGCTACAAATTACATTATTTTCTCAACCGAATATTTGATCAAGATCGATACGATATCTTGAATTGGGGTCATGCAAAGTTATTGATATAAATCCGTGAGGAGTTAATTTAGCATGACTATATAAATTTCTCAAGAGATTAGAATCTCTATTGCCGCTGCACCAGGTCTGTTGAATATATATAAAGTGTGTGAGTATCAACTCCAGCAAGAATATTACAGTTATCTCTGATCACTTTTGGTATTTGAGTAAAACGCTGGGTAACATAAATAACATCAGTATTTTTAAGTCTGCCTCAGGACAATATTCTAGCTGGATTTGATTGTTTTTCCAGCATCACATCATCATATACGACTACATTGCTAATAGATCCATCAATGGAATCAACACTCGGTGCTTCGTTGATATCAGTGATAAATTGAATAACATCAACATCATTTATTGTCTTTGCATTTTCATTAAAATCTTTTAACACATCGTAACATCTTTGATCGTCTACAGATGGAGCAATCAAATAGAGAATCCCACTTCACCCATCACATTATTAGATTAAGTAACAGTTGCGTCTTGCCACTTTCAGACGGACCTATGATAATCATTCTGATGGAATGTGGTAGCGCAGCAATATGCATAACAGGTTCTCGTGTTTTTGTCGCCGAAAAATCAATTACATTCATGTTATTATAAATACATTATGGATCTATATTGTGTTAAATGTAAGACGCGTACTAGCACAAACGACTTAACAACAATTACAACAGAAAAAAACAGATCAGTGCTCACCGACAGGTGCGCACAGTATGGTACAAAGACAGTTTGAATTATTTCTGCAAATTTAATCAACAAACAAACGAGGAGGTGATATTACAGCAAAATTGACAAAACTCCCATGGACTCCATTGGTCAAATACCCAATAGAAAAACATCTTTCAGGATCTAATTACTGCGACCCTGGAACCAGACTCGGTGAATATCCTGTAAATGGAATTGATCGGGCTCGTCATGCTCATGATGTTGCTTATCAACGTAGCAATCTGCAACATAGACATATCGCAGATGTGAAATTGATTCACGCGTTAATTTATATTACAAATAAATCTTTCAAAGAATCATTAGCTAACTGGTTAGTAAGATCTACGATGATGGGTAATTTGGTATTTGGTGATGATAATTAATACTGTTATGGAATATATTTATTATTCCTCCAGAGGATACTAGAGGGGTAAATCAGCAATTAATAAACTCGCCAGTGCAGCATAAGTCAAAGAAGTTCCTGCAACTGATTGGTTATCAAGACCACACATTACATATCTAACATAACAAGATCCACGGGTAGACCCGCAATCTATAGATTAAATTCAACTGCTCGTCAGCGTGGACTTAGACGTGAACAGAATACACGTGAGAATACACAATTACCGCCACGATCATTTAACTAGCACCTCTGCGTCTATTACACTCAAGATATGTCAGCATAGTATTTTCTCGTGTATGACCACGACTGCTATCTTTTCTGTCTGCGGTAAATTGGTTTGGATTTTTATCCGTATACTGCCATAGCATTATACAATTACAGCTCTCGCAGTGATTATTCTGTTGTTGTTTTAGTATCATTATAAATTCAACATCAATATCAAAGTCGCGATTATTTTTTTTGTCGCTTTGTTTATAAACAGCGAGTTTTTTCTGATTATATCATCGCTGACAGTTTCATTGTTGCTGGTGTAATTATCATCTAAAACGACTCTCTGAAGTTGATTTATTCTTCTAACTCGTGACACTGCGAGATAAACTAAATTTGACCACTTGATGAGACCATCTAAGATCCAAACAACTGTACCAGCAATGGTTAACCTCCGAGATGAGTGTATCGTCATTGCGTATCGTTGCATCCAGGGAGATTTTTCAGCGCGCAATGCATCTTCGACAACACTGATATCGACCAGAACAATGTCATTTAGTACGAAATTCTGTTTTTCTCTGTTTTCCTTGGAATATCAACTTCAGTATTCTGTCTTCGTGTATCAGCTGGTCTATAACATAATGGTAAGGCAATTCTGAAAACCTTTCTTACGTATTGTCGATTGACTGCTTAACATTTTGCTGTGAATCGAAAATTTACGAGGAGTCCTGTGTTTCGCAGCACACGCTACAAACAATGTTGCAAAGTTTTCACAAATCTATGGGTATGGAAAAGAAGAAGTACCAAAATATGCCTTGTTCTATCGACAGTCTAAACTGAGAGAAATAGGTTGAACATTGTTACAATTGTTCTGAACGCATGTTTCTCTTTCAGAATATAGAGTTAATCATAGGCAGGGTTATACAGTGCAATGTCACTCGCGCCATTCTTGAAAAAGCCCTGTGTTTGTGCCTTTTGGAAGAAGAATAAAAACGGTAGATCTAATGTTAGAATTGTCTTCTTGACACATTGCAGTGTGCAAAAATAGGATAAACCTAAGATACTTGAATTGTACAAGCTCAAGTCAACTCAAGAGTTTGTTTCATACAATGATTTACTGATAGAAGAAAAAATTGTTCTATAATTTTAGGGTGTAAGTTTTGGAAATAAATTTACATGACAGACGTAACAGTTTACTTAATTATGGTGACTACAGCTCACAATTTTGGAGAGGTATCTTCACAACAGGAACAGATGCCATTAGATTTCAATACAAATTGCTAGGACGGAGAGAGGAAGAGAATGTTATTCCTACTTTTAAAAATATCACGACACTTTTACGTTTTGTATGGTATATTTTCCTTACGAAATTTCACACACATTTCACTGACATACTTATTCCTTTAGAAAATAAACCACTATTGTAAAATATCACAAGAGTGAATCGCAGACATAGCCTACTAAAATCATTCTGTCAAAAACGTTTTGTGAAGTTCTCACAGAATAGTACATCCAAACATGTTTTGGTGTATTTCTCAATAAGACTGACATTTCCACGATGGTGCGATTATTTGTGCATACATTTTATTGTTTGGAAAGTGACTAGTGGACAGGTACAGAAATACACGCCTTATCTTCTCGCTGTGAGAATAACAAAATAAGCCGATTTGAAGCGAAGGCGGTGGAAAATATCGGTTTGCCAATGAAATCACTTACAATGAGTGACGCATTGTTTGGTTCGAAATTCAAGGTAGGTAGTGTAGTGGTCAGGGCAGCAAAAACACATCTTATCTTGTCACTGTGCATAGAGCGAGTGAGGGCATTTCGAAGCTAAGGGGGTACAAAAAAAGTGTAGCCAATAAATTGCTTCTATCGACTGGCGCATTGTTTTGCCTAGGCTCATGCATTGATTCAGTTGCAGCGCAGACAGACTGGAGTGTGAACTTACAATCCCTTTGTTGCGTATTGTACCATTTCTTCATGACACATCAACCACTTAACTGTGCAACTATTGTTTGAATTTTAAAACTGACCAAAAAAATATTTTCTCACTTTGACATTTTGACATAAACACATTCGTCTAGGTAGAGAGAAATAATATAGTACTGAGTGGTAACTTTTGTCAAACTAGTGAATTTGGGGTTTGTATAAAGTAAATAAACTAAAATACAGTGAACCTCAAGGATGATAACCCAATCTATCTGTCCATAGATGAAAGTATTTACATCAGAAGAAATGTGATATCTAAAACACAAAGATATACGGCAAGCATGATTAGAATGAACACAGAGTGCACAATTTTGTAACAAAGGTATTGTAATAAATTTGGAGTATGTATATTTGACAGCATCCCGTTTTTAAGCAATTCATAGATTTATTCGTGTGAGTATTTGGTCTTCGGTGCCATGGAAATATTACTAGCCCGAAATAGTTAGCCATTTAGTAGGAGCAAACGTCACAGAGCCGAGTGTTAGTGAATTTGAACCATGCTGGGGTCGTTAGTAGTGAATTTAGGTACAAGCCGAATGACTGTCCCTGGTTACATAGTCCATATTAAAATTCAGCGGTGTTGTGGTTGAAATGGCAGTATTTATGGTTGGAAATCAGTAAATTATATAATGGAATCAATAAGTGGGAACTTGGTAGGTACCGTTTATGTGTCCATAGTGGAAAATGGGCTTATGTATATGAGCGTGATATGTTGGAAATTCTGTAGATTGACTGGCCTAGGGTCGCGCAGTTAAATATTCCCCAGTTAGTAAGGGAATACTAGTGTAATTTCTATGTCATGACGTGCTGGCGGTACGGAAATCGGATGATAAAGAAGAAAAACCATGCAAAGTTGCGGTTAATGGACTTTTGGGCAAGTTGTCTCATCTGGGTCGCCAATTAATTAGAGCAAAGGTTATTAATTATAGTAGACACGTCTGTCTTTCCATTTTACAACTCAAGTTGTATGGAAGTCTTTTGTAATTTGGGGAAAACTTATGACTTCCAGCGTGGCTCGCGCCAGGGTTTTGACACCGCTCGGTCAAGTGGATACCATTGTCCGTGTAACAGTATGTTTTCCTTCACGTCTGCGCAACTTGAAGTTTCAATCCTCTTGCGAAACAAACTTGGTACGTTTTGTAGAGCTTGCAATAATAAAAATCTGAACAAACTTAAGCCCTTTGCTATATACATTTTCTTTTGCAGCAATAGACTAAACAACGTATATACCGTTACAGCAATAAACAATCTTACATCTTCTATAAAAGAAAAAATACATCAAAATAGAATTAAAGATAAACGATGAGTAACCACCCCCCAACCCCCCCCAACCCCCCCAACCCCCTTAACCCCCCGAAATTAACAAACGCAATGACGTGTAGAAATGTCTTTCACTTGGAGAAGGCATTGGATGTAATATGACATGTACCAACACCTTGACAAAATTTATAAAGAGAGAATTTTTAATTCAAAATTTAATATTGTTCCAAATTTTTGTTGTTGATATTTCTGAAACAATGATGTGATATTTCTACAGATTTTAGCCAGCTCTGTATGCTGTGACGGGTCTATGGGATATCCACAAATATAGAAGTGCAAATTCTGGTCACGTTGCGAGTGTGTGCGTGTTTTGGAAAATGGTAAAATTCTGATAGTATTTTTTTTCTTGACACTTATCACAAACAGAACTGGAACATAGGGACTTGACAGTTGTTGTCACAACTGAACTTGCTCTGACTCATGCTTTGATCGCCGTTGTATGTGCAGCAACAGTAGTAAGAGCAGAAGGAGACATCGTCGCTGTTGTCAAAAAAGATGTAGTTATTTTAAAAATGGTTTATTATTTTTTTAACATATCAAATGAAGAAAGACGTGTGTTCAATCAGGGTTGGAAGATATCGCGGTCAACAGCAAAGTAGAAGTGACAAAGAGAATGAGACATCGTGGTCAAGTAGCGTTGTTTTCTAGATGGAGTACGTACGTGTTCTAACAGCAGAGTACAGTCTCTGGAGCTCTTGATGACACCAACTGTCTAGTTTGTTTTTCCGTTTCTTGCAACCTTTTTCTTTTCGTGGTAGGATTTGAATCGAAGGGTCTTCAAGATGCACGAGGTGTTTAAGACGCACTATTGTCGTTTGCATAAGTCATCCAGGGGTTCCAAACTGTTGGACTTTCACTTGCCCTTGTGAAATATACAGAGTCATTATCATAACTAGAGGTACATAGGGATATATATAAAGAGAAATCAAACTTGGTTAAATCATTTCTGGATCAGTAATTAAGATGAAACGATCGCACGATTTCAGCGAGAGAGAAGAAGAAGGTAAGAGGCAGCGATGTAACGTATCGCCTCACACACGTAAAGAAGTGTTCGCTCAAATCGAAGACATGAGCGAACCTGAACCAATACCTTCCACGTCTGCGGCCAGACCGAGAGAGCATATTCCAAACCAAAGTCCACCAGTATCACCCGAAAAGTATTACCACATTCGAGAGACGGAAAAACGCTCCTCTAGAAAATTTAGAACTAAGGCCTACAGGTACACGGTGAAATTTAAAGATTTCAGGTCGGACATACCTTTGGAGAAAGCAGAAGGGTTCATCGCCGATTTGTGGTATTCTTTGATAACCTCACTGAAACAACGATGCCAATGGAAAGAAGACGATCGCTTGACACTTTCCATTCATCACAACGGTTTGAAGTCCCATGTTTGGATCGAGTTTAGCAGTCCATCAGAATTAACACCTTCCAAAGTCATCGACAAGATTCAACATGTGCAACAATCCAACGACAAGTTTCACATCACCGACGGAAAAGCCACATTGTTTACGACTCACGTGTCTCTTCCCCAGGGGACAGGACGCAAAAAAGTGTTATTGGTCGACAACCTTCGCAACACCAAACTAAGCCTCGTCCGAAGTAACAATCCTCAAGACCAGATGTGTTTAGCCCGTGCCATCGTCGTGGGACAAACGTATGCCAACAAGAACGACACGACAGAATGGAAAAGAGCCTGGACAAGTATTCAACGATCGAACCGAGCCCCGTGTGTGTGGATGCTGGATGGTTGTGATGTTGGATAATAGATTATGTGGTTTGTTTGGGCTGCTTCCCTGTGTGTGTGGATGGTAGATGGTGTGATATTGGATAGTAAATTATGTGGTTTGTTTTGGCTGTTTCCCCGTGTGTGTGTGTGTGTGTGTGTAGTGTGTGTGTGTGTGTGTGTGTGTGTGTGTGTGTGGATGGTAGATAGTGTGATATTGGATAGTAGATTATGTGGTTTGTTTGGGCTGTTTCCCCGTGTGTGTGGATGATAGATGGTGTGATTTTGGATAGTAAATGGTGTAGTTTGTTTATGCTGCTTCCCCTGTGTGTGTGTGTGTGTGTGTGTGTGTGTGTGTGTGTGTGTGTGGATGGTAGATGGTGTGATATTGGATAGTAGATTATGTGGTTTGTTTGGGCTGCTTCCCGTGTGCGGATGATAGATGGTATAATATTGGATTGTAGATTATAGATTATGTGGTTTGTTTGGGCTGCTTCTCCGTGTGTGTGGATGGTAGATGGTGTGATATTGGATAGTAAATTATGTGGTCTGTTTTGGCTGTTTCCCAGTGTGTGTGTGTGTGTGTGTGTGTGTGTGTGTGTGTGTGTGTGTGTGGATGGTAGATGGTGTGATATTGGATAGTAGATTATGTGGTTTGTTTGGGCTGTTTCCTCGTGTGTGTGGATGATAGATGGTGTGATTTTGGATAGTAAATGATGTGGTTTGTTTGGGCTGCTTCCCCGTGTGTGTGGATGATAGATGGTGTGATTTTGGATAGTAAATTATGTGGTTTGTTCTGGCTGCTTCCCCGTGTGTGTGTGGATGGTAGATGGTGCGGTTTTGGATAGTAGATTATGTGGTTTGTTTGGGCTGCTTCCCCGTGTGTGTGGATGATAGATGGTGTGATTTTGGATAGTAAATTATGTGGTTTGTTTGGGCTGCTTCCCCGTGTGTGTGGATGATAGATGGTGTGATTTTGGATAGTAAATTATGTGGTTTGTTCTGGCTGCTTCCCCGTGTGTGTGTGGATGGTAGATGGTGCGGTTTTGGATAGTAGATTATGTGGTTTGTTTGGGCTGTTTCCCGTGTGTGTGGATGATAGATGGTGTGATTTTGGATAGTAAATTATGTGGTTTGTTCTGGCTGCTTCCCCGTGTGTGTGTGGATGGTAGATGGTGCGGTTTTGGATAGTAGATTATGTGGTTTGTTCTGGCTGCTTTCCCGTGTGTGTGTGGATGGTAGATGGTGCGGTTTTGGATAGTAGATTATGTGGTTTGTTTGGGCTGCTTCCCCGTGTGTGTGGATGATAGATGGTGTGATTTTGGATAGTAAATTATGTGGTTTGTTCTGGCTGCTTCCCCGTGTGTGTGTGGATGGTAGATGGTGCGGTTTTGGATAGTAGATTTTGTGGTTTGTTTGGGCTGCTTCCCCGTGTGTGTGGATGGTAGATGGTGTGATTTTGGATAGTAGATTATGTGGTTTGTTTGGGCTGCTTCCCATGTGTGGATAGTAAATTGTATGTTTTGTTTTGATATGTGTATTTCCCCTGTTCCACCCTTAAATAGTGTTAGGGTGTGTTCCCAAAAAATAAAAGAGGAACAAATCAGAAAAAGTCAGTTTGAACTGAGGTTTCCCTTTGCGTATACCTTGTTTCAAGCTGTTAATACATGGCAGATTTCATCCGCATACGATATCAAAGTGAGAGGCCTATATTCAAATGTCTTTGCCTTTATTAAATTCGGTTTTATTGCTTAGCCATTGCTAATCTTCAATTAATTTTTAAACGCATTTCTTTTTTTATAGATGATTTCGGGCCTTCTATTGTTGTAACGGTATTTATGTTGTTTAGTTTGTTGCTAAAATTATATATATACTCTAGTCTATAGCAAAGCGCTTAAGTGTGTTCAGTATTTTAATTTCACGCTCACAAAAGTATACTAAGTTTGTCTTGTAAGAGGATTGAAACTCTAAGTTACGCGGACGTGAAGAAAAACATCTCTCTGTTACTACAGTTAGGTGTTGTTGTGTTCATTCTAATCATGCTTGCCGTATATCTTTGTGTTTTGCAGGTCATATTGTTTTTGATGTAAATATTCACATCAATAGACAGACAACTTGGGTTTTTATTCTTGAGGTTCACTGAACTTGCTTCGTTAATTCGTACAAACCCAAGATTCACAAGTTCGAAAAGAAAAGAAAAAAAGAAAAACAAACAAAAAACATGTCACTTAATACTGCACCACTCCTGACTATACCGATGTGAGTGTGTATGTCAAAATGTTTAAAGTGAGATACAAATAAATTGTCAGTTTCAAAATGCGAACCAGTACTGTGACCGTTCAGTAGCTGATGTGGTAAAAAGAAATGATACAATACACAACGGAGGGATTTAAGTTCACATTCTAGTCTGCACTGCAATGGGAACAACTTGAGAGCGTATTTATTATTTTTCCATTCTACTTTCGTACAAAACATTGCATCACTCATCATAAACAATTTCATTGGCTAGACTAATTTTCTTACCGCGTTCACTTTGAATTGACTTCAGGAGCTCTTCACTCGTTTTATAGAAAAAAAAGAAGTAAAACTAAAGCAAGAACAATCGTACTCTGGGCGATCCCACAGAAATTATGTCAATTTTATAATCAAATACATCACAGCGTATTTGGATTAACTATTTTGTGTGAACGTTTTATTCGTATTTGTCAGCAGTTCACTCTGGTGATATTTTAAAATCGTTGCCCTTTCCTGTGGAGTTGATTTTCTAAGTGGGATGTGTGTTTCTTTGAATTTGTCTAAAGGAAAATATACCAATAAAACAAGCTTAAGTGTCGTGATTCTTTTTAAAAGTTGGTATAACATCTCTCTCTCTCTCTCTCTCTCTCTCTCTCTCTCTCTCTCTCTCTCCGTCGTAATACGTTTGATTGAAATCCTAATGGTAGATGTTCCCGTTTGAAGAAACCTCTCCAAAATTTTAATGGCTAGTCTCCATAATATCCGTTTGTCATGTAATTTGTTTTTCAAATACTAGTCTACACCCTTACAAATAGTAAATCAGTAGATCGTTGGATGACAAACTTCTACAATTCAGATATCGGAGCTCAATCCTTATTTTTGGCACTGCAATGTGTCATGGAAATTTTTTTAAGCATAATATCTATCGTTTTCAGAAATGAAACAAATAAAAGACTTTCAAGAATGACGCGAGATATATTGCACTGTATAACCTTGCTTATGGCTAACTTTCCAAAACCATAACCAAAACACACGTTCGGAAGAATTGTAACAATGTAATAATGATTGACGCGATTGACATTGCACTTTATAACCCTGACTATGGTTAACTTTGAATTTCAAATCAAAAGACACGGCTTAGACTGTCGAAAGAACAAAGCACGTTATGGTGCTGCTTTTAGATTTGTTAAAACTTGGCAACATTGTTTGTAGCGTGTGCTGAGAAACACAGGACATCCCTTAAATTTGAGATATGTTAAGAAGTCACTCGACAATAAATATCACACTACCATTTTATCAAATTGATGAATGAATGAAAACAATGAACATATTTCACATATAATGTATGTTGTTCTTAATTATCCTTGTTTTGCTTTCCTTTCCTACAGTATGGATAGGAGATTGTGTGATTTTATTTTCTGTCCCTTCTGTTTTGATAGGAGATTGTGTGATTTTATTTTCCGTCCCTTCTGTTTTGATAGGATATTGTGTGATTTTATTTTCCGTCCCTTCTGTTTTGATAGGAGATTGTGTGGTTTGTTTTCAGGGCCACTCCTATACCTCGAAAAGATATTGGCTTTCTTTTTGCCTCCATTTTCCCTTGTCGCTATACAGACCCAAATACAAATAATATTCCCCATGTTCAATTTCCCTTGACGCTAGATAGGCCCATAATGTTTAATTCCCCTTAAGGCTAGATAGGCCCACCATGTTAAAATTTCCCTTGAGGCTAGATAGGCCCACCATGTTCAATTCCCCTTGAGGCTAGATAGGCCCACCATATATGAGGCTAGATTAGCCCAAGCCCCTTTTTGACTGGATTTTCCATTGAGGTTAGAGTGCTCCACATTACTACTATCCGGTGCAATCACGGAAAACGTACACAATTTCAGACACAAAAACTCAATAGAAACATGTTTCTGAACACAAGCAGAAAAATATTTTCTGTGCGATACCTTTTTCCATGATTTACAGTACAGTCCTATCACTGTGTCGGATATTAATGGTTTGTACAAGAGCTATGGAAAATTCCTGTCACTTTACAAAAGTAAACTAACTAGGTCACTGTGGCTAAAGAAGGCGGTTGTTTCAGCATAACTAAAGTAGTTTTGATTGTCCAATATCTGTGTTTGACTTGTACTTGCAGTGTAAAAGAAACAATAATAAACGATCTAGGTGAGTGTGATTTCAGTAATAGAATTTGTTTTAAAACAATATACATCCTACATCATAAACATTAGCTAAATTTTGTGGAATTCAAATAAGAAGGATATACATTTTTGAAGTACCACACGTAATAATGATTCTAATTTGGTTTCATTGTCGTCGTTATCTTTGATGTTGCTGCTGCTGTTAACGATTGTTGCGTTGTGTATTAAATACAAATACATACATAATTATGTTGGTAAAATCAAAACAGTGATACTGCAAAATATGCTAAGTCGTCATCATCATTATGTTAACATAGGCGAAAGGTGATCATCATCATCATCATCATCATCATCATCATCATCATCAATATTATTAATATTATTATTATTATTATTATTGTTATTTATGTTATTCTTGTAGTGAAATAAAGCAGAATAATTGTGCCAAAAGTTGATATATTTGATTTATTTTGATTGAACCAAAACTCATCATAACAATGTAACACTCATTATTTCTTTTTGACTCCACGCTATGAAGAGAAATACACTGCATAGACTTGATCCATATTTGATTTCTTTTCAATATTTTAAAGTAACATAACATACAAGCGGTTTATTTAAACAGTTGATATATTGGTATGTCCCTAAAGATTCTAGCATTTCATCAATGTTTATCAGTATATATACATTTTTCTTTGACAATTCTGCGTTCAGCAGTGTCGTCTGGAACGTTTATATCAGATAGATTTCATTCTTAATATATTCCGCTTCTTGCAGCCATTTCCTCAAATAATTGTGTGATCCACAAGAGTTTTACTGGCTTCGGACACAGATTGAATGATCTTAGAGCTATATTTGCGTTGACGTTAGTTACAATTCTGTCCCGCACTAAGCTGATCTATCTTCAAAGGCTTGTATGAGTGCTCAACAAATCCTAACTCCATCATGCCTCACTGTCAATTCTTCAAGGACCACATCCTTCCCAATTGGGCTAATATTTCATTTTGTCATATTAAATTCGCATGACACGATTTATTAGTGTTTGCTTTATCATTTATTAATTTAGCTTCGCCTAACTATTGTTCCTGTAAACTGTATTCTCTGGTTAGATAAATACATATTTAATGTGTCCCAAATATCAATTCCAGTGACTGCGTCAGGCTCAGAATTATTTGCAACAGACACTTCCTTAATTGTATTATTGGTGCCAGCACAGCTGTTGAATGTTTATGGTTTAGAGATGGTTTCTTTGAGAAATCACACAATCAAACGTTTATCAATCACTAATCGCATCACAGCGCTCGCACTAAGGTATTTATTTTGTCTTTAAATGAAAGATGTCTCTTCATAAACATTCCTTTATGACCACTGGCAGTTGCAAAAGTAATTGTTGCATCCAGTTAATGATTAACATAATCATTGGAATAAATTATCGTTGCAGATATTGTTCTTGTGAACTTATCTGAGTTTCTTGGGTCAGTTTAGTTTAAATGTTGCGCTTTGTGATGCTTTCCATGTATATGGCCAATTGCTACCTGTTGGCAAAAGATATATATTGGTGTAAAAACCACATTTATTAAAGCCATTTGTGTTGCCATTCCTTCAAAATAGGTGCAGGCTGAATACTCAAGAAGCAAATATACTTGCCAAAACCCGTCTCTATAGGCTACGGCTTGACTCTTGTCTTGGCTGCTCTTACCATGATTCAAGGTCGGCATCGACTATGGTCCATGAGGAGTTTAGCTACGTTAAGAGTCTATTCAACGAATTATAGACCGGTTATGCTGACTCGCATTCATAGGACTTTCATCATTCATTCATTGCATGATGATTTTAGTTCGTATTTTGTCCTTTTCTTTCTTTCAGCCGTGGGATCTGTAGAAATAAGATGCATTGCATTTTTGTATCCTTTGGAAATAATTTAGAAAATACTATTCTCTTTAGATCAGCTGGATAAGATCCTTTCTTAAATTTGTTTCAAATGCATTGTGAGATGATTGTTCCTTCTTTGTCATAGTTTTTAAAAAAGTCTGCTGTTTAGCCAATTATTAGTGCTAAGGGAGTCACGGTACTAATTCAACTTCCATAGTAAACGTATGGAAACATCATCATATTCAAAATTCAGTAACTTAAAATTTCGGGGTGCTAATGATCAGACCTAAATTTCTCCATGCACAACTATCCTTAGATCAAGCTTCTGTGTGTTGAACACCATACGAGCCGCCGCATTTCTTTTTATCTACATCTGCATGAAAGACATATTATAGATTCTGCACCAAATGAATCGGATGCTACTTTCATTTTTGAGTACTTCAAAATAAAGCCTGTAGTATACTAAAATTGCAACAATATAATATTGTCTATTTTTCTCTTAAATAACAGATAGAATAAGCTCTCAAAAGATATTTTTACTAAAATTTACTTTTCATTATTAACCATTTATGGACACCAAACCCGAATATACTATTTTATTTCGTCACCGATTTCTAGACTGGTTCACAGTACTTACAAATAATTAGTACCGTGTGTCCTATAGCCATATTAAATATGTTTAGAAAAAAATGTATTTTTCTCATTAATATTAGAGCATACTTGAAGGAAAAAAATAGCCATGATTGTGCAAGAATAATAGTGTAATGGCATTTTATGTGATACCACCGTATATAGATCAATTGCATCCGCATTGCGTGTGGCTGTGTTGTATTGTACCTTTTAGTGCTTATTCTTGTTATTAAAATATTTTTTTCTGTATTTGTATATTCATGTTGCCTTTCTTTTGCATTAATGGTACATTAAAGCAACACAACCAAGCTGACATTAGCAAGTATGACATAACAGGGTATCACATTACATGATGCCTTGTTTTTGCATCCCACACAAGTCATATTGTGTCACTGGCTAAAATACAAGTTTTAAATGTTTCAAATTTCAAAACTGCATTTTCTTTCTTGCTGACGCTCACATAAATAAGACGCAGTGCATCTTTATTCATACCAATCAAACCAAACAAATATGTGTGCCACATGAAAGGACACAATGATAAGAGGCCATTGCCCTTTTGTGGCTAAGACAAATACACAATCCCATGAAGCATCAAGAGATGCTGACATTCCAAAATTTATTAAAACTATCAACACATGAGCTTTATCAACCCCAAATCATAACAAAAAGGTATAAAAGCCAAAGAAAAGTTCTATAAGATTTATTATACAGAGGAATACATGAGTGCTACATTTTAGTATAAAACTATTGGGAAAGGTGAGGAAGCAAAGAATAGACAGAGTAATTTCTTCAAGCCTGGTAATGTTCAGCACAACAAGGGGAAAAGTACATCAATGCAAAAAACATAGCCTCTTGAGATATGATAAAGCACAACAAGACACAAATTTGAAAAAGCTATCCAAATTTCCTATAATACTGACATTGATGTTGGAGATGGAAATCCTGCTGACAACATGCTGTAGCCCATGCCAAGAGGTAAGCTGGAGGTGGAGAAATAAGTAGAAAACGTTGCGATAACAAGGCATGTCAATGTCTATATGTAATATTCAGACATTGATATAATTTATCATTGCATTAGCTACTTGGTAAAGTTAATGAATATAATTTAATTGCATAGTAACGTTGTTTAATTCATAAATTACTTACCTTGATCCAAACCTCATAAAAAGTTAAGAAAAAACCTCAAAATCAATATTTAGGACACTAACTACTACAAGTAGTATTAAATTCTTTACTTTTCAAATAAAAAAGAAAATACAATGCATACATTTTTGAAACAGAAAAACAAAGGGTTGAGAACTATTATTTAAAGTGTAAATATCTCTGCCCTCCTCTCAACAAAAGGTATGCAGAAAAGTTCCAATACTGTTTGCCAAAATATTGAATGCACCAATATGAGAAACAAGACAGAACATATAAAAGATGTCAAGGATTTCAATTATATGATAGGAAATGAGACAGACATAACTGATATTCAGTTTGACTCAGCATATAATAATGCAACTTACAGTAGAGTAGGTAGGACATTCTTTCAATCAGCTAGCGAGTGCACGCACATTCTAATTGAAGAAACTATTCCTGAGAAAATGGTAATTAATATTACTACAAAGAACAAACTATGCACATTGTATAAAATGCATGCATCTGATGATGAAGCCCAATTGTACCAGTGCTCAGCAAATACAAGTTTACAAACAAATATTGGAGAGAATACACACTTTGTAAGGAGGGGCTAATACATTTGAAGAAAACAGACAATCTAGAGGTACGCAACATTACAACTGATCCATACACTGCTAGTTATATGGCTAGCCCGCACATTAGGAGGGAAATGAATAGCTGAAACAGTCCCTGTAAATAATATTTGATACATGCCATCTGGCGCAGAATCATAGAATGTTCAGTAAAGGTAAGAGAATATTAATTGATTTTATGCCAGAAGGAACCAACAAGAAAACTGAAGGAAAAGATGCAAAACAACTTTGCACTTGACTAAGAGTTGGCAGGATGAGTTTGAAAAATCATTAAAAAATATGATAGATGTATTCCAAAATTAATAAGTAATTTATCTTATGCAACAGATGCAATAGTTAAGTGCTATCAAGGTGATCATCGTCTTTGTCATAAGTTGTCTAATGAGTCTATTCTCTTTTTCCAAATCCTGAGCCATCTATTGCCCCTGTAGGATGTATACAACCTTTCCCATCTGTGTTTTGCATAGAGTTTTATTCACCAGAGTTACATAATAAAAGACCATTATGATTGTCATATGCAAAAACCACCAAAATGATAGCCTGGATGCACGTGGTAACCATGGAAACATGAAGCTCCTATTATTGAATAGGTCGCATATAGGACTCACGGTACTAATTCAACTCCCATAGTAAACATATGGAAGCATCATCATATTCAAAATTCAATAACGTAACATTTCGGGGTGCTAATGATCAGACCTATATTTCTGCATGCACACTAACCTTAGTGCAAGCTTCTCTGTGTGGAGAACACCATATGAGCCGCCGCATTTTTTTATATTATCTACATGTACATGAAACACATGTTATAGATTCTGCACAAAATAAATCGGGTGTTACTTTCATTTTTCCTAAAAAAAGCCTGTCAAAATACTAAATTTAGAGCAATATAATTTCGCCTATATTTGTTTTAAATTTTAGATAGCGTTCAAAAATATTTTTGCTAAAATTTTACTCTTCATTATTAACCAATATTGTACCACCAATTCCGTATATACTCTATTATTTCTTCACCCATTTCTAGACTGGTTCACATTTCTTCCATATAATTAGTTCCGTGTGTCCTGAAGGCATCTCTAATATTTCTTGTGTTATTTCACCTGTTTGCTGCGAATAGGCTTATGATAGTTTTTAATGTTATCGTTAATCTCTCCGTTAACGAATTAGATGTCATGAGTGAATATTTGGTTCGATGTTGTCAAAGTGCAAATTAGAATTATCCTCGATCATCCATTTCTGAAAAAAAAATCGTTTTACGTTCTTAATATCCCACATATTTGATTCAACGTATACAATATTGAGGTCATTGACTAATTATTAAAAACATTGGACCTTAGGCAATAACGTCACAAAATGCCCGAACTTACCAATAAAGCTAGTGTACAGAGATAGAGCCTGTCACCAAAATCATCATACTGAAATAACCTTCGATGTCAGTATTACATACAAGAAACACTTTTCATAGCGGTAAAATGTCGAACATAATGTGAACAGTACATGTGTTATACAGCAGTAAAGGCTGATAATATCTTTGTAAGGAAAGAAGCAAAACTAATTAGTAATATATTCTACTAATAAAGAGACGTGCGGACACTATAATATTACGCAGTTCTCCGATTTTGTTATATGTTTTTCATATCTTCATTATATTCATACCGGTGTTACCTGAACATGTAAAAGTCCTATAATTATATAAATACAACAAACATACAAAAAAAGAAAAACAAACACAATGAAATTGAAAGGCAATATAACAATAAGTTTGTTCCTCCAGTGGGAAAACGTGAGTTGTTAGAGAACTCATGAACAGGGATTACTGTCTTTGTGTCTAATTTCAGTGGACAATTCACTGCATGTCGCTGGACCCTTGTATGCAACAGAACGTCCAAATGGCTTCGTTTTCATAGTGGGGATAATGATAATACAATTGTCAGAAGAGGAACGTAAGTATCTTGCTGATCTTTACACATGGGTGAGGCCCCTGCATGGTATGCTGGACTGGAGTCCGTTAGTGAAACGTAGCACAGATAACAAAATTTGTGTTTGCTTCTGAATTGATTGGATAGCCAGTGTAGCATACAGCGTAGCGGGGAGATGTGCTCTGATCATGGTACCCTAAAGATATCCGAGAAGCCGTGTTTTGAACCTTTTTAAGTTTCTGGAGTAGATGTTGAGAAGAACCAGACTTAATAGAATTACAATAGTATAGTCTCGAAAGTAACAATGAACACATAAGTGGTTTAGTGGCATCAACTGAAAAATATTTGAGAATGGAGCTAATACGTCTCAGCTCAAGATATCAAGCCTTGCATATGTTCATGACATGTTGGTGCAATGTGAGAGTACTGTCTAGAGTAACACCTAGGTTTTGTATTGACTGACTGAATTTAATGTTGGTGTTGTTGATCTTTATTGTTTAAGGTAAAGGATGGGAATCACAAAGTATTTGTGTTGTGATCCGAATGGCCTTAATTTTATCATTATTCATCTGCAGCTTTTTACATGTCATCCATAATTTCACATCAGAAATGTACTTCTCTACTCCTTGGGTGGTATAATCAACTTCAGCTCGATGGCTAGACTTATATATTTGGGTGTCAGCGTACAATTGGTGTGACACTGGGTGATGGGCTATGACACTTGAAAGAGGCTGAGTGTATACAATGACGAAAACAGGTCCAAGAACAGATCCATCTGGAACACTACAACATATATCAACTGGGCTGGAGTGTATACCATTTGCAGATACATGCTGTGTCCTGTTGACTACGTATGACGTGAAGCACTGTAAGGCTGTATTGTTTATGCCAAATACATGCTGGAGACGGTAAAGTAATATATCTTGGTCTTTCGTGTCAATTGCTGCAGACAAATCAAGGACGGTGAGGACTGTAATGGTACCGCTATCCAAAGCAGAGAGAATGTCATTAAAAACCTTCAAAAGATTAATTTCAGTACTGTGGCAAGGGCGATATGCTGACTGTACATTACTAAAAAGACTATTTGAATTTAATTAAATATATAGGAAATAAGCACTCAAGCAGCATTGCTATTTGAATTGGATCAAGTTCACAAGACTTTGGTGCACTCTTCATCACGATTGTCCATTCTAAATCCATAGAGACAGGTTCAAATGCTCCTAATGGTTGTTGCTGAAATTCTGTATTGTAATTGTATGGTGACAAAGATTGATATGAAATTGTGTTGTCAAGCCTATCTCTAATGGTTTGTACTTTGTCACGGAGTAAAATAGGTCTAGAAGGTCCACTGGAGAGAAGGTAGTTGGAAGTGGTGTACATTTGTTCCTTGATATTAGTTTCTTAGGTGTCTCAAATAGCTCTTTGCAATTGGAAATCTCCGTAATTTTGATATATTCAAACCGGTTTAATGTGACCAAGTAGAGTTCTCAAAATTGAAATTCGTCATTGTTATGGCATAACGGTCTTGATATTGGTTTAACATGACTTGAAGAGTCCTCATAATTAATATACATCATTGTTAAGTCATAACTGTATTGATATTAGTTTAATGTGACCAGGTAGAGTCGTTATAATTCATATACATTATTTTTATATCATAACTTTATTGATATTGCTTTTCTTTGGCAATTTAGAGTCCTCATAATTGATATACGTCTTTCTTATGTCATTACTGTATTTATATTGGTTTACCGTAACCAGGTAATGTCCTCAAACTTAGCATGTCATAATTATCTTGATTGGTTTGTATTTGGGATATTTACCTCTATATGGGAGAGAAAAATGATTCAATCCACACTGTTCATTGCTGGATAATAAAAGGAATGAAACTTCAAATAATTATATCATTATGTTTTTTTTAATTTTAATTTTGTTGGATTATGACTAAATTTGATTGCATTTGGTCTGTAAATCTCCATATAAAAGGTTATATGATTATATATTTCAGACTCTACTCTATCATATTATAGTATAAACCACCCACCAGAATATCCTTACACCAGTTTCATAATCCTGCTGCCTAGGTGAGTATATACTATTAAATGCATATGCGTTTATTCACCTGTGCACGTGGTTCTTCGTCCATCTGAACGTACTGTCCAATAAATTGTAATCATAATAATCATTCTATATTTTTGTTCATTTAGATACATTTATTTCAAAACGTATTCTAAAAATATTATCCTCTGGCTGACTGCCTTATTTTGCATGGATTAGAGTTATTCCCCTTCAACAATTTTGAAGATATTATTTTCCCATTATTTGGGTAGATATGGTAGGATATTAAACGTAACTGCCATGTACAATTTATATAATCTCAGTTTGAATAGATATGGTTGGATATTAAATGTAACTGCCATGTACAATTTATATAATCTTAGTTTGAATAGATATGGTCGGATATTAAACGTAACTGCCATGTACAATTTATATAATCTTAGTTTGAATAGATATGGTCGGATATTAAACGTAACTGCCATGTACAATTTATATAATCTTAATTTGAATAGATATGGTCGGATATTAAACGTAACTGCCATGTACAATTAATATAATCTTAGTTTGAATAGATATGGTCGGATATTAAACGTAACTGCCATGTACAATTTATATAATCTTAGTTTGAATAGATATGGTCGGATATTAAACGTAACTGCCATGTACAATTTATATAATCTTAGTTTGAATTAAGCCAAAATTTGTTTATTATTTACATAGTAATTGATTAAAATTCATGATGCCTTTTTAGATTACAATTGGATGAGAAGTTTAGGTTTCTTTTTATACAAGAATTTAGCATTATGTACAAAGATTATTGTATATACCTGTGATTAGTTTCTGTCCATTTGCACAATTGGTTATCCGAAGCAAGCCAATCCAGGAATACAAGTGTTTTAAAAGACTATATAAACAAGTCGTGCACCATATGTACAGTTTCCATGATGACGTCGTCTGCGGTGATATCACATTATCGTCCACATTGTTAAATAACGCAGAAGACACATTATCACGTAACGAGTTCAAAGAGCAATTTGTCGACAACATACATACATACATACATGTATGCATACATACATACATACATACACACACACACACACACACACACACACACACACACACACACACACACACACACATACATACATACATACATACATACATACATACATACATACATACATACATACATACATACAACAAAGACGTGAAAAGGAATGCAGTAAATGATTGATACATGCAGTCAGATATATATATATATATATATATATATATATATATATATATATATATATATATATATATATATATATATATATATATTTATTCATAAGCTAGCTGCATAATAGTCATATATATATATTTCCATTAGTGGAAGAAAAAATGTAAATAAATAATAGCTGCAATTATATTTGATCTATTTCAAATTGGCTGCTTTTTCGTTTTTGTCTGTTATGACATGTTCCGAATATGCTAGATCAATAAGCCTATTTGAATACCTGTTTATTTATTTATTGTTTTCGGAGCGTCATTATATATCAGTCACAAATGCAATACGCGTATTGGTGTCCTCTTGCAAAGTTGGGTCTGTCTATGTGATCGTAAATGAAAGTAATCTCAATCTGATATCGGGAATATAGGCAAGAATTACACTCTTGTTATGACTACGTTCCCGAATGAAAGGGTATTACAATATGGAGTTATCAATAATAGCTTTACCTTATTGTCTTTTGTCTGCTTTATGCTAATGAAAATGATGCAAATCGAGCATTCATTATGACAGATACAGTGACAGATACAGTGCCCAGCTTGTAAATCTTGCTTTGGTTACAAAAGCTGAAGGGAATGTAATTTTGTTATAACGTTTTCTCCACATTGCGTGATTTAAAGTCTAGTAGGTCAAGAAAGTGGCGCTGATTTTTGATATGGTCAACCGAGCGCAGTCTTAAAACTCATCACTATATAGGACTGTGAACGTGAAGTGTTTAATAAATAACTTTTGACGTACAAATTGAAAATCGATTGAGGTGATATCCAGTATGGTTACCACAGTGGCCATCTTGAAAGAAAGACTATCGCTTGATAGCTGGTCATATTGACCTTCAAGTACTAAAGCACGCATTAGGGGTTTCTTTGAAGTGGTGCTGGGCAGCATTATATTCATCTAGAGGTCATTATTATGCCTTTGTTTATCAGAAACACTATAAACTATGGCATTAAATCGGTGACATATTTACAAATGCCAAATAAGTGAAGGTCTCATTTTATATTTACACTGTCTCTGAGGGATCCCTTATGTTCACAAGATTACCTTATATTGAAAATTACCTATTGCTGAAATAGCATTGTACACCACCACTCCATAAGGATAACACATAAAGCATGCGAACATATTCCATAGGCATACATAGCAAGATAGTGACGACGCCAATCAGGTAAAGGATCCATCTTAGATGCATCCGATTTAATATGCTGTTTGACTACATTGTATATCAGATCCATCACTGAAATACCTATCTGTATTATTGAAATATGGTGTATAGACCTTCTGTAGTATTACGACATGTGTTCTAGACACAAAATGATATTCCTCGTATTTACTATTGTTGTACATTTACATCATATATCATTATAATACATTAGATATCTCTCTGATGTGCTGTATGGACCAAAGGAAAAAAGCTGTACATCATATATCATTATAATACATTTTATATTTCTTCGATACGTGTTTGGGACATAAGGTAATATGCTGTATCAGACGTATTGTTGTAGTACATTTGTATTATCCTTCCCATATGTTATCGGGACAAAAGGGAACGGGCTTTACAAAAAGGGAAATGGCTTTACAAAACGCACACAATTGTAATATGTTTCGTATCATTCTGATATGCTATCGTGACAAAATTGAATAAACTGTCAATTAATCATACAGGTGTACTACGATTATTCAGATATACTGTCGGGAAGACGGAAAATAAATGAAACACAGATTAACAACCTTTAATAATTAATAGTTTAGTTGCTGCCTCATATCTTGTCTAATGATATCGCGTACCATGGCTACAGTTTTTGTTTATAATTCAGTGAAAATTATTACATTTAAAGTTTGACTGGCTTGCACTGAATTAGCTCCCCATTCATGGTCTCAAAGTAGATCAACTGGGCTGGAGTGTATTCCATTTGCAGATTCATTATGTGTCCTGTTGACTACGTATGACTTGAACCACTGTAAGACTGTATTGTGAATGCCAAACTTTTGTGTCAAATGCTGCAGACAAATCAGTTGGAAGTGATGTACATTTGTTCCCCGACATTAGTTTGTTAGATGTCTCAAATAGCTCTTTGCAGATGGAAATCTCCGTAATTTTGATATATTCAAACCGGTGTAATGTGACCAAGTAGAGTTCTCAAAAGTGATAATCGTCATTGTTATGTCATAACTGTCTTGATATTGGTTTAACATGGCTTGAAGAATCCTCATAACTAATATACATCATTGTTAAGTCATAACTGTATCGATATTAGCTTAATGTGACCAGGTATAGTCCTTAGAATTCATATACATTATTTTTATATCATAACTTTATTGATGTTGCTTTTCTTTGGCCATTTAGAGTCCTCATAATTGATATACGTCTTTCTTATGTCGTCACTGTATTGATATTGGTTTATCGTAACCAGGTACTCAGTCCTCAGACTTAGGATGTCATAATTATCTTCTTGACTGGATTGTATTTGGGATTTTTTCCTCTCTATAGGAGAGAAAAATGATTCAATCCACATTGTTCATTGCTAATAAAAGGAATGAAGCTTCAAGTAATTATTTCATTATGTTTTTTTAATTTAATTTTGTTGCATTATGACTAAATTTGATTGCATTTTGTCTGGAAATCTCCATATAAAAGGTTATATGATTATAGATTTCAGACTCTACTCTATCAAATTATAGTATAAACCCACCCACCAGAATCTCCTTACACCAGTTTCATAATCCTGCTGCCTAGGTGAGTATAGACTATTAAATGCGTTTGCGTTTATTCACCTCTGCACGTGGTTCTTCGTCCATCTGAACGTACTGTCCTATAAATTGTAATCATAATAATCATTCTATATTTGTGTTCATTTAGATACATTTATTTCAAAACGTATTCTAAAAATATTATCCTCTGGCTGACTGCCTTATTTTGCATGTTTTAGAGTTATTCCCCTTCAACAATTTTGAAGATATTATTTTCCCATTATTTGGGTAGATATGGTAGGATATTAAACGTAACTGCCATGTACAATTTATATAATCTCAGTTTGAATAGATATGGTTGGATATTAAATGTAACTGCCATGTACAATTTATATAATCTTAGTTTGAATAGATATGGTCGGATATTAAACGTAACTGCCATGTACAATTTATATAATCTTAGTTTGAATAGATATGGTCGGATATTAAACGTAACTGCCATGTACAATTTATATAATCTTAATTTGAATAGATATGGTCGGATATTAAACGTAACTGCCATGTACAATTAATATAATCTGTAGTTTGAATAGATATGGTCGGATATTAAACGTAACTGCCATGTACAATTTATATAATCTTAGTTTGAATAGATATGGTCGGATATTAAACGTAACTGCCATGTACAATTTAATATAATCTTAGTTTGAATTAAGCCAAAATTTGTTTATTATTTACATAGTAATTGATTAAAATTCATGATGCCTTTTTAGATTACAATTGGATGAGAAGTTTAGGTTCTTTTATACAAGAATTTAGCATTATGTACCAAAGATTATTGTATATTACCTGTGATTAGTTTCTGTCCATTTGCACAATTGGTTATCCGAAGCAAGCCAATCCAGGAATACAAGTGTTTTAAAAGACTATATAAACAAGTCCGTGCACCATATGTACAGTTTCCATGATGACGTCGTCTGCGGTGATATCACATTATCGTCCACATTGTTAAATAACGCAGAAGACACATTATCACGTAACGAGTTCAAAGAGCAATTTGTTCGACAACATACACTACATACATGTATGCATACATACATACATACATACATACACACACACACACACACACACACAACACACACACACACACACACACACACACACATACTACATACATACATACATACACTATCATACATACATACATACATACATACATACATATGTTAGGATTCAAGATCTGAACAAGGTTATTTTTCGAAACCGTGTACAATTGTTCTAGCTGTCAAAAATGTGGAGTTTGACATATTATGAGATGGTTCGTAGTAAAACAGGCGT
The DNA here is from genome assembly GCA_030141615.1 of Unio pictorum. Taxonomy (NCBI): domain Eukaryota; kingdom Metazoa; phylum Mollusca; class Bivalvia; order Unionida; family Unionidae; genus Unio; species Unio pictorum. The sequence goes on from JARLTB010000610.1 coordinate 722,659, forward strand.
TCCTTTCCTTATTTTACTGATACGAACAGAAATAGAACAACTTGAGTATGGTGAAATCGTTGTACCTTTTCTGACACGTGCCAATCCAGGCTGATGACGCAGCATATTAATGACTACCGTATCGTCTAGCAAGAGAGCTTTTGTGTATCTAGATTCACTACTGCTTTGTATTTAATGAGAAAGTCTAAACCTAGAATGATTGAGTTATGCAAAGCAGGGATAATATAGTAATGTATGAGAAAAGCTTACACCTCCTATTTTCAAATTAAGGTTAATACATACCTGAGGCAAAATGTGTCTCTCCTCTGGCTCGTGTAATATTAGAAATATCTGACTGTTGAATTTGACGTGAATTGAATCCTGCGCGAGAAAGGAAATTTAGGTTGATGGCATAGATGTATTTCAGTCTGGATTGCAGGGAGCTTGATTTCGGCGCTGGACTTTCGACATGTGGGATGTTTCAAACGATATTACAGGATGAATTCTCATCGGCGATGTAATGCATGTTATGCTGGTAAACGTCTTAGTTTTACTTTTTGTTATTCCCATGTGATGATATTGACGCTGATGTCTTAGAACTGACCCTTCGTGTGGCGAAAAATATACGAAAATCACAGAAGAGTTGTTCTGTCATTCCTGAGTTCACGTTAGTGTAGCTGACGGCGTGATGTCTCGTGATAGCAAAGATGTTGATGCGAGTCTCTCCATGGATTATAGTTATACGTGTGACACCTGTATTCATGATGTTGTCTTCCCCAACATTTATGAGAACTTTTGTTGGAATGTCAACTCAGGAAGGTAGGAAGAAGAGAAAAATGATGAGTTCCTAGATAAAAAATGTCACATGTTGATGGAAATGTCTGTAGAAAGTTACGGAATCGTAGCTGGAATATGAGACTCTTGCTGTTACGGAAAACTTTATGAAGATGTTAGTCCACTAATGTCGTTTTTTCCAAGAATTTTCTCCATAACTTTTCAAAAGAAATAATCACTCGAAACGGTGTAGATAAGGTTACATCTTGGGACATTGGCTGTGCGAGAGGTTCCAGAGATCTGTAATGTTCTCCATCCACTTGTTATGTAAAAGAAATTTGTTGTTATGGCTACTTCATTGGTAGAGAGAGAAGAATGAAGAGAGAGAAGAGCTCTCTTCTACTCGTGTCGTCACGATGTTAAAAACAGCTACACTACATCTGTAATTTAAAGAAAATATCAATCTTATTAATTTTACTGAAAATTGAATCCTAACACATACATACATACATAGCATCAAAGACGTGATATGGAATGCAGTATGTGATTGATACATGCAGTCAGATATATATACTATATATGTATTATATATATATATATATAGTATATATATATATATATACTATATCTGAAATATATATATATATATCTGAAAATATATATATAATAGTATATATATATATATAGTATATATTATATGTATATTCTTAAGCAGCTTATATATATACTTTATATATTTTAATTAGTGGAAGAAAAGATGTAAATGAAAAAATAGCTGCAATTATATTTGATCTGTTTCCAAATGGCTGCTTTTTCGTTTTTGTCTGTTATGACATGTTCCGAATATGCTAGATCAATAAGCCTATTTAAATACCTGTTTATTTGTTTATTGTTTTCGAGAAGTGTCAGTATATATCTGTCACAATGCAATACTGGTATTCGTGCCCTTTTGCAAAGTTGGGTCTGTCTAGGTGATCGTAAATGAATTTAATCTCAATCTGATATCGACATAGGGGCAGGACATTACACTCTTGGTATGACTACGTTTCCGAATGACCTTCACGTACTAAAGCACGCATTAGGGGTCTCTTTGAAGTGGTTGCTGGGCAGCATTATATTCATCTAGTGGTCATTATTATGACTTTTGTTTATCAGAAACACTATAAACTATGGCATTAAATCGGTGAAATATTTACAACTGCTCAAAAAAGTGAAGGTCTCATTTTATATTTACACTGTCTCTGAGGGACTCACTTATGTTCACAAAGTTGACCTTTATATTGAAAATTACCTACTGCTGAAATATTGTAGAATTAATTTAAATTACTTAGCATTGTACTGTACACCACCACTCCATAAGGATAACACATGAAGCATGCGAACATATTCCATAGGCATACATAGCAAGATAGTGACGACGCCAATCAGGAAAAGGATGCATCCGATTTAATATGCTGTTTGACAAAATTGTATATTAGATCCGTCACTGTAATACCTATCTGTATTATTGAAATATGGTGTATATACTTTCTGTAGTATTACGATATGTGTTCTAGACACAAAATGATATTCCTCATATTTACTATTGCTGTACATTTACATCATATATCATTGTAATACATTTGATATCTCTTTCTTCGATACGTTTTTGGGACATAAGGTAATATGCTGTATCAGACATATTGTTGTGTAGTACATTTGTATTATCCTTCCCATATGTTATCGGATAAAAGAGAACGGGCTTTACAAAATTCATGTCATTGCAATACATTTGTATTATCTGAAAAAGGGAAATGGCTTTACTAAAACGCACACCATTATAATATGTTTCGTATCATTCTGATATGCTATCGTGCGCAAAATTGAATAAACTGTCAATTAATCATACAGGTGTGCTACGATTGTTCAGATATACTGTCGGGAAGACGGAAAATAAATGAAACACAGATTAACAGCCTTTAATAATTAATAGTTTAGTTGCTGCCTCATATCTTGTCTAATGATATCGCGTACCATGGCTACAGTTTTTGTTTATAATTCAGTGAAAATTATTACATTCAAAGTTTGACTGGCTTGCACTACGTTAGCTCCCCATTCATGGTCTCAAAGTATTTTCCTGAAATTTTCCCTACTGTCTTAGTTTTCAAGAAGCATTGTAATCAAAATCCTGTAAGCACGGGTTAAATTGGTGCAAATCTTCTAAACATGGATTTGATAGGTGCAACTCCTCTAAACACGGGTTTGATTGCTGCAAATGTTTGATAGAATGAGCTCACTATCCAATTCATGAAAATAAGCACTCGTAGTTATCTGCTCTCTCAGGATGAGTTTCGTCAAGACTTCATTTATGGGTCGAAGGACTAATCAACCTGTATGTGAAATTATTAATCTCCATTAACTGGGAAACTATTTCTAATATAATTAGGAAAAAATAGTTGTTAACCAGTTCTATGTAGAATCTTTAAATCGAGAATACTTAATGGTTGCTTATTCCGTAATGAAAAGTAACATTCAAATCGTGGGAAATCGGTCTCAGCTAGAAAGGTATAGCATAAGCAAAAAATGACTATCGTATGGTGATCCCTATCACATTACAAGCACTATCCCTTCATCAGTAACACTGAGTAATTCCCAATGTCCGTCATAAAATATAAACATCTATTAAATGTGAACACCCTACGAAAACCGCCAACCAGTATCACCAGGCAGGCGCTGAGGTGGAACCCACAAGGCAAGCGGAAGAGAGGCCGTCCAAGAAACACCTGGCGACGCAACCTCCAGGCTGACACCACCAAGATGGGCTACACCTGGAACCAGCTAGAAAAAATGGCCCAGGACAGAGGGCTCTGGAGATCTGTAGTTGGCGGCCCATACCCTGATAGGAGTGACGGACAGTGAATGAAATGTGAATGATTAAATGTGAATACTTCCCAATGTCCGTCACAAAGTAATGTCTCATTAAGAAATACTGTTCAATGATTGAGACACATTTGGGTGTAATATCTTAATGTCTTTTAATATCTGAGAACAAATATAAAAATAATACTTCTGCGAGGATTCTATACACACACAAGATAGACATATAACCCTAAATATAACTGTACACAAAAGTAAGGAATCTTTCCTAATATTTATAAGACCGATATATACCTGTACATGAAATACAACACCTTATAATGATTCTGTCTTAATATACGACAACGATGTATCTCAGTGTATGAAATATAAAATAATGTAAAAAAATATGTTTCTATAATAAATATGTCTGTACATGAAATATAAAATATAATAAGGATTGTGTACTAATATATATGAGAGAGAGAGAGAGAGAGAGAGAGAGAGAGAGAGAGAGAGAGAGATCACAGAGATCACAGTGTGTGAAGTAGGTGAAATATACAAAATTGTATGACACATATACTGCCAATAAGACTGACAGATAATATCGCAGTATATGAAAAGTAAAATATTGTTCGGATTCTATACTAATCAAAGTCAGATATAAATACCTGTATGATTCATGTCTTCACTGCAAATTGTTTGATATATATCAGTTTAATGAAACAAGATGCAATCAACACCAGAACAGTTAAATTTTATAAGTATAAATGATATAGGGATAGAAAATTACAGTTGAAATAATATTAATACATGCATAACATCATTTACGTGTAGTACGGTCAGTATAACAAAAAAGCTCATGTAACTGTATGAAAAACAAAGACCAAGTTTTTATATCAACTGAACTTGTAATTGTTTTAAAGAACCCCGAAGTAAAAGCTGTGATATATTATATTTTTTTCTCGGCATAATAAAATAACATATTTAAGTTGTTTGCATTTGCTTTTTTTCGATTCTAGGTTTTCTTCTGTAAAAGTCTTCTGGAATATTTTGAAACACATTACACTGAATAGCTCTTAATCACTTTGGTTTGTGTACGCGCCAAAGTTATGTTTATTGTTAGCATTATATACGCCTCTTAGGCATCAACATATATGTTATGTGGCAAGAAATCAACATATATGTTATGTAGCAAGAAATCAACATATATGTTATGTGGCTAGAAATCTATTGGGCAGATAACGGATTGGGCTGTTTACGTGCAGACAACCGCATGATTGACCATCTATTCAGTATATCAGCCATTCAACCAAGCATCCAACCAACCAACCAACATATCAACCAATATCTTTTATTTTACTTGATATATATAAGCTCTTTTAAACCATTGAGATAGAACAGCTAAATGTAAAGTGAAGAATGTATATAGATGAAGCTATAATCACGCGATTTAAGTCAGCTTTTAAAACATATTTTATATATGATGATAATGCGTCCCAGGTAATTTAATAACAATGAAGCATTTTATGTCATTAAATATTCAAATATGATAATGCAACGCAGGTAATTTAATAACTATGAAACATTTTATGTCAATAAATATTCAAACAACTGTCTCAAACTAGCAGCCAATGATTACCAGTTGCAAAACCAACTATATTTTCAGTTGTCTTGTGAAATCAATTAAGCTCTAATCAGTGTATTTATTTCGTAGTATATGTCTAGGAAATCTAGTATAGCTAGTGTTCTTCGAATCGTGCAATGAAAACGAATCTTTTAGAGATAGTTTAGAGACAAAGGTAAAACTAACAAGGGTTGGATGAATATAACGCAAAATTTATTATAAATTATTCTTAATTATTCTCAGCGATCCACGTGTGCAAAGAGATATATTTATATAAACAATATAGAACTTCATACTTTTAGTTCATATTGCAGATCTAAGTTCAGTTATCTAATACAAATGTTTATAATTCACAGACTTTAAATTATATACCAATTTGTTTCGGCAACTTCATTGTGTGCAAACATATGAGAATGAAGGCAGAATTTTATTGCATCAGTTTCATATTACTAATGGGATACGCTTATTCGAGCGATAGATGTGAAAGAGGAACATTGCTCGGAAAACTCAGTTATGGCAAAATTCTTCCGCGTTCTGCTTTTACGACAAGATTCCAGGTAAGCCTCTATCAGTGCGCCACTGAGTGTTGGCTTAGAAGACAAAGATGCAAATCTTTCAACTACAGAAGAATATACCCTTCATGTCAATTATGCGAAGAAGATTCTATGGATGGAAAAAATCTACAGTCCGAACATGACTCGATTCACAGCAATATAGTCACCTGGAAAAACGTGAGTACATATACGTCACCTCGAATAATATTGTTTTATTAATATTGTATTCGTATTATGAACACTATAATAATTGCATGCATCAACAGTTTGTTAACACACTTTTAATAATGCTAATTAATTTCAAATCTTAAATAAGTTCGCCTAGATCGCTCCAAACATATTTTACATTCATGAATACAACATAACTTCAGTCTCTGGATCTCATCCGATAATTGTACTGACAAGGACATATGTTTAAAGGTCACTGGCCATACTCTGACATTTATATGTTTATATCATATTTGCATTACGTGAATAAAAGTAGTCATACTCGCACAAAACATTTTAAAACATTTATCCCCAGAAGAGAAAATACATGCTTCTTGTTGATACATTATTACCTAGAGCATTGTAAATTGTGCTTCACTGCTCTGGTGGCATAGTGGTTTGTGTGTCCATTTCGGAAGCAGAAGGTTGTGGGTTCGAGCCGAGGAAGAGTCATACCAAAGACTTACAAAAAATGGTACTAACAGCTACCTCGATTGACATTCAGCATTAAGAGGTTAGTGTTAGGACTGGTCGGTCTGGTGTCAGGATAATGTGATTGGGTGGGATATCATACTACATGTCTGCGGCATGATGCCCCAGTGGTAGACATTATTATTATTATTATTATTATTATTATTATTATTATTATTAATATTATTCACATATAAGTCAATATTTCTCGTTAGTGTATAAAATAATACAATGAAAACGCAAGTGTCATTCAAAATTTTAATTTAAATCGCTTACGTATATGTGGTTTTTAGTACATAGAATATAATATAACTTTCGCGGCTTGTCCTGGTTGTACTTGATGTTTTTGTTTTATACTGAGAATTGAAATATGGCACCATGACACCTTTCATCATGCTAACTTGGCCGGCTATCATCAAGTGTTCCGTAGTGTGGTATCTCTTTGTCATGTATGTATCGGTAACGTACGTATTATTAAGCATTATTTATGCTAAAATTAGTCGAAATATTACTTGATAGATTTATCAAGATATAATGTTCAGACATATATGAAACAGGATTACATTTCCGAAGGGTTTATTTAATTGATTGATTTTGATTTCATATTATTAGGACCAAGTAACGTGTTACCCATATTATAAATGATATGCATCAACAGCGAAATCTCAGAATTATTATATATTATAATTGGGGCGACTTCTCCAGGCAAAGTGGGGCGACTTCTCCGATCACTATGGGGCGACTTCTCCTGACACCTGAGATGAGTCCTCCCAGGGCGAGTTCTCCGCTATTCCAACTTTACCATCCCTCACTCTATTGGACCCACTAGCTTCAATCCACTTTTTACGGTAAACATAGTCTTTTAGAAAACGAAAGAACCCTTTTTTCCCATTATCGCTCTTTTGGTTACATCCATAAGCAATACAGTGCACCATATTAGTTTTAGACAATTACGATCGTCACGATGTATCATGTAGACAGTTACGAGGGAAATTCAACGCATGAATGGCTTGGATGAACCGAAGGGATAAATGTACGTCACATCCGTCTTTGGCACGCGGAAACTACTTATTGTGGATGGAGATTGCCGAGTAAAAATTTGCATTTAAAAACGGAATTTTTAGTCTATTTCAACATTTGTATGGCGTATATATAAATGCATTTATTTTATGACTATAATGATATTGGACTTTTGTACAATATAGGTGGCCGGTGACCTTTAATTTACATCTGCATACCTATAGGTATCGTGAAATCTTTAATAACGTTTTATAATTAAACCCCAAAACTATTTCCACGGAAATTGTACTATATTTCAGTAAAATATCGATTATGTCGTTTTTATTAAACAAGACTGAATTTTTAAAAAAGGAAGTCGTTAAAGGTTAAACGTTTGATATTATATTACTGTAGATACCGATGCTGGTTGTATATAAATGATTATCTGTACAACATTTTCAATGTAGTTGACATTACCCTCTCCCTCCATATCTTACTATCATGATTAAACAAAAGATTTCGTGAAATCACTGAAACCGTCATTTAAACTTACTTCTTTAATGATTAATAATATTAGTATGCAGATGAAAAGTATTTTAATTGAATGATTTTGCTAGCAAACATGTGCTGAAATAAATAATTTTAAATGCCTTGCTTTGAAAAAAAAACACATTCTAACCAGACATTTGTTAATTTATCAATATAGTTATTATAATGTATTCAAATGTAAGTGTTCTATTATTCCAAAATAATATATTATAATCCAAACAAACGTCAGTGTATTCCAGCAAACTCTTGTGTGCAGGTATTCCATAACATGGAGTTTCATTTTGCTATAAATATATACAGAACCAACGACGTTTCATGGTTATGTATGCTGTATTTAATAGCAATTTGCATTTATTACGTAATAAATTAAGATGCATTCTCAGAAGTCATTTCATTTATATTTATCCTTATTGACATCTAATAAGGAATTGTAACACAAAAAGTATAATTGGAATTAGTATTAAAATCATATTCTACACTCTGGAATATCATAATTATTTCTGATTTTTTATACTCCTGTTTCTCGCAAGACGACGCCAACTTCCACTGTTTATCTAATTAATATTTTCGTAATTGAAAGCATACCGTTTAAATATTAACAGTTCTGTAATATGATGAAATGAAGAGCACACGATTCATGTTGCTAAATTTTTAAAATCATTGCTGGCGCAAAGTTAAATGTGAGTTCTTTCTTTATACTTCCTGAAGTATCATCTTTCGCCCATTTTTACATACGCAATAAAATTACACATCAGTTATGTCTTTTCCGCATATAAAAAGATTCTTGCTTTAAATGTGCATTGGTAACTAACATTTTTCTCCAGTGTACACATGTCAGCAAAACCAATGAAAACATATGTTAATGGTTTGGAGAGCGATGCATTACTTTTATTATTGACAAAGTCCAATAAAACTGATGATACTGATTCTTAATATATAAATTATTATTTTCATATATTTAATGAAAAAATCCTTTGTTAAACATATAACTTATACTAAAATTTGTAAAATCTTGTTATGTATCATACATTCGTGAGTTACATATTTATATCATAATTTCTGGATAACATTATATGGCTTTTCACGAAATAGAAGACCACTGTTTCAGTGATTTCATTACAGATATTTAATGACGTATTCAATTTTGTAGTGACCTGAAAGTTATGCGAGATTACAGGATTCTACTCTCAGTGAACGAAATCCCTAATTTAACCGTCATAATGAATCAAAAATAATAACAAGCGAATATATATATGTATATATATATATATATATATATATATATATATATATATATATATATATATATATATATATATATATATGTGTGTGTGTGTGTGTGTGTGTGTGTGTGTGTGTGTGTGTCCCATATTTGGTTTAAATTATTAAAGCTCATGATGCTAATAGTAGGAATTGCTTATAAATGATCTTAATAAATTTGAATTGAACATTTTTTTCTAATCCTACAGATTAATATGGGAAATTGCAGTGCATTCAATTGTAATTGGACCCAGAGATGCGATCCATTTAATCCGTCTGGAAGCACATGTGTTCCGTCAGGTAAAAATATTAAGATTTTATCTTTGAGAGTGATTAAACAATTGTTTCCGATTTTTTGTTGTTTTTTTAAAATGTTGATTGTTTCGCAATATGACACGACGATTGTTTAGTGTTAATTTAGACAGTTGGTTCTTTTTCTACTTCAAAATATAATTAAAATAAATTGAATGTAATGAAAACCTTTGTTTTGTTTTCGTTTTTTTATTAATAACAAATAAGTGTTTTTCACTATTACATTTGTGTCGTCTGTCTGTAGGTCAAAGATCGAACCTTCCCTGGACACGAAATCTACTAAGGTATATGTTAGAATTTCAAAATTAAAACATGGAGAAAAGGTAAAACAACATATGTGTGTGGCTCTCTATATTCATGCAATTAAGACTATATAGTGGTTTATGAGTAACAATATACTACTACCACTATTTTCGTTTTCTATTGAGGAGTGGAAGTATATCTTGTATTTATGGATAACAGGCTAGTGGTATAGTCATATAAAGAACAGCGTGTATTAGTAAGAACGAATTTCACATTCCTTTCAAATTACAGAATGTCCATTGTTGGAGACAAGACCAGGTGTAACGATTGATCCGTCCAATGAAACATCTCTGGGCACTCACGTATGGCAGATATGTGAGCTCCGAAGCATGCATAGTGCATATCATATAGCCACGTGTCTTGAAACCACGGCTCAATGGTCCACTACAAATGGCAAGTCTCTCTCTCTCTCTCTCTCTCTCTCTCTCTCTCTCTCTCTCTCTCTTAAATAGTAATACATACATGCTCGCATCGCTCTCATCAACCCAAGTCTCTTAAAAAGAATTAAACAGAATGCAAAGTCGCAATCTAGAACTATATAATTTGTTTTCAATGCTTTATTTCTACCGCATCTGATATACATACATATATATATATATATATATATATATATATATATATATATATATATATATATATATATATATATATATATATATATATATATATATATAATCGTCATTTCCCAAAGGCTGTAGATTTTGTTCAGGAGAACCAAACTTTATTCGTGTTTCACAATATCGAAATGTACAGACCACATTAAGCTGATTGCAACACACAGAGGATATTCATAACTACATTCTCACAGATTCAATTTATCTCTGCCAGACTAAATCCAGACTGTATGTTATCGTTCTATATTACTAATGTCATAACATGTATTGACTGCTCATCTTCGTTTTTAATGATATCATTAAAAAAATTCTAAGAGCTAAGCATCTGCTTGACTATTAATAAAATCTTTCTTGCATATGAATATATCATAAATGTGTTATATTGACTAACTCCCCCTGTATATTAATATTATAAATGTGTTTCGAGTGCTAAGTGGCTCCTAAAACAATTGTGATCCTCCTTTTCCTAATATTTATCATGTTCTATTTCACGCGGAGTTTTACCTTTCGTAAGACACCATATTACACAATGATTCTGTCCATTTTGCGTTTGGATCGCACTAATGCTTGTTACAAATATGTTCAGTGTGACAGCATACACCAACGTATATATAATATTCAATACAAGCAATCTGTAGCACAAGAGTGAACTAAGTAAACGAGAGAATGACATTTGTTCTTGTAGGTTTCCTTTGCTTATCAATTACCATGACCATTTTCAACAAGGTCGTATAATTATATGAGGCATCTTGATATATATATATATATATATATATATATATATATATATATATATATATATATATATATATATATATATATATATATATATATATATATATATTAGTGACATATATGATAATGCCACACGTTCAGATATAATTTGTACGGAATATAATGCAAACGACAAAATCAATATAGTTTTGTCAGCATCATAACTTTGAACTATACAATTCTATTGTTCATAAATTATTGTATGGATCATTGAAATTTAAAGAATGTGTTCATTTGTAAAGTCAATTCTTAATGCTCATCTAGAAATGACGTGGTTCTTTACATTCATTCTAACGGCAGGCTTAATGTGCATCTAGACATGACGTGGTCATTTAAATTCTAACGCCAGGCTTAATGCGCATCTTGAAATGACGTGGTTCTTTACATTCATTCTAACGTCAGGCTTAATGCGCATCTAGAAATGACTTGGTTATTTACATTCTAACGCCAGGCTTAATGCGCATCTAGACATGACGTGTTCATTTACATTATAACGGCAGGCTTAATGCGCATCTTGAAATGACGTGGTCATTTACATTATAACGCCAGGCTTAATGCGCATCTTGAAATGACATGGTCATTTACATTTTAACGCCAGGCTTAATGCGCATCTAGACATGAAGAAGTCATTTAAACATTCTAACGTCAGTGTCATATCCTTACACTCTGCATATTAGTCGCAGCTCCATAAAGGGAGTGCGAGTAGATTGTGATGGTATGCGATTTATGCTATTTATCAAACCAATAAATATAAAGAAACTATGCAACAATGATAATCGCAATAACAGTCATGTGAACGAAAACAACAAACTCGACATGAAATATACAAGACGTTTGGTATTTATAAGCAATTTTATTACCTGCTCTTATTGGACGGCCTCATCTCTTTTTCCCCTGTAAACCTTTGAAATCACAATACAGTTGTCACTCTGGAAATACCATCACTAAAAAATACCGCTTCTGCATACATGACAAGAATGGTGTAAACTCGTCGACACTCAATAACCAAAGAACGTGTTGTTTGTGTACATGAAACAAATAATCCATATTTCTCAACAACCATTAAAATAGGCCATCACATTGTTTAGACGAGTTAATGCTCTTCAACCTGTACAATGTTGGTAAGCATCTAAACACTTACACATATTTTATTATAGGAATTATTGGTAATAGAGAACTTATTTCTATATTGTTCTCAGTAATAAACATGGCACGGGGAAATATACTCAGTTCTGTATACATAAAAAATTGAAGAAGATTATAACATATTTTGAAAGATATTTTAGATTGTAGTGCCACTTAGCAACATAGAAAAGTATACAAAGACAAAAACATTAACGTTTTTAAAACATTACTTTCTCGGGCCTCAAGAAGGTGTCAAAAAAGAACATATTTGTATTACTCCCATTATTTTGATGAACTATATATCTATATATCGATTTTTTTTGTCTGCGTTAATTGGAAACTATTGTTATCGTCTACTATGTTCAACATCATTTCATTTATATATATATATATATATATATATATATATATATATATATATATATATATATATATATATATATAATTATACTACAGACATGTTGGCCACTTTCTGCTAATGCCGTTGGTACATGTGTGTATACAATCTTACATAGAGTTTAGCACTTTGTATGTTTGACTGACATTGTTGTATGTAAAGTCATGAAACTGATTGTATGAATGAATTCATCCTTGGAGATCACATAGAGATCCATCCACGTATTAAGTTTGGCGAAAGTTACATCCAGTAATTTCAATGTTGGAAGGCGTTAAACTAACTGGTTGACAGGTCACATCAAAAGGAGCAGATAAAGCAAATGCCTAATAAACAAAATATGTCGAAAGCATTGAACTAATTTCGTCAAAGACTACTGTCAAACGGACATTTGCTAGCACATACATGCAACTGTCAGTGTCATTGACGTATTGTCTTTTACTTTAATCCAAATGCGGATAGCACACTACTGTATGAGTATTCGTTGTGTAAATTGGTCTGTTTTATCAATACATTGTTCAAAGCAAGAGTGGTATTTCTTACCACCTATCTGAAGGCAAACCCAAATTACCTAATTATCAGAATTATATACGCTGCCTATTACATACATACATACGTACGTGCGTGCGTACGTACGTACGTACATACATACATACATACATACATACATACATACATACATACATACATACATACATACATACATACATACATACATACATACATACATACATACATACACAGTGGTCACCCGGTCCAGGAACATCGTTATGATTCGTTTTAAGGCGACCGCCTCTCCCCCCAGTCTATTATTCGTCGAACCATGGGGATGGTTATGTTCTTGTAAAATCGCTGTGATTGGGCCAGATGATTAAGCATGAACCATTACCTGGCAAGAATAAGGCTTACTAAAAATCGCAGACATTTCTTTTACGTTAAAGACCTAGAAACCGGCAAGTTTTCAAACAGAAACTACAACTGAGTGCAACGTTTAGCATGTGAAGCACTAGCACAATATTGTATCGCCTCTGTTTAGATGGGACTTAAAACCTCTGCCAATATAAGGAGCCATATTATATATGTCCGATGCCTTTAGGGTTAATTTTAGTCCTTGCCTTCGTGATGCCCATGTCCCTATAGATGTTGTATTCCTGGGTTATATGAAGATAGACATTGAGTTGGAAAGGACTCTCGAGTAATCGTCGAAGCATAAGGTGGAAATGGTTGATATCGGAAAGAGATGTATTTCTTCTCAACCACATGCTGGCCACCTACGAATTTACTTTTTCACAGCCGTAAAGTAGTGGGAGAAGAATTGATATGCGCTGTCTGCAAATAGCTTACTGCGGGTTCTAGTAGCACTGTTTGTGCAAGATTCGAGCAATTGCCGCCAATATGTCGCTTTGACTTGTAATGCGTTCAACATTGGCATATAGGCAGTTTATTTGGACATTTAATATTAAAAACCAGTCTGCATCTAACTGTCTAGACTTTACGATACATCACTTTAAATGTAGTCATGATATGCTCTTGATCTTGTCTGCAGAGAGAGAGAGAGAGAGAGAGAGAGAGAGAGAGAGAGAGAGAGAGAGAGTGCTTCCTAAATTGGTCTCAACTGTTTATGGACATCTTAACACTGATATCATTAATATCAAAGCCATTGTGATTCTAAAATTGTGTTCTTGGGCCCATGTTATAGTTAATTGAATACATTGGTTGATATAATGATAAATGATGTGCAATAATCTTTTCAAACATGTTCAATATGTAAGGAACTTTGCCTGGTTATGTGCGCGAGCGTTATCAGTGCAGGCAATGATACCGACCTTATATATTTGGTTTCATGATGTTGCCACATTTGTAACCCTGTGGAACCATTTAAACCTGGAGTTTTTAGACGTATCATATGCCGACTGGCTTAGTCTTGGTCGGTTTTGTGCTTTCAGATGAGCTTCTAGACGATAGAGTGATAGAGCCCAATTGGCTGATGTAGGTGACAATAACAGTCGTTAGTGTACTGCTGTATGTCTTTGAGGTATGGAGCCATCGGGACGATGCTGGAGGGGAGACTATTATCAATGTGGGATGAGAGCTTGATGATCTATCTCTGCCCTATACTGCGTAGCACGTGCGACACTGTAGACTACAATGGAGAATGTAGATATCTTAATACGGCAACTGTTAGATACATTTCCTATAAAACAATGGTATTGTGATCAGTGGACAGCTACTAGAACTACCCATGACAAAACAATCTTCTTCTAACAAACTTCAAGGTGGAATAACTGATGTCTTTATGAAAACAATTAGAGCGCGTGAAAGCACGTGTTTCAAGCCCAACATTGGAAACCTTTTTACTGATACAACCGACAGTAAAATTACATGGTACAGATCATTATTTTTGTAAAGGGCAATACCGTCAATATTACTGAAATTGCTGGCTCGTTTGATCTATCAATCTGTCTTTTTAATGAATTGATCCATTTAATTTTCTATCCTCCTTGATTTGTTTTGTTATCTTTACGTTTATGTAATGCTCATCTTGTTAATATAAGTAAAAATGATTCGATTGGAAAGTACATCGAAATTATAACAAAAGTTTAAACCATCTGATCAGTACATCGAGGCGATTGAAAATATGAAATAGTAAAATATGTTTGATATTTTGCATTGCAGACATGTTGTGAGGTTTTCTTTTGATTAACGGAATTGATAATGATAATAACAATGAGGCACAATATAACAATTTAATCACAGAACGGTCAAATAAGACGAAGATTTCAAATATATTGTACAAAAGTTTCCTTGTCTTGTCTGTCAAGGCTTACTCGTAAACGGCTCTTCAAAATCTTGGTAGTCCTTTGAAAAGTAAATTTGTCTCTCATACTAACGTAGAGAACCACATTACAGAACGGCGTGGTGGTTGTTAAATGCCTTTTACACCTAATTATGTAATGCGCTGTAATAGCATGTCAACTTAAGCATTATCGGACTAATTTATGATATAACTTAAGTAGGAAAAATAAATCACATTACTTTGATGGTTCATTTTAAAAATCCAAAGCTCAGCATTATTTTTGGATTATATTTATAGCTAAAGTAAAAAAGTGGAAACAAAATTAACTGAATCATCCCTACTCATGAATGATTTACGACCTCTAAACCGCAGACCTTGTCATTGACTAAATTATGAATGATTTACGACATCGGACTAATTTATGATATAACTTAAGTAGGAGAAATAAATCACATTACTTTGATGGTTCATTTTAAAAATCCAAAGTTCAGCATTATTACAGGATTGTATTTATAACTAATGTAAAAAAAAGTGGAAACAAAATTAATTGAATCATCCCTACTCATGAATAATTTACGACCTCTAAACCGCAGACCTTCTCGTTGACCAAATTATGAATATGCATTTTCCAGCCTCGTGTGATACAGATTACAAGAGTGTCAGTTTCGGAGGTTACTCCTTCTTCATCAAATTCCATGACACGAGAACAACTTTCAACGAATCTGTGAAAATATGCCAATCTGAAAATGCCAAACTACTTGTCGTTACGACCAGGCAACAGATAGCTGTCATAAAGGAAGCTTTTAGCCAGAAAAATGGTAAGTGGCAGTGAGCAGCTACCTATATAGGACAAAACAACTTGTTTTTATATTCTCGAAACGTTTTAAATAATCTCCAAGAAGTCCTTTAATACTGATTAAAAAGGAAATTAAAAAAACGGAAGTCAGAATCATGGACTACTTTGTACAGTTTTCAAGTTTTGTTTTGATGAAGATGTCGCTTAATGCTTGTCTTTGTCCGTAACATTGGTCAGTTTCATAACAGGCCCATACCAGGCAAACCAACTTAGAACATCTGTATGAATGTAAGTCTGCTGAAATGAAGTCTTGTAGCTGTTTTCTAATTTAGTAACGATGGTCACATAGGATAGCAAAACAGCACATTTGCACAGCCTTGACCTTCTTTCCAAAAATATTTCTGTAAAATATGGTCAAACTCTTTTCAGGAATTACATACAAACAAACAATCATTTCAACGGTTTCAAACTTTAAGTGCGAGAGGCATTTTAATAGCACAAAGTGCATGTTTAATATTTGATCGGCAATATATATATATATATATATATATATATATATAATATAATATAATATATATAATACAAGAGAAATCTTCCCTTCACAATATTTTGATCAAATTATTTTCATAGGGTTTTGGAAGAACAATCTTTTAAACTGTCTCACTATATTTAGGAATGTTCATTTGGTCTGGTCTTGGCAAACTATACTAGAATGTTCTGCGGAAAAAGTATATAAAAAGCGATACTGTGGTGTTTGAAAAGTTCTAACAATTTTTAACAGACACACAACATACACAGAACAATACTATTCTCTCACTTGACCTAACGGCCAGGAAAGTGAAAAACGTACATATAACCTAATAAAGAAAACAATTTGTCTTCCAAACGACAGTGATGGTTGTAAACAGTCATTTTGAGCTCTTAATATGCGTATAATCCTAAATGTTTCATAGCAATAACTTGAAACAGAGGGGAATTGGTTTAGCTTTATACTTAAGTAAACTTTCTAAGCCGTATACATGATGTTCGACGAATTGAGCAATTAGGTCAGATCTATAACTGTATACGCAGTATATATTCATTACAAATTGCATCCAGCTTGTAATTTGATGATTCTATATTTAGATGATATTTTGATATTTAATTGCGTGTATTTTTCCAAAGATCATTGGGATAACTCAATGAAGATGTTTTTCATGTGTTCAGGTTACAGTTAGAGAAAGGACTACATAATTGATAAATGATATTTTCTTTTTGAGAATCTAACACTCAATACAGTAAGCAAATCAATTGAATGGAAGTGTTACAAACATATTGTAGGTAAACCTTGACAGAAATGAACATTTTAATCAATCATCTACATATATCGATAAATGCGTCCATACATGCATGCATGCATGCATGCATACATACATACATACATACATACATACATACATACATACATACATACATACATACATACATACATTAATGTAAAGCGACAGTGGTGACCATATATATATATATATATATATATATATATATATATATATATATATATATATATATATATATATATATATATATATATATATATATATATCAGATTATACAGGATGGATAAAACATGGAAGATTTGTTATAATTTTGTTTGTGTAACAAATCTGGGTCGCAAACTGCCGTTTGTACGAATTTTGTAAACTGCAGATAATCTGCAGTATGTAATTATTTTAATTTAAGTTTAAGTAATCAGAAGGCTTATTTATATAGTTCTGACTAATTTCCTAACAATTAGAGGCGATTAAGTGATATATGAATAGAGTGAGAAAATGGAGATCAATGATACCCAGGATATTCAGGATTCTGATAGTGATATACCGTGCGCTTCTCAATTAGAGCGCTGTATTCTTGCAGAAATAAGAGAAAAATATGGCAAATTTAACAAACAGTTATTCAAGCGAGAGTTATCAAGTAATCTTGACATAACGTCTCTTCGTCATATTCGTAGTTCTTTGCACGATATTGGTAGGCTCAGTCATACAGGATATCCTTCTGGTATACTGGTGGAGAGGACATCGCGTTCTGATAGTGCACCAGTGAATTTCATTTTCTTGAGGGAGATGGTAACACAAGCGAAGTAAAGGCATTTATGTCCAGGTATGAGAAAACAAAACCAAGTAGAATAGACAGTCTGAGTTGCTTAAAGAATCTTCAAGAAGCTAGTCAAGAAACTGGTCAGTCGAATGACATAGATCAGTCAAGAGGTAATGCATCGTTCGGGGATTGTGGAAATAATAGTCAAGCTGAGAGAGTTGAAAGCAACATTCCCATTTTACAATATGAAACATTTATAGATCTGAAAAAATTTGTTAAAGATGAACTAAATGCCATGTGTGCAAGTATTATTGAAGAAATGAAGAGCATGAAAAAGGATAATGTTCGTTCGGGTGAGATGATACAAAGTAAGGATGATACAATTAAAAGACTTGAATCGTGCATTGATAAGTCAAGGGAGTCGGAATTGCGTTTGGAATCTGATCTACATGTAACGTCAGATGTAATAAAGAGTCAGGCAATGACAATTGAAAAGCTACAAGCTGTAAACGACAAACAAATTGAGACAGTAAGTGCACAGATGCGTGGAATTCAGCTCCAGCTTACGAATGTTTTTGCAGCTGTCTTGCTCTTATGCAAATATGACTAGATCTTATTGCCCAACTGCAAATGCATCTGGTACACCAAATACAAATCCGAATACAGGCGTAATAGATAGTCGTCATCTAGAATCTCGAGAGAGGATTTTGTCAGATCAACAAGAATAAATAAAGAAGAAATACCGGCGTAAGTGTCTCTAAGGTATCAGTTTACAAGAATCGCACTGCAGGTTTGATGCAATCTCAAGTAGCACAAACCCCAAACACTACATCTTCTACTGCAATATGTGAAGCAGATACAGGAAGAGCATTGGAAACGAAAATTGATGAGAAAGAAAACAAAACTAATCAAAATCTAGTATTGGATACCAGAAATTCTACATTGAGAAAGGACGACAATAAACAATAACAATTCGAAAAAAAAAATCCAGGTGCGAATAAGTACTATGACATTCAGTGGAATGAAGAGGGGTTGAAAAACAAAATCGTTGTTGTTATCTCGAATTAAAGCAGACCATAGACCTGAAGAATTACATCATGTAATACGCAGACATGCATACAATAGAGGAGTACAGATCACAAATATTAAGATTCTTAAAAAGTGGTCCAATATGAAGGGAGAAACCTATACCGTTCGTGTCACTGTTCCGGAAAATATGCTTACCAAAACTTTACAGCAGGGATTTTGGCCAGAATTTGTATTAGCTAGAGAATGGTACGAGAGATAAACGAGTCATTGTCTTCAACTTGTATGTGGAAAAGCTTTTGTTTACTTTCCGAATGACGACTACTCTAAACATAATGACTTGGAATGCGAAAGGGCATTATGACAGGAACGCCCTATCTTTGTTCATTACTCCATACGGTAGATATTGTATGCATACAAGAGAATTGGCTATATCCAGAGCAATTACATTTTTTTCAAAGCATTGACAGGAATTTTGTGGCTTTTTCGAGACCGGATAGCAGAATTAATTTATGTCTGTGGGAAAGAAAGCGTCCCTCTGGGTTTGGAGGAACTGCAATTTTCTATCGGAAATCATTACCTGTTCGTCCAGTGAATAACATTGGGAACGACATAGTTATTGCAGTTGAAATTAACCTATGCGCTATTAAATTGTTTCTGTTCTGTGTGTGGTTTCCTTCCACAAACGCCTCTCTAGATCATTATAAAGAAATAATGGAAACTGTGGAATGCCTATATGACGAATCAAAAAGGTTGTGTGATTATCTGTGGTGACTTTAATGCGGAGCTACCCAAAAAAGTGATTCTAAAAAGCAAATATGGTAAAGGTTACATACTACAATCCTTCCTAAAAATAGGCATTTAATGTCAACATTTGATATTTTCCTTTCTGAAATACCAGGATATACATATTGCTCATCTGATGGCAAACGCTCGTCTTTGATTGACTACATTTTGATACCCTCCTCCAGAATAGATTTAGTTCATAGTGCTAATATTGAAGATGATCATCATCTCAATTTATCTGATCATTTACCTGCACGAGTATAGTTTTTTGTTCCTGAGGAATTCCTGGTATCAACATTTTCCAGATATCCAGTTACAATTAACTGGCAAAAGGTTTCTTCAGAACAACAGTAGAGGTACAGAAATGAAATCAATGAGCACCTGAACTCAATGAAGCTATTTGTAAATAATATTTCGGATGTACAAAACACCCTTGTTACTGTCGCGACTGTTTTACGCAACACAGCTGATAAAATGCTTCCCAAAAAAATTCCTCCCACACTTAAACCCATGCTGGAAATATTTTAATGTGGCTGAACTGCATAAAAAGATGAGAAGAAAACGATTGTTATGGATTAAAGATGAACGGCCACGTGGGACACAAGTTATAACGTATGCAGAATACAAAAATGCCAAAAGAAATTTCAGAAACCAATTAAACAAGGCAAAATACCAGTACGAACAAAGACAATTAAATGAGCTGGAAAAAGCTGCAGAACTGGATGTAAGAAAATTCTACAAAATAGTAAGACTACATAAGTAGGGGCAGAGACAAGATATTTCTGAACTAAAAGTGGAAGGAGAAATAATACGGGACCCTGATTTGATTCGTGATGCGTGGTGCCAACATTTTAAAATGTTAAGTACTGAAGTACCATATATTAATTTCAACGAATCGTTTGGAGCTAAAATTAGAAACAAAATGAAACATATTGTGGATTCAAATATTTATGAAGGAGCTGATAAGGATATGTGTGAAACCATACTACCGAAAGACATTGAAGATACTGTAAGAGAGCTGAAGAAAAATAAATCATGTGGACATGACAACATATGTGCAGAGCATTTAATGTTTGCCTGTCAGTCGATTAGTTATATTTTGTGCAAAGTATACAATAGCATAATTTCCTTGGAAACGTATCCTGATTACTTCAAACTTGTAAATGTTATACCTATCTTTAAAGGCGAGAAACACAATAGGCTAGATATGAATAACTATAGAGATATCTCAATCGTTCCAGTATTTCAAAAAGTTTTTGAAAAAGTATTGCTGAAAAGGCTAATTCTTTAGAGCGATAAAATCGGTTTCCCTCACCCATTACAACAAGGATTTCGAAGCGAATGGAGTGGCATTACTGCAGCCTTCATTATAAAAGAAGGAATAGCCCATTATTTGGAAGGCCAATCAAAAGTGTATGCTGCATTCCTGGACAATGCGAAGGTGTTTAATACGGTGTGGCATGATGACCTCTTTTATAAACTATTCCATCTCGGAATCAATGGAAAACTGTGGAGATTAATTAGAGATTCATTTCAAGAAGTTAGAGCTCATGTTCTGCTCAACGGACATCATTCGAAACCACACGCTGTCAATCAAGGAGTAGGTCAAGGAAGAACGCTATCGGCATGGCTATTCTTAGTCATGATAAATGACCTAATATCCTTGCTGGATTCTACAAAATCTGGAATACAAGTTGGCACTCTGAGTATCCCTTGTGTTTTGCTAGCAGATGACACGTCCTTGCTATCTTCCTCATTTAATGGTATGTGTGTTTTACTTCGTAACCTCGATGACTATGCATCGAAGTGGAGACTGCGGTACATTGCTGATAAAAGCAATATTGTCATATTTTCGAAGAATAAAATTACACAGATATATATGTTCATGCTTGGAGATAAATTGATCCTTATAGTTTCTTCTAGAACCTACGCTGAGGTTACTCTCTCCGCAGATCTTTCCAATACTGCTGCAGTAAAAAATGCTTGTGATAAAGGATGGTCAGTATTCTATTCCATTGTTGGGACTGGCATTGGAAAGGGTGGAATGAATCCAATTAATAGTGCTACAATATGGTCAAAAATAGTACTACCTACAATGATATATGGATGTGAATTGTGGTCCAGCTTGAGTCAGTCACAGGTATACGATCTTGAAGTATGTCAAAGAAAAGCAGCAAGAAGAATAATAGGTCTCGATCAGCGCTCTTGTACAGAAACAACAATTAGCAGTCTTGGACTGTGGACCATTGAAGGTGATGTGGATAAAATCAAACGTGGCTTCTTTAATAAAATCTGCAGAGCTAAAGGTTCATTTGTATGGAAAATTATATTCCACAGAAGAATCCTTGACTTCTTGATACATGAGAACGAGAGCGTTGGGTTTGTTAAAGATATATATCGTGTTCTTTTGAAATACCAGCTTGGCGGGTTTTTCCACATATACGTGAACACTCTATATTCTACCCCGAAATCGGCATGGAGGAGGAATATTGAAATGGCAGTTCACTACTGCGAAGAATCATTGTGGAGATCTCAACTTGAAATGAGACCTGAGCTTATACATTATGCAATTGTCCATACTAATCTTCAACCACTTGCAGTTTGGAAACTTGGTAAATGTGTTCCTAATAAAACTTGGACTTTCGCTAACATTGCTTATTTAACTATGTATCCCATAACAATAGAGAAGGAAAATAATTGTAAACTCTGCAAGAGATTGATTATAGACAGAACCAAGCATATGTTACTATTCTGCAACGCCCTAAATGACGAGCGTAACACTGTTTGAAAAAATTATAGATGCCATCGATATCCTAGACTCCCACTGGCTTTTATGTCAGGACAATGACACCCTACTTCATATCCTTTTAGGCAAGAGAGTGGACATCTTTGATTCTAAGGATGATCAATCATGGCAGACATTCATGTGTGTGGTGGTTGATGGAAAAGACACAATTTACCGAAGAGCAAATGAACTAGAAAATGATATCCCATAGTATGCTTATTCAGTAAATTAAGGAAATGGACCCAATTCATTTATATCTAATAAATAATTCACATGTGTTCTAAGTGAGTGAGAACATGATAATCAATTTAAATCGTTTTAGTTGAATGTAAATAATTCCAATTCCATTATTTCTCCTCTCTTAATTGATGTTTCGTATATAACTCGTTTGCAACGAGTTCTCTCACGTATGTGTTTTGATATTACGTTCTCTTTGCTTTTGTTGCTATATAGTGTACTGTAAGTAATTTAATCACAAACTATGTTCAAAACTTTTTTTGTATTTCGAAACATTAACTGAATGAAATCTCTTCTGAAGAGGAAATAAAGAAAGTCAGTCAGTCAGTCATACATACATACATACATACATACATACATACATACATACATACATACATACATACATACATACATACATACATACATACATACATACATTAATGTAAAACGAAAGAGTGGTGACCATGTATATATATATATATATATATATATATATATATATATATATATATATATATATATATATATATATATATATATATATATATATATATATACATATATATATATATATATGATTATATACAGGATGGATATTTGCTGGTTTAACGGATGAAGCTCAAGAAGGAACTTGGTTAGCTTGGGACGGAACAAATATAAGAATGGATGATCTTCACTGGAATACTGGAGAACCAAATGGAAATACGAACGAGAACTGTGGAGTTATCGATTTTGATCAAGACGTATCCGGCCTTTTAGACGTATCTTGCATCTATAACAGTTGTAGCTTTCTGTGCCGTAGCAATTAAATATGGTCCAAAACAACACGAGGGATCACTATTATCTTTGTTATGAGTACATGATGCTTAAGCTGACATGAAACGAGGTGATGTCGAGAAGAAAATGATGGCGGTTGATTATATTCAAGCTCTATCTTATTAAACTTTTAACCCATCGTCCTTAACTAAAGAGGCTCAGTTATGGGGCAGTCTTCTATCTATACGCCATATAACTTGTCACTTCTCATATTTGTTACTCACTGTTAATAAAACATAACCATTATGTATTGCATAAATTTAAATATATAATATTCTCTTTTGTCTTGTTATATAAATATATACATTGTGTAGTACATTTTTTAAAATTAGTCCAGTTTTATTCATTTAAAATAATTATGATAATCAAAGTGACAGCAGTGAACACGGCGTTGTGTTACATGTAGTTTATAATAGAATATTCTATACAATTTCATTGTTACCATTGAATATATTTATATGCTAAATGTCCTGCAATGTATTTATCTACCATGGAAAATTTTTATATCCTGGTTGTCATGGTGATGTTATAAAATAAGCTAGAACGAAAATTAAAGCCATATCGAGCATGACAAATTTCATGTTTCATATCTAAAAGCACTTTTGTATTTTTGTTATGAAATTTTTTTTGTTATGTGGGTTAGCTTTTCATAACCTTCATCTTATTTCTTGCTATGAGAAGGAATTACTCATAAGTTAGGGAGCGTCAATATCCATGGTAAGAGAGAGAGGGAGAGTTCAGGCTCTCTTAAAAGAGTGTCGCCGTGATGATAAGACAGCTACACTACATCTGAAATGAGAAGACAAACATCTTTTTTCTCGTCGGTACGGAACTTTTTATTTAATTAATCAACACATATATTTACTACATTCTAGAAACACATCTAAAAACTTTATAATAAAAACTAGTGAAATACATATTATATTTTCCTTATTAAGCTTTCCAACTTCATTCATTCGAATAACTTCTGCATTTTAGAATATTATACAAATAGTTAATTCTCGACCAATTTCAAGATAGCCAAAAGTATAAAATGTGATAACTATAATTAATGTAACAATTAATTTAAGGAAATGCATTTTACTCATTTTAAAATAGAATATTGATTTAGAATATATTGCTAGATATTATTCTTTCTTACTTAAAGAATACTTTATTTCA
Source organism: Unio pictorum (assembly GCA_030141615.1). Lineage (NCBI taxonomy): Eukaryota > Metazoa > Mollusca > Bivalvia > Unionida > Unionidae > Unio > Unio pictorum. The sequence goes on from JARLTB010000610.1 coordinate 747,898, forward strand.
ATCATTAAATCAAAACATGAAGTTGGTAGCGAATTCAAACTTTACAATAAAAATTACATAAATATAATTAAATAATAATTCTTTAGAACATTTAAACATTCCGTTACAATATATTATAAATAAAAGTATTAAGTGAACAATGTTGCTAACGTAACAATGTTACTATTAAAATCTCAAACATTACAGGTACTTATTCCTAAAAGAAGTTTTTCAACATGTACCGTTCTTACCTGGAATAAGAAAGCAAACATCTGTTTTCCTGTCGGTACGGAAGCTTGACCAGAGCTCAGATGCATGATCTATATATACGCATCCGCCTCGTGTCAGGTCAAACAAGTTCACACCCCTAACGTACCGATCAGAAAAACATACTTGCTTCCCACCAGGCGAGAACCAGTTTCTTCAAGTTTGAATCAGTTGTTTTACGTCAACTAAACATAAGGTAAAACTCAAATTTACGTCACTAACAGAAGTTTGTTCCATTTTTATTAACCGAATTATTAGTAATTCGCTAATGTCTGTGTCACAGAATATATGTTTTTACTGATATAATCTATGCGTTTGTAGCTACATCATCGATATAGCATATATTCGTCAATGTATGGGTTACAGAATATGTGTTTTTACTGATATGATCTATGATCTTGTAGTTAAAACAGCGATATGGCATGTATTCGCCAATTCATAATCTAGAAATTTGTCTGGTTTATAGAACTATATACAAAACAGCTGGGGAGTTCTTACTGAATCAGCAAAACAGCATACAATGCCTTTAGTAACATTATTCACTTATTCCACACAACAATGTACATTCGTATAGCTAGTGATGTACGTTGCCAATTGTATGCTTGCACTGCAACTATTTTCATTCCATTTATATATAGTTGTGCTTTGGAAATAAATGAAATTAATCTTAATATATTTTAGAACTTACTTAATATAAATGAATAAAACATTACTTTAATACAATTTAAAGAAAATAACAATCTTATTAATTTTACTAAAAAATCAATTTCTATTATTTTGTACTAAATCTGAAATATTCCCAACATCAAGCATATATGATCAAAAAATATAGTTTCGAAAACACAAAGGCATGGTGCTACATAGCTGCTTATAAAACGCCGATTCGAGTTACAAAATGACAAAAGTAGTTTTTTGAAGCAAGGTCCACTGAAGTAAAGTGCCCTACCCAAGAATATATAAATGTCGCAGGACCAGACTGCTCGGATTGCATGATTAGTACTTGCACCATTCCATCGTACGTCCCACAGTCTAAGTACTGAGACACAGCACTCGAGGAGAAAACGGTAAAGTGATACCAAAGAAGCCGACGAAAACAAATATAACACAATTAGCTACCCATATGTTCATAACATTAAACTGGCATATTTCTTGCATAATAGAGTAATACATATTGTCTTGAATGCATACATACTTAAAATGTCAGCCATCTATCCAATTTCATGAGAAAATCAACGTCAGATAGCCGCTTATATGTAACAGTGGGTAGATTCTGTGTCGGATCCAAGGCCTTTATCTTTTCTGTGGACAAGGATGGAGCTGAGTGCTCCATATGCGTCTTATTCATTATAGCTTCTAACTACTTAATTCTATGTAGTGTTTAATGTTTTGGTTTCTCATTTAATATTTTCACTGTCATTCTGTCAGTGTTTGGAAGTATTGTGTTCCTATATTCAATATTGTATTACTATATATTTTCGAAGTTTCAATACGATTTTTACTTGTAGTTGTGTAAAATTGTTTTAAAAGAAAGAATATCAGTGATTATTCTGTTTTTTTTTGTTCGATATGTATGAATCGCATTAAGAAAAATTGAGTAATTATAGTAATTGACTCATTATTTCTTTCAGAATTGCTTGTGATTCTAATACACATATGTATTATTGTAAATGTTCTTCACTACCAACTTCATGATCTCCAATAATTATTTTCATAAATTAATTCTACATATTGCGAAAGTTATCGCACCTTACGTGTCGGCTTTTATAGCATAATATTCGAAATGTAGATTAATGCACAAGATATAAAATTAATATTTGAAACGTTTGGCTCTTTACTGAAACTAAAGTATATATATATTTGGCAACTTTTTTGCTTATATTAGTTATTTAATCATTGAAAGACCTTCATACAATATTTCAAGTACTGAAATTCTATGAAAATATGAAATTGGTAGATCTTCATTAGTTCGAACATAAAGTAGAATAAGGTCATGTTCATTTTCATATGTAACTTTATACATGGATTGTTGCTTTCATTTAATAAACCAAAGTTGCCAAGGCATCAATGGGACTTCTTATCTTCTTCGCTACATATAGTAACGTACTTCGTCTTGTCATCAGGCGCTATCACGCAACAGACCACAACTTGTATGATCAATCGAAATCATCTGTATGTCTCGCTATACTCACGAAAACTTTAGACTAATTAAAGCAATCATTGTAATGATGTACTCATAAAGCATTATTATTTAGGTCTGCTTCTGTAACTATTCATGAAAGGTAACATAAAGTATCAATCAGGTTATATATATATATATATATATATATATTCATTGTTTGAAAAAATAGAATAGAAAATATCCAGCAGAACGTGCAATCGAAATCGTTGAGGTACAGGTGAAATTCGCACTAAGTATTATTAGATTTGACCAATGATCATGTGTCATACACCTACCCGTATGCTTGTTTACCCAATTCCACGGACTTTAAGATAACAGTCGATGTAAACCGAAGGCTTTTTAAACCCGTATATACTTGAAACAATTCTTCTCTAAGCACAGTATGACCACATATGAGAAATCTCCAATTTCACACTCGTTTTTGTGGTGTCACGTTTATTTGAGTCATTAGTAAGCTTTTTGAACACAGATACTAATACTATTTCGCGCCATGCAAAACAGGAGGCGACACCAACATCTAACATAACTAATATTCCTATCTCAAATTACTAATTATGCATATCCATCAATATCCTAACCCCTTCCTTCACACTGTCGGTGATTTGTCTCTAGTCGACTTTATATAGCTGACATCAATAAACACTTTTATTTCTCTAACTAGGTTAAAAGAACAACAATGCATGCGATGAATTGCTTTTAATTTTCAATAAGTAAGTTATAACCAATAAATTATGAAACAGATGTAAAGAATGAAAACCAACTGGATGCGAATAAGGAATAAGTAACCAGTCGGGAATAAGTAACTAATTACTTATTTCTTATTCAATAGGTAACTGGTCACTTATTCCTTTTTCAATCGGGAATAATGAATAATGAATAAGTAACCAGCTTGGTGTCAGTTATGTACACTTAAAAATAAGCGGACTAACTAATCCAGGGTATCCTTTTGTGCTTTTCTGAATCAAACCAATAACAAAAAAGGAGACTCTATATTAACGTAATTCAGATGCTAGAATGTTCAACTAATAATCCAGTGATCGCCGAGTTATAAATCCGCCCAGGCTAGACCCCTTTGGTTACCTCAGTATGTCTTTAAGAATGGCATTTTGTACTTACCTCCCATTTCGCCGGCAATATGTAACCAATAATATGTTTATAGTACCGTTAAAGTCAACATAATGAAATAAACAGTTATATTTTTTAGTTTTCGGCTACTTGCATATCATTGATACAAAATTAAAGGAAGTAATCATTTCCTGTAAGGAATGGTAACAACGATGTAACGTAAGTGACTTTAATTTTGAGAAAGAACACCTAATAAAGTTATTCAAGTTTATATTTCATGCCATTAAACTACTTGAAAGATTTCATATGGTTTGTAAACAATTGCAAAACTTTAACCATCCACGCTTCTAACAGCCTTATTTACTAATTGTCCCAGGTATTTATTACTAGGTTTCTTTAACGTTTGGAATTTTAAACACACTACAACCACCCATGTTATACATTATTAACAACCACATATGTTAAATTATAAACAGCATACAACCACGTACGTTATATTATAAACAGTACATAACAACGTATAACAAATTATAATGTCTTGAACCACGTATGCTAAATCATAAGCTGTCTAAAACCATTCATGTTAAATTACAAACACTCTACAACCACGTGTGTTATATTACAAACAGCATACAACCACGTGTGTTATATTACAAACAGCATACAACCACGTGTGTTATATTACAAACAGCCTACAACCACGTGTGTTATATTACAAACAGCATACAACCACGGGTGTTAAATTATAAACAGTCTACAACCACATATGTTAAATTATAAACACTCTACAACCATGTGTGTTAAATTATAAAGTCTGGACCCACGTATGTTAATATATAAACAGTCTACAACCACGTGTGTTAAAATACAAACAGCCTACAACCACGTGGGTTAAAATACAAACAGCCTACAACCACGTATGTTAAATTATATGATCTAGAACACGAATGTTAAATTAGAAAGTCTAAAACCACGTAAGTTAAATTATGTATAGATATACACGTCTGAAATGTGACAGTTTATTGGGATGTATAGCACTGGGGCATCATGTCGCAGACATTTAGTATGATGTCACACCCAATCACATTTGTCCGACACCAAGTCAGTTCTGACAATAACCGTTTTGCCTCAGCTGTCAGTGCCATTTTCATATGTCTTTGTTATGACTCGGCCCGGGTTCTAACCCGCTACCTCCCGCATCAGAGAGGGACGCTATAACTGTTTGGTCACTGGAGCGGTTGCTTACTACAATGATTGAATTTTGAAAGCAATTTAAAAATACAATGGCAGTAACGATACTACTAAATCATTCAATATTGATGACCCTGATATGAAACTTCATCATCTTGCAAAGAGAAATGTGATATAATGTTAGATAAGCCGTGTTGAAAACACAATTCTCATGGGAAATAGCTTCTGTTTTTAAATGAATATTAAGTGTTAAAGAATCGTCGGCCAATAGGTAGACTGATTAAAAAAGTATGCCCTATAATTACATGGCATAGTTGATTCGACGACTGAATATTGATCTCATTTTCAAGCAATATAATAGTATTTTAGTCGCACCCTTCCCATCCACAAACATGAGCTACAAATGAGAACTGTTACTGTAGAATATTCTTCTCTTTCAGGTCACTGATCTAAACGTTTTTGTTGTTTGTTGTTGAGAAATGCTGTTTTCTAAATAGCGGTATGACTCTAATGGTATGATTCTCAAACTGTATATTACATAGCGGTAAAGCTCTAACTGTATATTACATAGCGGTAAAGCTCTAACTGTATATATTACATAGCGGTAAAGCTCTAACTGTATATTACATAGCGGTAAAAGCATTCACAGGCATAGCAGTATTGTGAATAGTTGTATAAATCTGATACTACAGTGTCAATGTGTATTGTACATAAAACTATATCTCTGATTTATCGCATTATCTAGCTGTATTGTGTTCGAAAGTAAATTAGATTTTTAGAGAAAGCTTCCAGAAAATGATAAAGTGAACGAATGCGAGGTAACATTGTGATGGTAACATTGTGATGGTAATGTTAAATTACCTTACAACAAGCATATTTTTGTACTGCCATTTGCATGGTATAAAAATAAATATGCGGTTATAAATATCATTATTGTAATTCAGAAGAGATACCCCTTATTTTTCGTCGACAAATCAGTAAGTATATATGAGAATATAAAATCAGATATATTTAGATCTGTAAACTGGTTAATACTATTTTGTTCAGTAACGAAAAAGAAAAAATATGGGAATTTTGGGGGAGATTGTTTAGAATAATGAGATATAACTCAACAAACAACAATAAAGAAACTCTGGCATTAGAACATATAATGATGAGATACATTTAAAATTTTGCATGACCTACATAAAAGACGAACTTAGGAATAATTACAATCCACACAAATTATACTGTAACCATGCATAGAGTAGTATGAAAATGAGAATTGAGACCGTTTTACCAAATTGTGTCTTGTATCAACCACACAACAATGCACGTACGAATATTAGTCCAGGATTTATATCACATGCTTATCTGGCTTTACGAACTTGGAATGTTGCGAGAAAATCCATGTTTATATTTATCGAAAACTACATCGACATACTTAGGCTAAAAATGCTGCAGCTCTATTTAGAAAACTTTTTGCAACAGCATCAGTTAATTGATCTATTATAATATGTTTAAAATTTCTTCATTACATGTATGTATGTATGTATGTATGTATGTATGTATGTATGTATGTATGTATGTATGTATGTATGTATGTATGTATGTATGTATGTATGTATGTATGTATGTATGTATGTATGCATAGAGATCTATTTCAGTAACTCAATAGCGGATTCATAGAGTAGAAATATCGGATATTTTGATAATCAAAACGAATGTTAAATTTTAATAATAGTGCTTAAAACCAGCCACATTGAAATCTGAACAAACAACCTTAGTGATTAATACTTCAATTGAAATTCTTCAAATGTAATGCTATTAACACGGCCGTTTTAAGCCGACCGAAAATATTATTCATGACACACTGACAACGGTTCATACACATCTTGGTGTTACTCTGGACCCTAATAAATGCCGGATCTCACTCGTTTTGGCCTCACTTTGTGCCGCAATGAATTGCAGGCCTCAATGGTCTTGACATCATTCTGAACCGCAATGAATTGCGGGCATCAATGGTCTTGGTATCACTATGGGAACAAACGATTTCCGTTTACCATCACCCTGGAGGATAATGGATGATGTGACTCGGTTGTCTTAGTATCAATTTGATTCTTATTGATGCTGGGCCGCACTCACCTTGGCATCATTCTCGACACAATTGAATGACGGATTAGATTCTTTGTTATACCACAATATACCCTAATCGACGATAGGCCTCATTCGCTTTTTAAACACCTGGATTATAAGGAATGACGGATCTCACTCGTATAAGTACAATTATTGAATACAATGGAGGATGAGCTCGCGCATCTTTGTATCACTCTTGATACTAATGACTGTTTGATCTTACTCATTCACAATATTGATGAAACAAATGCCATATATTCATAAGAGTTTTAAACATTTTGTTGCGATGCAAATGGCAACACGTTTTTATAAAATAAAATTTATGTCAGATCTATTTTAGAAAGGTAAATATTGTACATAATAACTTAATTATATAGCAACCTGATTTATTATGACGTTTTTAACTAGGCAAAAGGCAATACAGACGTACTTCTCTCTCTCTCTCTCTCTCTCTCTCTCTCTCTCTCTCTCTCTCTATATATATATATATATATATATATATATATATATATATATATATATATATATATATATCTGTGTGTGTGTGCTCTTTTACGAACGCTCTGTATTTACGTATGTACGGCTCTTGAATCTTTACAGCATAGACCATGAAGCGTTGATTAGTGATATTCCAATGGACATAGTTTATGTGAAATCAGTGAGAATTTTGATCTCATGGTTTACATGGTTGTGGGTATATGTATGGAATTTGGGTCTAAATCTAACTGTAATGACGTCTTAGACTGGGATCCTGAATTTGGCTCTGGCTCATTTAATACTGCCACTCTCCCGACCAGATCTTACAGGAATGGATTCACAAAGAACTGACCATCTCACCAACACCTGCCCGGATCTTACAGGATTGGGTCAACACAAATAATTTATTACACACAAATTCAGAAAAAAATATATGCAATTATTGGGCATGAAAAGATAAATTGCGGACTACAGCCTTTTTCCACCAAGATAAATCAATCTATGTGGAATAAAACAAAAGAGTATTGCACAGTACAAGAGTATTTTAAACTAACAATATTTTAGAATATGGAAACCACGTTTGCTATGGACAACAATACCAGCTAACACAAGCTGTCGGTTTGTTCGACGTAATCCTTGAACGTTTCATACAAATGACCATACGACGAGTTTTTACCTTATTCTATATTATTCATATAATCGAACATTTTGTAGAGCAGGTATTGTTGTCATCGCAACACATCGGTTTCATATTCTAGAAACTTTAGTTAGCTTTTAGCAATATCTTTAGAATGTTACCTATTCACATAGATGATATCTTGGTGTGGAAAAGGCTGTAGTAGCAATATACATGCAAAACCTGATCTTTTTTTTTTTGAAATGTGTGTCTTAAATCCTGAGTTGCCCAAATGTAACTGCTCCGGTGGCCTAGGTGTTGGTGAGAGTCCGCCTCGGAAGCGGTAGGTCGTGGGTTCAATCCTCGGCCATGTAGTACTAAAGACTTACAAAAATGGTACTAACAGCTGCCTGGCTTGGCGCTCAGCATTAAGAGGTTAGTGTTAGGACTGGTCGGTTGGGGTCAGGATAATGTGACTGAGTGGAACATCATGCTACATGTCTGCGGCATGATGCTCCAGTGCTAGACATCACTATAAACTGGCTCATTGCGTTGTTTATCAAACATTTTAAAAAGCTAGGTTAAATTCCTAATATACCAAAGAAACAGACCTATCAAAGTAGGAAAAGGTAGATCGCAACAACAACCAATTCAACACTGGAAATAGCTGAGGTGGTCGGAATAGTGTTACAACTTAATATTTTTTACGCTCAAATTTCCAAGCAATTTTTTTATTTTATTATCTATGAATATTTTCCCGACATAACATACCTTTTTGTTTTGTTCATACCTTTATGACATAAATTGAAAATAAAATAGATCGTATTAATAATTCAGGACAGTGCGAGATGTGAATGAAAATTTACAAGAGGTATAAAACAATCACCAATATATTTTACAAATTTATGAGACATGTTTCCTCTGTTTGCGACCTTACATTGCGAGGATTCGCTAATCTTTGAGAAAAAATATTATTACAAACATATTGTACTAAGTTATTGAGGTTTATGTGTTGTCATTAAATATAGTACACTATTCATCCATGCTAATATTCTCTATAAAATAACGTTGTAATATACATTGGTTGAATGGGATATTGTATGCTACATAAGAACGTTTTAAAATAACCCTTAATCAAGATGATTAAACTCACTCTTCAATATTCTATCTCATTACATTACGGCTGTTGTATTCCTTTTGTCCACGAAGTAAGGGACATAACTTCACAGAGACACGAACGGAGTCGAGTCAAATTTCTTACGTGAATACTAATTTTTATATCTGACGTGTACAAAGAAATTATATTGACCTGAATCAGTTCACAAAGTGCCCGTTCTTATTACTGCATGCATAATTTATGTAGCCAAACACAATCAAGCGTTGTAACGTCAAAGCGCATGACATGTGGTTAAGTGAAGCTTATTTAATGGAGGACTTTATATGTTATTTTTACACCATACATCTTGCTTACATTATATTAGAATATATAAATAACATGCCTGTCACGTCGCGAATCTTATCTTGTATATGTATAGTGGCTGTATTGTGGCTCAATAGCGCCGAACATACAATGTCATTGGCATTGCCGTTTCTGTATATTTTTGAAAACATTAAAGAACGTCTTATTCTTTCTTTTTATGATCTCTTTTTTACAGGGAATATATTTCTGAACTGATATAGATATTTCTGGATTCAATATGTATTTATTATTCATACGTTACCCCAGCGCCAAACTTATAAAACACACTCAAGGTTTCGAGAACCTTTAATATTTGAAATGTTAAGAATAAAATACAAGCATTTTCTTTTTGTTTCCTCATACGAAAATCTAAATTTGAAACACCGAGCTTCTCTACGTTGGTCAAATCAATTAGAAATCCATTGGCAATATGTTGCAAGAAAACAGATAAAATACCAGGTAATAAAAATACATTTGTTTTTCTTTATTTAATACAATCGAAAGCATTTCCTTTGCGGTCGGATGTTCGGAGAATGGTAGCGGCTATAATGTGCTTGAATAAGGCGGCACTTATTGGCAAATTGGCTAAACCTCCCAAGGTAGTAAACGAGAGACCCATGAACATGAAACTCCCACTTTTGTCTGGAAGAAAGCACCTTACCACCATATGTTGATATGCTCCAACCATGACTAAGCCATATGAAGTAAGGTCTCGTTATATGAGGATCTTCACATAGTCATTTCTGACGTTACAAAGGCATAAAGGCTCGTCATTCTTGGCGATTTTAATGCAAAAGTAGGATGTGGTCACGTTCCCTGAGATGTTACAGTAACGGTCTCATTTTGCTCCAGACGTCCGACGAACATAAACAGCTGATCACTAATACAGTGTTCACCTCGCTGCCTATAATCGAACATCATAGATGCACCCTCATTGTAAGCACTGGCGCCTCATCGACAACGTCAATGTCAGGAAGAGGGACAGTCAGGATGTCGGTGTGACCAAGTCCTTGTGCGAAGATGACTACTGGGCAGACAACAGCTTCATCATCACCAATCTCAACAGCCGCATTCTGCCCAAAAGACGCCCACAGGGAAAGAAGGCTCATAAACGACTAAACATCGCCAAACTTAAATGCACAGTACTAAACAGTATCTCGTTAGTGATCTAGAAGAACGTCCGAAATCTATCCCTCTATACTATCAGAATGTGGAGATCGACCCGATGAGATTCAGAGAGCTGGTTTACAGCACAGCCTTGTAAATCCTAGGACCCTCAACCGGAATACATCAAGACTCATTTGATGAGAGCTGCGACGAGATCAAGCAGTTGCTGAATGGGAAACACCGCCTTCTTCAAGACTACCTGGACAACCCCAAGTCCACATCTAGGAAAGATGCGTACAAGAACATACGAAGAACTATCCAGTAGATGCTCCGCCAGTTGCGACACACATAGTGTCATGGTTACTCGCGCTTTATGAGCGTTATTCGTATAATATTGTATAAGCCCCACTTGTCAAAGGGTAAGTGTTATGTCCCACTTTGTCAATGGGTATTGTAAAACATATACTAATAATACTATAACTCACTCCCCTCTGATACTCGTTATCTAAGAGATGACCGCCCACGGTATAATTGCCCGGTTCGCGTATGAGAATAGATATAGTAAACTGAGCAGGTGTATTGAACAAAGAACTCCGAGCCCCCGTAGAGATAAATAAACAATTTAATCAATTACATACACACTTATGAAACTTCCTTTCATTAAGAATACACGCGGTTTAGAAATACAACTGTCACCGAATTACAATAACATTTGGAATAGATTTAAACAACTTGGCCATTGTATTACTGATAGTTTTAAATCATCATAGGATCCAGTGGTACAATCGAAGTCAATGAATTATTCGATTTTCATAACCTGCTATTCACTGTTCAATCCAGTGCTGTTATATATATTTCTTTCTCTGCAGAAAATCTGCACTCGTGGATGTTTCCGCTTGATTCCGGACTTGTCCACTTATCATGAGTACACTGCAATTTCCGTTTCTCCTAATTTCTTTCACCAAAATTTACGTCGCTATTCCCGTAATTTCACAAACTTCCAAACAGCTATTTTCTTCCTTTCACAAGAAAATTAAAACAATCTAAGTCTCTCGTTTCAATGGTTACTGTTGAGACTTTCCATTATTCCTTGTTCGAGCAATCAGATATTTCTATCATTGATAACAACTTTACGGCTAGTAATTAACTACACATGTCCTCAGATGAAGGTACTTACACACATAGTGAATTATACATCGAGGCTTTGAAGTCGCGCCCTATAATTTATACAGCACATAAATTGAATACACTGTCGCTAAATCATCTATGAAATCAAAATTCGGTCAATTTGCATGTATTCTCGTAACCGCTTAACTACTGTAATACATTAAATTCTTAGAAGCTAATCATTATGCAAACCAGATGATAAATTCAAGAATTAACGTAAAACGTCCTATTCATAACCCAGCATAGTGTTTTTAAGACATAAATTAACACTACGTCATTCTTAACTAAGAATTAAGGTATGAATTCCAATTCATAATTCAAAAGCACATTATTAAACAAATGTATCGAATTGAATCAATTATACAAATGTATCAAACGAAATCATGCAGACCTGTAAACTAAGTAAACATCATATAAATTGCATCAACAACATACATGGAATTGTGGCAGTACCTTTATGTTTTTGGTGTTTAACTCAACCGTTGGTTTGGCAGTTTCCGACCACGCTTCCTTAACGAATGTATTTATCTCAAATAACACCCGGAGTCTTAGCGAATTCTATCTCTTGTTCTTTCACAGGAAAAATTCAGACTAACTTTTAATTTCACTAGGCCTTAATTATGTTCTACGAATTTTGGTCTGAAAACACCCCCCTTATTTAATCGTGACCAATCAGAATTAAATGTATTTCCTCCCGATTTCCTCTAAAAGTCACGTACGTCGTGGTAAATATGACACGCTTGGTTTTAAGTAATATAATCCATGCATTTTCTCAATTCTGAAAATTTTCGTGAGAAATGAACTTTAAAATGTCGCCAGTAGTCAGTCGGCTGTTGAATAAACACGGTTTAATTAGTAAAACGGTCGTACTATACTCTACAGACACCCCTTTAACATAACGTGTCATCATAAATCTAACTAATGGCTATCTGGTCACACCAAATGGTTTATTAATAGATCGACTGAAAATTGCCACTTCACTCATAGCTGAGCAACAAAGCTGACAAGATTCAGTTCTACGCAGACCAGCATGACACGATGAACGTCTACAGTGTCCTGAAAGACTTGTATGTACATACATTCTCTAGATTATTTCCGTTTCTCAGCAAACATGGCAACACAATAATTACTGACAAAGAGTAGATTCGTCAACGATAGGCTGAACACATTGACAGCGCCCTGAAGCGCCCTTCATCCATCAATGATGAAGCCAATAGTCGTCTCCCCCAATTACCCATTAAGGAAGCACTGGATGACCCTCCAAACTTCATAGAGACGCAGAAAGTGACACTCTGTTCTCCAGAGCAAGCACTTGGTTCAGACTCCATCCCAGCTGAAGTCTACAAGGAAGGGGGCACAGCCCTGATAGAATGGCTCCACGAACTGTTTTTACTGTTATGTCAGCAAGATACGATCCCCTAGAAATTCAAAGACGTTTCAATAATCCATCTGCATAATCGCAAGGCATGCGAAAACCACCTGGGTATATCTTTCCTCTCAATTACAGAAAATATAAAATCCAGAATTCGACTGAACCTCCTCACCACACACCTTGACCAGGGGCTATTGCCAGAAAGCCAAATCGGATTCCGACAATAGCGTGGGACCATCGACATGATGTTTGCTGCGTAACAGCTACAACAGATATGTGAAGAGCAATACACCAACCTTTTCAAGATCTACACCGACTTGGCAAAAGCCTTTGATAATGTCAGCAGAGAAGGCTTGTTGAAAGTAATGGCCAAGTAAGGATGCCCAATACAATGCATATCCATGCTGCAGCGTTTTCACGATGGCATTGTCCAGGACAATAGGGACATATCAGCCATTTCCAGTAACTAATGGCGTCAAATAGGGTTGTGTTCTGGCACCGACACTGTTCAGTTTGTATTTCTCTGCCGTGCTGTCTAATGTTTTCGGAGACGGAGAGGCTGTAGTCGGTCGTAATAAGGTGCCATACAGATGGAAAACTATTCAATCCCAGGAGGCTGCAAGCAAAAACAATGGTCATGACAGGCACCATCAGGGATTTCTTTATTTCCGATGACAGCGCCTTCAATGATTGCTCAGAAGCCAACATGCAAAGCAGAATTGCCAAGTTCTGCAGCTCCTGCACAAGCTTTTGTCTCACCATCATTACCAAGAAAACTGAAGTCATGTATCAGCTGGCCCCTGGAAAACCCTATGTTGAACCCAACATCACCTTCAACGGCCAAAAACTCAACTTTGTGAACCGCTTCACCTACCTGGTCAGAACAAAGTCACATTACGTAACTATTGACGACGAGGTGAACGTTCGCATTGCTAGAGCCAGCGCAACTTTTGGCAGATTGTATGCCAGCGTCTGGAGTATAAGAGGCATCAGCATGCAGAACAAACGTTAGGTTTGCAGGCAGTTTTTCTCCCCACACTACTTTACACATGCGAAACATAGACTATATATCATCGCCATGCTAGGACGCTATGCCACTTACACACCACAAGTCTCAGGATGTGCATGTGACCAAGTCCTTGTGCGGAGATGACTGCTGGGCAGACCACCTCCTTACCATCATCAAGCTCAACATCCGCATTCAGCTTAAACGAAGCACACAGGAGACGAATGCTCATTAATGCCTAAACATGGTGCTCTGGAAGAACGTCAGAAATCTACACCTCTCGATAACTGATGCTAGTTATATCAGGATTTCATCATTAGAATATTTCTTTTCTTGTGATAACCAAACTTCTTTCTGCGGACGATAAGATATAAATTCTTCGCTAATTTCATTAAATATTATTTATATATCTTACCAATACAATCTGTACTCACTTCTTTTCCGAAAAGTGTCTACCAAACCAGACATAACAAATCGGATTAAGATCTTTAGCACACTCAAATGACTTGATAAAGGCAAATCCAGCTGAGTCAAAATACGGTAAAGTCATGTTTATCGCAAATCTGGTCATCTCATGTGTAGGATGTATAAATCCCTTAAAATATTCATGACATTCAATTATTCCAAGTAAAGTTCCTGCATAAGACGCTGCCATATCACCCGAGATAACATCATTATAATTATATGTATAGTAGTTCACAATCTGCTCTGTCTATATTTGCAGCAACATAGCTAAACGTCTTTCAGAAATTCAATTGGTATTGGCTTCCACGAATTTTTATCTCTAGAAAATTGATAACTACTAACAGAACTGTAAAAATAAAATTATTAGGTAAATGTTCAATGTTGTCAGTCTGCGATACAAATTTTTGCTCAAGATTTTTCAGTTCATCGTGGATTGATTATGAACGATTAATAGCTCCATTATGTAGTTTAAATTGATCATCGTTTACATTAAGAGAACTTGAAGAAAAAAAACGCGGACACACGATCGCTTTAACATATATTTTCAATAAAATCAAATATATCACCGTCATTAAATTGTACGGTAAGATTTCATAGAAATAATGTTTACTGCATTTTATCCACGCATGCCCATGATATGATTTGTAAACTCTAACTGTAATATGTGCAAACTATTATCAATATTTTGATCACGATCCATACAAGTCATCAGACCATGATATGCATGTGCTACGTGATTCTGATCAAAACTGAGTAAAATATCTTCAGATGGTTCTTCATGGTCATTTATTCTTAAACAAAAACTTCAGAATCGTCAAAATATCATATGGCTTTGAATCTGAGTGTTTAATGGGGCTGAACTTTGCAACGCAATGAAAATAAGTCGTGTTCTTCTTTGTTGTTTTTGTTCTTCCACTTTTTGCATTTTTGTTCTTTATGTTGATTATACAGTCACGTAGTTTTTTGCATTGATCTATTCTATTTACGATGTAATTTTATATTGATTTCTATCTGTTTTAGTTTTAAGTTCATAACAAATGTCAACCCAATGTTATCGATTGGAAATATATTTTCCATGGCTTGGTCCCAACATTTGTTTTCTTATATCATAGTTTATACGAACAAGGGCTGTAAATTCATTTGGCTCAGTCTTATCGATTACTTTTGAACCATTTTCAGGAACTCTATTATGTAATTCTTTGACTATTTCTACATCGTTTTAGTCTCTTTAGTAATATGTTTTACTGGTTGAAGCATTAGACCAGTAAGATCTTAAAAAGTCTTGATGTCTCTTCATATTTGCTTGATTGCTTCTTGTCGCTCTCGTGCTAATCTATGTAAGATTCAGCTACCATTATTGATAAAATAATAATTTTTACTCACACACTACAGCGGCAGAATGGGCGCGACCTCCATGAAACATCTGGTGGGTAAACACATCACATATTTGAATATGAAGAAGAAAATTGAAAAATAATAAAGTAATAAAAATAAACTAACACAATTAGAGAAACTCGGTCAGCTAGAGGCTTAGATTTGGTATTATTCACCCTGTATTTGTCTTTCTTGTAGGAAGCTTTCTTTTTCGAACATGACGTTTCATCAAAATGTCTTTTCGCACTCTCTTCTGCTAAGAAATAAAAGAAAACAATATACAACAATATCAACCAGATATTAGGATGACATATTAAGATATATGAATAGGCATGGACGTTTAGTATTGTGTTTTCAAACGCTTCAATTGACATATTGCCTGAACGATACTGTAACGTTATATACTCTGCTGTGCAAAAATATAAATGTCAGCCAACTCGACAATTGACTACGGCAGTCAAGAACAGCGAGAGTATTTACTTAACTTTGAAAATATTCTAAACTCCATATGGCATGATAAGTATTTACCTATCTGTGTATTCACAAGGCAAGGAATATCTTGATTGGTAGTTTATATTTTCTTTTCCAAATATTTTAGATATGGTTGTCCTTATCCAAGCCCATTTTGTATCTCAGAGTTGATACATATTTGAACAAAGACACAATGTAAGCGATTTACAAGAGGCAGACTCAAGGCAAATAGAATATGCATGTCTGACCGTTGTTATTCTCTTAGAAACCTTCATGTAATGCTCTATATTTCGTTTTAAAACATTCATTCTTCAAGTGTATTTTTCGTGTAAAATCTTGTCAGCACAATTGTATTTGCGTCTTTAACTGTAGCGGTAAGAGTTTCCAGATTTTCTTTCTAAAGTTCTCGGAAATTACAATTCTCTTTTTATTTAGAATGTTGTGAAATTGTAAAATTTTGAGTGTCAGTTATTGATCCACTATCGTCAACAAAGTATGAATAGAATTCAAAATCTTGTAATAATAATCATAATTTACTTTTCATTATTTATTTCGTTATAGCATGTAATTAAATCTATAGAGTTTAATATACAAAAAAATCTTTTAAATGCATCTTCGTTCTCTGTGAATCGCACTTAATGCAAAGCGATGTAAGTATTATTTAAGCATCATAATGATTTCCAACTACATATTTGTTTGTTTTTTTTTAGCTATATGGTAAGCGTCAGTACTAGATGAACAATTACAGCTAAATATTATGAATCTTCCATGTACACATAAGTGATTTGTAAATAGTAAGGCACGTCAATACAGGTATGCAAGCATGTAAAAGGCACGTCATGCATGCATGTATGTATTTATGTATGTCCTTGCGTGCGTAATGTATGTATAGACCTTGCAGGTGTAGCTTTGTCCGACTTCTACATTTGTCCTCTCGCTCTGTGTTCCTAATTTCGTCGGATGAGTCGGAAAAACTGCTCAAACGTGAAAATAACCCTTCAACACTTACCTTCCAAAGCAATCTTATTACTGTCCGAAATGTATGATTAAATTAATTCGGTTAGAAAAATATGAAAGTAGTCAGAAAAATATTCCACAACTCTGGTAAAATTGTGTTTACAGATACAAATGGAAAACGACTACAGGAGTTACATAAAAGTTAAAATTAATAATGTCGGTTTCAAAATGGTTCTTTACACTACAAATGAAACATTATTATGGGGTATTATTCTATTTTATTATATATTTCATATATAGGATTTGCTTATACATGTTCTCGATATTTTTTTCTTCTGTTCACATCGTTATTCACTAGGTTAAAATAATCGTTTTCAACTTCATTAGGAGGCGCTCGACAGCTAGTATCACGTGGTGTGTGTAATGTGAAGATGTTTACAGTCACACCATGCGCATTGGAGAATTTCTTGGTTTATGTCTATGTTAGTTTTAAGTACTATGTCTGACATATCTGAGGATATCGTACTTATGCAAATTGTACATAATCTAGGCACACGTCTAACTAAAATGACTGCTACCTTTTGCTAATATACAGTCCTAATTATTTAAAGTACACAATCTTTATCTGTTATTAAAATAAAGAAAATTAATATTCCTGAAATATACAATACAAGCTTCTTGTTGTTACCGTTTACCTATGAAGTTCAGGAAGTGAAAGTGACCAAGCAGAGCTAGCAGTTTTGTGAGAGGGGAACGTGTGAAGTAATGCCAAGCTGTATATGCTACAGCTATATAACACCCATCAATCATACACTAATATAAAAGATTTGTATGTTCTTTGAACAATACGAAAGATAAACAAAGTACTTTTTTAAATAGCCAGCAGAACCAGTAAAGAAATCCGAGAATATATCTTTTTTTTAAATCTTAGCCCTATGCAAAATACAAAACTGCATAGCCCCACAATAGTTGATACATGACTAGTTTGTTTTCCTATGGATGCACAGAGCGCCAAAATGTCATTGTGCCATTTCTTTGCTGTGCATTCAAGCATGTATGTATGTATGTATGTATGTATGTATGTATGTATGTATGTATGTATGTATGTATGTATGTATGTATGTATGTATGTATGTATGTATGTATGTATGTATGCATGTATGTAGATTGTTTAAATATTTCACTGTTTGCTGCTCATTCTAAGACATTAACAAACAATTAGCAACGATTTATCGACCCAGCAATTGGTAGCCAAAGTGAAAGGTCAGTATTTTGTATTTGGGAAATTCTGTGGCGCGAGTGTTTTTCATTTTTCAAGAATTTATATGAAGATGTCACTGAACGACTTGAATACATTTTTGAAATGACAAATCGAGGTAGCTATAGATTTTGTTGGTCATTAAATATAGAGCATTAAAATAAGTAAAAAATTATAAGATTTTGAAAAATGATAATGGCAATAAACCTTTCCGGTGGGTATTAAATTATGCAACAGTGGGATGAAACAACTTCTGTGCACATAAATGACTGTGGCTCCGTAAGTTGATCGTGCACTGCGATTATGATCATTACGCATAAGTGGAAAATGCAACTTATAATACACTCTTTTGAAGAGATGGTGTTCACATTTGTTTTTCCTTTTACGATACGAGTCTCAAATCTGTGTTTTTGTATTTGTTGCTCTAACAAATACCGATACTTCATAATTTTTGTATTGATAATAATCAAGGGAAGAAATGATCGATTACTCAGAATCGATTGATATTGATTCCAGCTCTAGTCCTAATCAAAGTTGTTCACAAACGTTAATACTATGTGCGTTTTTTGCTTTTCTCATATGGATCAATTTCATTATAATCTGCTAAAATGCCACCAATAGTAAAAGAATAGAGCGCATAAGATTTATTTTGGCGACATTTTCAAATGGCACGTACTCAGGCACCTATCATAGATTTTGCCGTAGTTGTCACTACCACGTTTCAGTAGAGTCTACTCTTATTTTCTTGAATCTAATAAAGAAATAAAACTTTATACAAAATATAGTTTGTAAAGAATACATTTATGCGACAATAATATTAATGCATTTCGTACATAAGATATTTAAATTAAATCACAGAAATTTCGTTAATGTATTAGAAAATGTATGTACATGTATTATTGGTGATAAGTATGACTTAGGGTAGTATGTACTTATTCCGGTTGATACATATCACTATAAGAACATCGATTCTCACGACTAATGTTTGTACATAATGACGAATGCAATAACCGCCGCGTCGGACCTTGAAATTATTTATATAGATTTTAATTTTGTAAATAAGAAAGATTATCCCAGACCCAAAATAAACGTTTCAAGGACTTCTCGTCATCGTGGCCAAAGAGTTAACAACGCTGCGCTGGAAACCTTTTCGCCTCGCACTGTTGCGGATTTGAAAACAAATTTCTTAAAAATTATGACTGCAAATACAATACAACAATCAAGATAACAGTTGATAAAATATACTGCAACCTCAAACTAATTTTAAAGTTAAATTTCATTACTCAAGTAGATCTGGAACCATTTGAAAACTAAATATATGTATTTTATATTGGACAAGGATCACTGTGAAACATGGTTTTACAGGGTATACACTATTTTAAACTATGTAATATTTATCTACTATTAAACCATGACATTACATTTCCTCATGCTTGTCCAGAGGCTAAAGCAAAAGTGTTCCTCCTTCAATTATTAAATATTCTAGAAATACAGAATCCTTCGAAGGGACAATATCTAATAAAATTTCCAAGAATTCATTTCTTCCATCTAACTGTTGAGTGTTGAAACGATCCCTGATGTTATTCAGCAGAAACAAGATTTCTAAATTAAATGCTGTGATACATATATAAAAGGTTAATTCTTATCTTTGGCTACTGAGGAAAATCAAAACATACATTCCTCTTCAGTATAGGGTCATCTTTTAAAAAAGTTATATTCAGCCATATCTGGACTACTGTAACGTAATTTGGGGTAATACCTCTAATTCAAACATAACAACACTTATAAGGCTCCAAAAGAGGGCTTGCCATTTAATTCTAGATCAATGTATAGACAATTTTCAGGATGCAATGAATAATATAAAGATTTTAACAATACATGAAAGAATATTTCTTAGAAAAGCCAAATTGATGTATAAAGTATCCAGAAAATCCATTCCTGTCTATCTAAGCAATATCTTTCACCAAAGAGATGCTGATGGTATTCCAAATTTAAGGTCCATAAGAATAAAAAATTACAATATACCAAGGCCAAAGAAGGAATTGTTTAAAAAAAGTTTTCAGTATACTGGTCCAGCAGTATGGAACAACATTCTCAGCAAGATAAGGCAGGCTCCTAGCATTTCTTCATTTCATAATCAATGTCTTAAATGGATAAAATCTTTAGAAAATTGAACAGTGCTAGTACCAAAAAAAATATAAAAAATACTGCCTGCTTGTCTGTTTTTTGGGGTTTTATTTGCATCATTTTCAAAGCTGAATGTTTCAACACAGATTGATATTTTATGTTTCTTATTTGTTTATGTTTTTACAGATGCCTGTGCATGTGTTCCAGGCTTGATACTTTGAAATTTTTAAAATTCCTTAATTATTTAGCATTGAGCCAGACTCTTCACATCATGTTGTATGTATTGTATATATTGTACATAACAGATAGAAGGCCTCAAGGTAGATTAGTTCTGTAACTAATTGTATTACCTTCTCTAAATAAAGTCTTTATTATTATTATTATTATTATTATTATTATTATTATTATTATTATTATTATATATTGTACGTAAGATTGGTGCCATGTTCATTTAGAACAAAGTAGACATTATAAGTCTTTTGGTGAACAACCCTTGTCATAATGTCCATCCATTCAGGGGGATAATGACAAGATTATATTAACATGGTTTTCATGGCAGCCATTTTGGATGTATGACTGGCATAATTTTCATTGTTCACTCATGTATCATAATAAGCATATTTGGAGAAGAGAAGAGAGAACTCATGTAGCTGACAGTCTTTCGAGAGGAGCTAACAGCTAGGAATGTGTGGGGTTTTTGAGAAAAATAACTTTTCATTCAGGAGGACAGCAATAACAAGATCTTTAAAATGGCAGCTGTGACAGCCAAATTTGACATCAGAATAATTTTCATTTAAGACCTACTGGACAACATAACAAGTCTTCTTATAAAACTTCAACATCAATATGACCTTCTGTAACAGTTTAAATATGACCAATAGAGCTAAAGAGAAAATGTTTTAAAACAAATGACAACAAATTAGTCATTTCCGTGATAACCATATCTGATGACCAGATATGAACGAGGATTGGACATCATTTCTGTAAATGTGAAAAGTGTTCAACATGATTAAAAAATGATCCTTTCTTTCAGATTTGCTAAATTTCTATTAAACAGGCTTTAATATGCTCGTAGCAGGCGCTATAATTTTTGAAATATCAACATTTTTTCCTCAAAAGCTTAGACGCTCTTCAAGTCATGATGCCCTCAACCATTGATGCCATTAATCCAAATATTTTAAAGTTCAATTGTGCTATCAGTACTCTCAGAAAAGAATTCATTTAAAGTTTTCCCTATCTTTAGTAAAACTGGCAATATCTAATTGGATTCAAAACCAAAATGTTTCTGTCAAATTTGGTTAAACTGTGCTAAGGAGTTTCTGACAAGTTGTGTAGTTAGTTTATATTATAAGTTGCAAGGAAGACAAATAGCGAATCCATACCAAACTGAAAGCCGTCTATGCCAGGATAATTTCTGTCAAATGTTTAGGAATCCTGTTCAGCAGATTTTCAGAAGACATCGTTCAGAATACACTGAACCGTTTTTAAAAGCCAGGACTCTGGAATAGTCACTGTATAATCATGTTTAAATTGGTTCGATGGTTTTTAAAGGTTGTAAACGAATACAGACTATAGAAATACTAATTGTTGGTCATAGGAAAAGGTCCATTGGGTTATCTCCCCTTATATTGGCCCATTTACAAATATTTTTCATTTCTAAAGTTTAGTATTTATTAAGCAGGGATATATTATATTGAATAATTTATACAAACAGATGTAATGAAGATCCAACAGTTGCGTTAGATTCCTAAAAATAAATATGGGGTCGGGAAAAGGGTACATACATTCCTCAGCAGACTGATGATGCATGTGACTTGTTATAGCTTTCAGTGTTTGTCCTAATTAAAACTGAAGCTATAAATATGTTTCCAGGCACTATTAAGAGTTACAGACTTTGTTAGGTTTCATGAAATTAAGTGGGACCATGTTTTCTGAAAATGGACAAAAATGCATTTTGAGAATTGCCCAACCCACACTCATTTCATGTCCTGAAATTACGCCAATCTGCATCACAGAGACAGTTTAGACTTAATTTTTATCATTCTTTGATGCATCTCTATTAACAAATAGCTTGATTTACTTACAAAAACTGGTATTTCAATTTTCATGTCTTATATCTACAAATAGGTTAGTTCTCAAGACGTATCGGTCCTATTAAACAAAGTAAAGACGCGCATTATGAATTACGTTAACTATTAGATTATGCACAATATTTGCTTTGTCTATGATTGCTACTTTTTAAAATTATTTTTTTGACTCAGTACCACGATAGAAACGTTTTTAAACTTACAATATCACTTTGACTTTGTCGGGCTGCGTACGCCTTTCTTAAAAACAACTTAAAGGCTTGTTAAGTTTATCAACCTATGTTTCGGTAATCAGTTACATGCACAGTTTATGAAATTGTAATTATGTTGAAAACTAGTTCTACCGTTTGGTTAATTTATTCGTCAATACAATATACAATATGCAGTTTTCGATACATTTTTAAATAATGACTTCGCACGACTCTCTCAGGATTTGTGAGGCTTTGTGTGGCATTGTCGAGCTTGGTATGAATTTGTTAGGCGTTGTATAATTTGGTCATATGGAAATATTTCATTTTCTTTCAATAATCATTCGATTGAAACATTTATCAAATAATAAACAGTTTGCATACGATTTTCCTATTATTTAAAATCGAGCTTTACAGTCAAATTGTATTGGTTATTTAATTCGGCATAATCATGTTCAAAACTAATCCTTGAGTTGGTTAATTTATTCGTCAACATAATTTACAATATAAATACACTTGTCATGTATAGTCTTTATGACTGTCAGCCTTTGTGAAGCTTAAGATCATCATTTTCCGAATGCGTGATGGGAAGTGGGCTGTCAACGTTGAGGACCAGTGGAGGTAAACTTTAGGTCCTTATATGTAAGAAGTGTATCCAGATATTTAAGTTTGTTTGTATTTGTTGTTGATGTCTTATTGCTTAAATAACGGCGTGATGTAGCATGTGCCCACATCAACTGACAGGGTAAGATAGGCCAAATTTGCACCACAAACTTGGCTTTATTGCGCCGGGAGATCAGTGTCCAAGATGTGTAGTCGAAAATACACGAGCGTTGAATGTAATAAACTTCTCAGCTTGAGTACTTTCTCAACGCAATATCACACTCTTCAACATTTATCTGAAAGGTCCTGTGTTAAATGTAGTATGTCAACATTATGTCAGCAAAACACAGCAAATAAAGGCATCAAGCGTGTACCTTTGAATTAGTTTCATACAACTCCACTAATCATCACCTCAAATCAGAATTTGATTGGTTGGTCGGCAAAGCAACGAGGAGACAGAGTTTGCCCATTTAATAAACTCCACAGCTTGTGTAAGTAGCCAGCTCAAACGTTTGTTCTGAAAAAAAAGGTTTTTTTCCATTCTTGTATCGGATATAGTATATGAATGGCACGTACAACAAAAACAAACGGTCTAAAACAGGTTAATGACGTCATCCAAACGTAGCTTGTAAACATCAGAGTACAGAATATATTATTATGTCATTTCCTTCAACGCTGAGATATTTGGTGATAGCTGGATCAGCTTTAGCATGCTTATACTGTAAGGGCCAATATATGCTGTGTTGTGCACACTTGGGCTAGTCGAAAATATTAATTTTCAAGCAAATGTGTTCTTAACAGGTAATCGACTTTGTTCGGTTTTCTTTTGAGGTTTATGGTACAGAAACAAAAATAGATTCTTTAGCGAATATGCAAGTGGAGCAAAGTGCATTTCACGAGGACGTTCTACATTAGCTGACCATTCTGGTCCGATGGTAGGATTCGAGCCGGCGTTTAGTTTCTATCGCACACTAACTACTGAACCACCTCTGCTCTAAAAGCTTAATAGATCTAAATCAGTTGTGCTTATATATTGACAGAATTTTCCGACAGTACTTTTATTTGCTGCACGGATTTGAGACTGAAGTTGTGATTCACTTTTTATCGGCAATTTTGGTGTTTGAGGATGCTCTGTACTTTTGAAAACAGTCTTTTAACTTGACCGCATATACTTCTGTGACATTTCAACAAACATTTCAAATATATATATATATATATATATATATATATATATATATATATATATATATATATATATATATATATATATATATATATATATATATATATATATATATATATATATATATATATATAGTTTGCGTCAAAACATTTTTTATTGGCTTGCAGAGATCCATTGCCTTTACAAATCAGTTTTTATTCTAAAGGTAAGAATCGGTAAATCCTATATTTTGCATTCGAGGCTTTGGAGACTTCATGACTGCACATTATTGCCCAGTTGGTATGAAATCAAAACTTAAACCGCCGACTTAACATAATGACTAATTTAAGTTTTTGATTTGAAGCGTTCGATTTTTTGAGTCAAAATGCAATTTAAGCCATTTATTATAAACATGTTGTTGAATATTTAAAATTCCTTACAGATGAAGCCTATAATGTCTCTACAAATAAATTAGTATCGTCAAACATCATATGCATATTACGGAGACATTACATTTACACAACTTATCACTGTTATGGAAACAGTATCCAACAACAATTTAGCTTTATTATGGAATCTTATCTTTACACAGCTTATCTATATTTATCATTAAGACAATGTATTAGTTTCCAAGTGCTGGGATATCACGTAATAGAAAAACAATGTCATGCAAGTAAGGTTATATAAACAAGGTTATAAGACATTAAATGCATTTCTGTAAAAAGCGTAAGTAAAACGTTTAGTTACACTCTAGACATAGGAGACTTTAACATTTTCCAAATCTAATTTAAATCGATAACCCTGTATGATACGTACAGCTAACGGATTTTGATAATGGTTCTCTATTCACTGTCATGTTCTTTTCATAGTCAGAGCGTCGCTCTATTAAGGCAAAACAACAGATTTGATTCATAGTGTTTTATGATCTGTTTTCTTATAATTATATGGTATTTTAATCGAGAGAACACATTTCAAAATTTCATACATCAATACAGAAATTTCATACATTAATACAGAAATTTCATACATTAATACAGAAATTTCATACATTAATACATAAATTTCATACATTAATACAGAAATTTCATACATTCATACATAAATTTCATACATTAATACAGAACTTGTATACATCAATACAGAATGTTCATAAATTAAAACATACATACAATGATGAATGTTTATGGTACTGTTATGTTTTAACATCAAGATGTCCAAGTAAAAGTTTTGTATGGATACCTTTAACAAGAATCTTACTGAAAGCTTTAACAAAGTTATCTTTATCTATTTGAACCCAAATCTCAAGTGTTAGATTCCTCACTAAAACGTTAATTAAGACGCCAGACATTTAGTGATATTATACTCATTCATTGAGTATACGTACAGAAAGTAGTTCAGGTGAGTTTGGCTTAACATGAAAATAAATGGGTTTATGTATGCATGAACTCGAAGGATTCCAAATAGTCTATTAAAATATTCCAGGCATGGTAACTTCATATTTTCCTATACTTTCTCAGGGTATATAGAACGTAAGTATGGTTTGTTCAAAAGGGTGCATAGCTCTTTCAAAATACTGTCGATACAAGTTCACCGTGTCATATTATATGTTACCTTACTGCATTCAACTGAAAGTATAACGGTTAATCATTCTTACACATCGTTAATACAATGAATCAACATGTAAAGTATTTCATTATGACCATCAACTTTATCAAGTATAATTGAAATCCACTGAAAACCAAGAGTCTAGTTGTGTTCATATAATTTATCGCAGGAAGATAAACGGACAGACGAACACGTGGACTGAATATTAGACACGATGCGACGACTTTGAAGTATATATTAATTAACGTATTCTGTAGATCATTTATATCACTGAACGATGGCAAGAAAATTCGATGAAACCGTTCCCTGGAGATGAATATTATATTCAAGTTTGCTATGACTTTACGTCACCTTAT
Organism: Unio pictorum; assembly: GCA_030141615.1. NCBI lineage: Eukaryota > Metazoa > Mollusca > Bivalvia > Unionida > Unionidae > Unio > Unio pictorum. The sequence goes on from JARLTB010000610.1 coordinate 774,551, forward strand.
GATACTTATGCCAATTTTGTTTTCTCTTTTTCTCCAGGGACGACTGTTAACTATGAAAGCAATCGTGAAATTGTAAATTATACATTCGGTTTGTATCATATTTTTGCATTTTAACTAAATCATTTTCACATAAATGGTTACGTTCGCTTGCTTCAATGTTGTAAATTAATGATCCAGTCAATTAAATAACACAAAAACTACATTTTGTGGACAAATGAAACGCTAAAAATTATATAGATGATATTTCGTTCAGCGTTAGTAATAATCAGCAAAGGGAATAATATACGTGCGCAATATTAAAAGCTTGAAACGTACTCAACAGATCGTCATCATTGTCATGCCTTATTAACTTAAACAAATTTAAAATGAATTAGAAGGTACTACTAATTACGAAGTAAAATGAAAAATTAAAGCTAATATGTCCAACAATATAACAGGTTATAAATGAATCATTTTTCCATTTTATTTCTGCAAATAAATATGATAATACTTGCGTCTGCGCGCGTGAGTGGAGGGCGAGGGGCCCCGAAAAGTACATTTCAATTAACTAAGAGTCGTACTTATTTAAAAAAATATGGTAGCAATTATGAAGCAATTCTTCTTGACTATATATATATATATATATATATATATATATATATATATATATATATATATATATATATATATATATATATATATACGTGTGTGTGTGTGTGTGTGTGTGTGTTTATGTTCTGCACAGGAACATTTATACAGGTATAATCACAAAATTATTTGTGAATATATGAGAAGGTGACGGAGAATGTATTGTTTAAATATATTTTTAAACACTCAAAATCGAGATTTCAATTGCGCTTTTGTGTTAATTACCCCCCACCCCCGCCCAAGCACTAGGCTACTTTTCATAGCGGGTCTTGCAAAACATTAGGAAGCGAATGTTTGCGATATATTTTTTCAATACAACATCAATTTCACATCTGCTATCTGTCATTGTTGACAATCTTTATGTTTTATAGGTGACTTCACGAACGTGGCACGCTCGATCAATCACATTTATTGGATATTCACCAGTGCTTGATTGGTCTCTTTCGTCAAGTCGGATATCAAGTTGATCACAATAATATATCCTGGAAGATTATTTTGCCAGGATACGTAGTCCATGGAACTCCTTGGAAATTTTTCAGAGAAGCAGCAATATCTTCCCCTATCTTTGTACCAGACAAAATAAATATGTATTTGCTTCTACTACATTTCACTCGCGTGCTTGTAAGCACACGCATTTTATTTTTAGTTTATTAGTATTGTTAATCCACTTGTGAGTGTGGATGCGATGTATCGAACAAAATATAAAACCATATTAATTATTATATTTGTACAACATGAATGTCGATGATTTCTCATCGACACGAACGCAAGGGCCACTCACGCATTATGCAGCGCTACCAATTTATATCAGAGCAATCATCATATGCCCATTCGGGTAGATCTGGTATGACGCAACTGTAGGTCAATCAAATAATGACATGGCTCAAATGTTACGATGTTACGTAAAGATTTTATTGACGATACGAGGTCGTCAGATGAAGACGGTAATGATATTATTTATTTTATAACCGATATTGATGAAGCACGTCGATAGTGTTATGAATATTTTATAGTACACGACGATGTGATGCTGCTCAAACAATAAAATCCAGATCGGATATTTTCTAGAGGCAGGGACGAAACACTGATGTGATTTATGTTACTCAGCGATATACACAAATATCTAAAGATATCTGGGATAACATCAATCTTCTAGTAGTGTTTAATGGAGTCGATACACACACTGTGGGAAACATTTATCAGACAAGATGTTCAGGGGACACGAATATGATTAAATTCAAAAACTTATTTTCAAAAGCGTAAGATACCCACACGGTTTTACGACATTAATTTACATAATCCTCGGTCGAGATATCTCATATTTTCTCGATAAAAAGCTTGGTTGAGAGACAAAGCAGCAGGAAAGGTGACGACACAAATTGTATCCAATTAATTAAACAAACACGCATGAAAGAAACGAAAACACAAACGTCAAATATAAAATAAAAAGAGCTAATAATCGTAGATAAACCTTAGTCGGGTAAAAGTTCAGGCCCAGCTTTATTGTCCTTCTATTTTTGCGATAGAAAATATTTTCCTAAAAAGTGCAGGGTTCACCATCACTGCTGCTACTGTGTTTCTATGTTTATATCATTAGTATTGCAATACCTAACCCAAAAATCCATTATAATTGGCACTATTAAGAACTACATTCCTTTTCCAATAGTAATACTAATATTGATGATGTTAAAATATGGAACTAAGTCACAAAAGGAGGAGGCAGTTTACTATGTTGTGATACTTTAATGAAATTGTGAATGGAGTTTCGTATGCACAAATATTGTCCAATTACTGTATGGAGATTATTTGATGTTACACATTGAGACATCAGATTATGTTTGACCTATGAGAACTTGGCATATTTGATCATGTCATGTTTATTTATTACTGAATACATGTACTACGTGTGATTATTTTTTCCACTCATGAACATATATACCACGCACCCACCATTGGTTTAGACGGCCATCTGCATCTCGTTTAATAATGTACTCTGTGTTTTATACTAATTGTGAGTATATATAACTCTATTTCGGTCCTTGTAATGTCACCCTGTTGTCGTGAGTATGAATGTGTTCGACAAGGAATTCATCTAAAAACGTTAACAGTTCTCCAAGCTCTGGTTCATCAACAATAAGTGGAATGAATTTCGCATGTTTGGCAGTTAATGTGCATTATTCATTTCCATGTTTGACCATGTATGTGCCGTGCTGAAATATCTCATGAATAGTGTAAGAAAAAAATTGATCTTGCCTTCCATTTATTTTTATCTACATCTGCATGAAACACATATTATAGATTCTGCACCAAATGAATCGGGTGCTACTTTCATTTTTGAGTATTTCTAAATAAAGCCCGTAGTATACTAAAATTGCATCAATATAATATTTTCTATTTTTCTCTTAAATTACAGATGGAATAAACTCTCAAAAGATATTTTTACTAAAATTTTACTTTTCATTATTAACCATTTATGGACCACCAAACCCGAATATACTATTTTATTTCGTCACCAATTTATAGACTGGTTCACAGTACTTACAAATAATTAGCACCGTGTATCCTATAGCCATATTAAATATGTTTTGAAAAATGATGTATTTTTCTCATTGATATTAGAGCGTACTTGAAGGAAAGAATTAGCCATGATTGTGCAAGAATAATAGTGTAATGGCATTTTATGTGATACCAGTGTATATAGTTCAATTGAATCCGCATTACGTGTGGCTGTGTTGTATTTTACCTTTTAGTGGCTTATTCTTGTTAATAAAATATTTTTTTCTGCATTTGTATATTCGTTTTGCCTTTCTATGGCATTAATGGTACTTAAAAGGAACGCAACCAAGCTGACATTAGCAAGTATGACATAACAGAGTATCACATTACATGATGCCTTGTTTTTGCATCCCACACAAGTCATATTGTGTCACTGGCTAAAATACAAGTTTTAAATGTTTCAAATTTCAAAACTGCATTTTCTTTCTTGCTGAATCTCACAGAAATAAGACGCAGTGCATATTTATTCATACCAATCAAACCAAACAAATATGTGTGCCACATGAAAGTACAAAATGATAAGAGACCATTGCCCTGTTGTGACTAAGACAAATACACAATCCCATGAAGCATCAAGAAATGCTGACATTCCAAAATTTATTAAAACTATCAACACATGAGCTTCATCAACCCCAAATCATAACAAAAAGGTATAAAAGCCAAAGAAAAGTTCTATAAGATTTATTATACAGAGGAGTAAATGAGTGCTACATTTTAGTATAAAACTATTGGGAAAGGTGAGGAAGCAAAGAATAGACAGAGTAATTTCTTCAAGCATGGTAATGTTCCCCACAACAAGGGGAAAAGTGCATCAATGCAAAAAACATAGCCTCTTGAGATCTGATAAAGCACAACAAGACACAAATTTGAAAAAGCTATCCAAATTTCCTATAATACTGACATTGATGTTGGAGATGGAAAGCCTGCTGACAACCTGCTGTAGCCCATGCCATGAGGTAAGCTGGAGGTGGAGAAATAAGTGGAAAACGTTGCGATAATAAGGCATGCCAATGTCTATATGTAATATTCGGACATTGATATAACTTATCATTAGCTACTTGATAACGTTAATGAATAGAATTTAATTGCATAGTAACGTTGTTTAATTCATAAATTACTTACCTTGATCCAAACCTCATAAAAAGTTAAGAAAAAACCTCAAAATCAATACTTAGGACACTAACTACTACAAGTAGTGTTAAATTCTTTACTTTTCAAATAAAAAAGCAAATGCAATGCATACATTTTTGAAACAGAGAAATAAAGGGCTGAGAACTATTATTTAAAGTGTAAATATCTCTGCCCTCCTCTCAACAAAAGGTATGCAGAAAAGTTCCAATACTGTTTGCCAAAATATTGAATGTACCAATATGAGAAACAAGACAGAACATAGAAAAGATGTCAAGGATTTTAATTATATGAAAGGAAATGAGACAGACATAACTGATATTCATTTTGACTCAACATATAATAATGCAACTTACAGGAGAGTAGGTAGAACACCCTTTTAATCAGCTAGCAAGTGCACACACATTCTAGTTGAAGAAACTACTCCTGAGAAAATGGTAATTAATGTTACTACAAAGAACAAACTATGCACATTGTATAAAATGCATGCATCTGATGATGAAGCCCAATTGTACCAGTACTCAGCAAATACAAGTTTACAAACAAATATTGGAGAGAATAAACATTTTGTAAGCAGGGGCTAATACATTTGAAGAAAATAGACAATCTAGAGGTACGCAACATTACAACTGTTCCATAAACTGCTAGCCTGCACATTATGAGAGAAAGGAATAACTGAAACAGTCCCTGTAAATCATATTTGATACATGCCATCTGGCTCAGAATCATAGAATGTTCAGTAAAGGTAAGATAATATTTTAAAAAAACTGAAGGAAAAGATGCAGAACAACTTTGCACTTAACTAAGAGATGCCAGGTTGAGTTTGAAAAATCATTAAAAAATATGTACTCCAAAATTAATAACTAATTTATCTTATGCAACAGTTGCAATAGTTAAGTGTTATCAAGGTGATCATCGTCTTTGTCATAAGCAGTCTAATGAGTCTATTCTTTTTTCCAAATCCTGAGCCATCTATTGCCCCTGTAGAGTGTATACAACCTTTCCCATATGTGTTTTGCATAGATTTTTGTTCTCCAAAGTTACATAATAAAAGACCATTATGATTGTCATATGCAAAAACCACCAAAATGATAGCCTGGATGCACGTGGTAACCATGGAAACATGAAGCTCCTATTATTGTATAGGTCGCATATAGGACTCACGGTACTAATTTAACTCCCATAGTAATCATATGGAAACACCATCATATTCAAAATTCAATAACTTAATATTTCGGGGTGCTAATGATCAGACCTATATTTCTGCGTGCACACTAACCTTTTTGCAAGCTTCTCTGTGTGGAGAACACCATAGGAGCCGCCGCAGTTTTTTTATTATCTACATGTACATGAAACACATGTTATAGATCCTGCACAAAATGAATCGGGTGTTGCTTTCATTTATCCTAAAAAAAGCCTGTCAAAATACTATATTTAGAGCAATATATATATTCTATTATTTCTTCACCCATTTTTAGACTGGTTCACATTTCTTCCATATAATTAGTTCCGTGTGTCCTGAAGGCATCTCTACTTTTTCTTGTATTATTTCGCCAGTTTGCTGCGGATAGGCTTATTATAGTTTTTAATGTTATCGTTAATATCTCCGTTAATATCTCCGTTAACGAACTAGATGTTATGAGTGAATATTTGGTTCGATGTTGTTAAAGTGCAAATTAGAATTATCCTCGATCATCCATTTCTAAAAAAAATCGTTTTAAGTTCTTAATATCCCACATATTTGATTCTACGTATACAATATTAAGGTTATTGACTAATTATTAAATACATTGAGCATTAGGACATACGTCGCATAAACCCCGAGCTTACCAAAAAAGCTAGTATACAGAGATACAGCCTGTCACCAAAATCATCATACTGAAATAACCTTCTATGACAGTATTACATACAAGAAACACTTTTCATAGCGGTAAAACGTCGTACATAATGTGAACAGTAAATGTGTTATACAGCAGTAAAGGCTGATATTATCTTTGTAAGGAAAGAAGCGAAACTATTTAGTTTATAATATATTATACTAATAAAGAGACGTGCGGGCACTATAATATTCCTCGAAAGTAATAATGAACACATAAGTGATTTAGTGGCATCAACTGAAATATATTTGCGAATGGAGCTGATACGTCTCAGCTCAAGATATCAAGTCTTGCATATGTTCATAACATGTTGGTGCAATGTGAGAGTACTCTCTAGAGTAACACCTAGTTTTTGTACTGACTGACTGAATTTAATGTTTGTGTTGTTGATCTTTATTGTTTAAGGTAAAGGATGGGAATCAGAAAGTATTTATGTTGTGATCCGAATGGCCTTAATTTTATCATCATTCATCAGCAGCTTGTTATTGTCATCCATAATTTCACATCAGAAATGTACTTCTCTACTCCTTGGGTGGTATAATCAACTTCAGCTCGATGGCTAGACTTATATATTTGGGTGTCATCAGCGTACAATTGGTGTGACACTGGGTGATGGGCTATGACACTTGAAAGAGAAAGTGTACAGAATGACGAAAACAGGTCCAAGAACAGATCCATCTGGAACACTACAACATAGATCAACTGGGCTGGAGTGTATTCCATTTGCAGATACATTCTGTGTCCTTTTGACTACGTATGACTTGAACCACTGTAAGGCTGTATTGTGAATGCCAAATACATGCTGGAGACGGTGAAGTAATATATCTTGGTCTTTTGTGTCAAATGCTGCAGACAGATCAAGGACGGTGAGGACTGTAATCGTACCGCTATCCAAAGCAGAGAGAATGTCATTAAAACCGTCAGAAGATTAATTTCAGTACTGTGGCAAGGGCGATATGCTGACCTTACATTACTAAAAAGACTATTTGAATTTAATTAAATATATTATATTGGATATAAGCACTCAATCAGCATTGCTGTTTGAATTTGATCAAGTTCACAAGACTTTGGCGCACTCTTCATCGCGATTGTTCGTTCTAAATCCATAGAGACAGGTTCAAATGCTCCTAATGGTTGTTGCTGAAATTCTGTATTGTAACTGTATGGTGACGACGATTGATATGCAATTGTGTTGTCAGGCCTATCTCTAATGGTTTGTACATTGTCACGGAGGAAATTTGCAAATAGGCCTAGAAGGTCCACTAGAGATAACGTAGTTGGAAGTGATGTACATTTGTTCTTTGACATTAGTTTGTTAGGTGTCTCAAATAGCTCTTTGTAGTTGGAAATCTCCGTGATTTTGATATATTCAAACCGGTTTAATGTGACCAAGCAGAGTTCTCAAAATTGATATTCGTCATTGTTATGGCATAACTGTCTTGATATTGGTTTAACATGACTTGAAGAGTCCTCATAATTAATATACATCATTGTTAAGTCATAACTGTATTGCTATTAGTTTAATGGGACCAGGTAGAGTCTTTAGAATTCATATACATTATTTTTATATCATAACTTTATTGATATTGCTTTTCTTTGGCCATTTAGAGTCCTCATAACTGATATACGTCTTTCTTATGTCGTCACTGTATTGATATTGGTTTATCGTAACCAGGTAATGTCCTCAGACTTAGCATGTCATAATTATCTTGATTGGTTTGTATTTGGGATATTTACCTCTATATGGGAGAGAAAAATGATTCAATCCACACTGTTCATTGTTGGATAATAAAAGGAATGAAGCTTCAAGTAGTTATTTCATTATGTTTTTTTTAATTTTAATTGTGTTGGATTATACCTAAATTTGATTGCATTTTGTCTGGAAATCTCCATATAAAAGGATATATGATTATAGATTTCAGACTCTACTCTATCATATTATAGTATAAACCCACCCACCAGAATCTCCTTACACTCGTTCTTCGTCCTTCTTAACGTACTACCCAATAAATTGTAATCATAATAATCATTATATATTTGTGTTTCATTTAGATACATATACATACATATTTATATACATTTATTTCAAAACGTATTCTAAAAATATTATCCTCTGGCTGACTGCGTTATGTTGCATGTTTTAGAGTTATTCCCCTTCAACAATTTTGAAGATATTATTTTCACATTGTTTGGGTAGATATGGTAAGATATTAAACGTAACTGCCATGTACAATTTATATAATCTTAGTTTGAATATATATGGTTGGATATTAAATGTAACTGCCATATACAATTTATATAAGCTTTGTTTGAATAGATATTTTCGGATATTAAATGTAACTGCCATGTACAATTTATATAATCTTAGTTTGAATTAAGCTAAAATTTGTTTATTATTTACATAGTAATTGATTCCAATTCATGATGTCTTTTTAGATTAAAATTGGATGATAAGTTTGGGTTTGTTTTTATACACGAATTTAGCATTATGTACAAAGATTATTGTATATACCTGTGATTAGTTTCTGTCCATTTGTTACAGTACGATGCACATTTGGTTATCCGAAGCAGGCCAATAAAGGAATACAAGTATTTTAAAGACTATATAAACAAGTCGTGCACCATATGTACAGTTTCCACGATGACGTCGTCTGCGGAGACATTTCATCATCATCCACATTGTTAAATAACTCAGAGGGCACATTATCACGTAACGAGTTCAAAGAGATATACACACACATACGCACGCACGCACGCACGCACGCACGCACGCACGCACGCACACACACACACACACACACACACACACACACACACACACACATACATACATACATACATACATACATACATACATACATACATACATACATACATACATACATACATACATACATACATAAATACATCAAAGACGTGATATGGAATGCAGTATGGGATTGATACATGCAGTCAGATATATATATATATATATATATATATATATATATATATATATATATATATATATATATATATATATATATATATATATATATATATATATATATATATATATATATATATATTCTTAAGCTAGCTGCATAAAAGTCATATATATATTTCCATTAGAGGAAGAAAAAATGTAAAGAAAAAATAGTTGCAATTATATTTGATCTGTTTCCAAATGGCTGCTTTCTCGTTTTTGTCTTTTATGATATGTTCCGAATATGCTAGATCAATAAGCCTATTCGAATATCTGTTTATTTATTTATTGGTTTCGGAGTGTCAGTATATATCAGTCATAAATGCAATACCGGTATTCATGCCTCTTACAAAGTTACGTCTGTCTAGGTGATCGTAAATGAAAGTAATGTCAATCTGATATCAGGCATATAGGCAGGAATTACACTCTTGTTATGACTACGTTCCCGAATGAAAGGGTATTACAACATGGAGTTATCAATAATAGCTTTACCTTATTGTCTTTTGTCTGCCTTATGCTAATGAAAATGATGCAAATCGAACATTCATTATGGCAGATACAGTGACAGATACAGTGCCCAGCTTGTAAATCTTGCTTTGGTTATAAGAGCTGAAGGGAATGTAATTTTGTTATAACGTTTTCTCCACATTTGCGTGATTTAAAGTCTAGTAGGTCAAGAAAGTGGCGCTGATTTGACAAATGATATGGTCAACCAAGCGCAGTCTTAAAACTCTTTACTATATTGGACTGTCAACGTGAAGTGTTTAATAAATAACTTTTGACGTACAAAATGAAAATCGATTGAGGTGATATCCAATATGGTTACCACAGTGGTCATCTTGAATGTAAGACTATCGCTTGATAGCTGGTCATATTGACCTTCAAGTACTAAAGCACGCATTAGGGGTCTCTTTTAAGTGGTGCTGGGCAGCATTATATTCATCTAGAGGTCATTATTATGCCTTTCTTTATCAGAAATACTATAAACTATGGCTTGGGGCCCCGAGTGGCCGAGTGGTCTAAAGCGATGTCCGTTACAGATCACTGCCATCTCACTTCTGTCTGCGTGGGTTCGAGTCTAAGATTCGGCTAATGTAGTTATGTGAGAAAGCTTGTCAGTAGCTTCTCGTGGGTCGGTGGTTCTTTCCGGGGTTTTCCGGTTTCTTCCTCCACCATTAATACTGGCCGCCATGTATAGCCTACATTGTGCTTAAAAATGGCGTTAAACCATAAAAAACAAAACAAAAAACACAACATAAACTATCGCATTAAATTGGTGAAATATTTACAACTGCCAAATAAGGGAAGGTCTCATTTTATATTTACACTGTCTCTGAGGGATCTCTTATGTTCACAAGATTACCTTATATTGAAAATTACCTATTGCTGAAATATTGTAGAATTAATATAAATTACTTAGCATTGTACACCACCACTCCATAAGGATAACACATGAAGCATGCGAACATATTCCATAGGCAAACATAGCAAGATAGTGACGACGCCAATCAGGAAAAGGATCCATCTTAGATGCATTCGATTTAATGTGCTGTTTGACTAAATTGTATATCAAATCCATCACTGTAATACCTATCTGTATTATTGAAATATGGTGTATATACTTTCTGTAGTATTACGATATGTGTTCTAGACACAAAATGATATTCCTCATATTTACTATTGCTGTACATTTACATCATATATCATTGTAATACATTTGATATCCCTCTGATGTGCTGTCTGGACCAAAGGAAAAAAGCTTTACATCATATATCATTATAATACATTTTATATTTCTTCGATACGTTTTTGGGACATAAGGTAATATTCTGTATCCGACATATTGTTGTAGTACATTTGTATTATCCTTCTCATATGTTATCGGGACAAAAGGGAACGGGCTTTACAAAACTCATGCCATTGCAATACATTTGTATTATCATCTTTATATGCTATCTGAAAAAGGGAAATGGCTTTGCAAAGCGCACACCATTGTAATACGTTTCGTATCATTCTGATATGCTATCGTGGCAAAATTGAATAAACTGTCAACTAATCATACAGGTGTACTACGATTGTTCAGACATATAACCCTAAATATAACTATACACAGAAGTAAGGAATCTTTCCTAATACAAGACCGATATATACCTGTACATGAAATACAACACATTATAATGATTCTGTCTTAATATACGACAACGATGTATATATGTGTATTAAATATAAAATATCGTAAGGATTTATTCATATCAGACAAAGATATATCATTGTTACAGGAAATATGAAATATAATAAGAATTCAATACTAATATGAGTTCGATATATCCCTGTAAATGAAATATAAAAGAACATGAAAAATATATACTATTATTAAAAAAGATAACATCCTAGTATATGAAAGAATTCTATAATAATAATTATATAACTCTATAATAAATATTTCTGTACATGAAATATAAAATATAATAAGGATTGTGTACTAATATATGAGAGAGAGTGAGAGAGAGAGAGAGGAGAGAGAGAGAGGAGAGAGAGAGAGAGAGAGAGAGAGAGAGAGAGAGAGAGAGAGATATCACAGTATGTGAAGTAGGTGAAATATACAATATTGTATGACACATATACTGCGAATAAGACTGACAGATAATATCGCAGTATATGAAAGGTAAAATATCGTTCGGATTCTATACAAATCAAAGTCATTCTTCATGTCTTCACTTCAAATTGTTTGATATATATCAGTTTAATGAAACAAGATGCAATCAACGCCAGAAAAATTAAATTTTATTAGTATAAATGATATAGTGATATTAATATACAGTTGAAATAATATTAATAAAAGCACAACATTAATTATGTGAATAGTACGGTCAGTATAACAAAATATACTCATACACTTCATAACTGTATGAAAGACAAAGACCAAGTTTTAATATCATAAACTCATACACTTCATAACTGTATGAAAGACAGAGACCAAGTTTTAATATCATAATCATACACTTCATAACTGTATGAAAGACATAGACCAAGTTTTTATATCATAAACTCATACACTTCATAACTTAACTGTATGAAAGACAAAGACCAAGTTTTAATATCATAAACTCATACACTTCATAACTGTATGAAGGACAAAGACCAAGTTTTTATATCATAAACTCATACACTTCATAACTGTATAAAAGACAAAGACCAAGTTTTTATATCAACTGAACTTGTAATTGTTTTAAAGGACCCCGAAGTAAAAGCTGTGATATATTATATTTTTTTCTCGGCATAATAAAATAACATATTTAAGTTGTTTGCATTTGCTTTTTTTCGATTCCAGGTTTTCTTCTGTAAAAGTCTTCTGGAACATTTTGAAACACATTACACTGAGTAGCTCTTAATCACTTTTTGTTTGTGTACGCGCCAAAGTTATGTTTATTGTTAGCATTATATAGGCCTCTGAGGCAACAACATATATGTTATGTGGCAATAAATCTATTTGGGCATCAACATATATGTTATGTGGCAATAATTCTATTGGGCAGATAACGGACTGGGCTGTTTACGTGCGATTAGAAGCAGACAACCGCATGATTGACCATCTATTCAGTATATCAGCCATCCAACCAAGCATCCAACCAACCAACCAACATATCAACAGTATCTTTTATTTTACTTGATATCTATAAGCTCTTTTCAATCATTGAGATAGAACAGCAAAATGTAAAGCGAAGAATGTATATAGATGAAGCTATAATCACGCGATTTAAGTCAGCTTTTAAAACATATTTTATAGATTATGATAATGCAACCCAGGTAATTTAATAACTAACAATGAAGCATTTTGTGTCATTAAATATTCAAACAACTGTCTCAAACTAGCAGCCTATAGTTACCAGTTGCAAAACCAACTATATTTTCAGTTGTCTTTTGAAATCAATTATGCTCTAAATTAGTGTATTTGTTTCGTAATATATGTCTAGGAAATCTATTATAGCTAGTGTTCTTCTAATTGTGCAATGAAAACGAATCTTTTAGAGATGGTTTAGAGACAATGGTAAAACTAACAGGGGCTGGATGAATATAACGCACCATCTATTATTAATTATTCTAATTATTCTAAGCGTGCTAGCAGGACTCAGTGATCCACGTGTGCAAAGAGATATATTTATATAAACAATATAGAACTTCATACTTTTAGTTCATATTGCAGATCTAAGTTCAGTTATCTAATACAAATGTTTATAATTCACAGACTTTAAATTATATACCGATTTGTTTCGGCAACTTCGTTGTATGCAAACTTATGAGAATGAAGGCAGAATTGTATTGTATCAGTTTTCTATTGCTAATGGGATACGCTTATTCGAGCGATAGATGTGAAAGAGGAACATTGCTCGGAAATCTCAGTTATGGCAAAATTCTTCCGCGTTCTGCTTTTACGACAAGATTCCAGATAAACCTCTATCAATGCGCCACTGAGTGTTGGCTTAGAAAACAAAGATGCAAATCTTTCAACTACAGAAGAATATACCCTTCATGTCAATTGTGCGAAGAAGATTCTATGGATGGAAGAAATGTACATTCCGAACATGACTCGATTCACAGCAATATAGTCACCTGGAAAAACGTGAGTACATATACGTCACCTCGAATAATATTGTTTTATTAATATTGTATTCGTATTATGAACACTATAATAATTGCATGTATCAACAGTTTGCTAACACACTTTTATTATGCGTATAATAATGCTAATTAATTTCAAATCTTAAATAAGTTCGACTAGATCGCTCCAAACATATTTTACATTCATAAATACAACACAATTTCAGTCTCTGGAATCTCATCCGATAATTGTACTGACAAGGACATATGTTTAAAGGTCACTGGTCATACTCTGACATTTATATGTTTATATCATATTTGCATTACGTGAATAAAAGTAGTCATACTCGCACAAAACATTTTAAAACATTTATCCCTAGAAGAGAAAATACATGCTTCTTGTTGATACATTATTACCTGGAGCATTGTAAAAAATTGTGCTTCACTGCTCTGGTGGCCTAGTGATTTGTGTGTCCATTTCGGAAGCAAGAGGTTGTTGGTTCGAGCAGCGGAAGAGTCATACCAAAGGTTTACAAAAAATGGTACTAACAGCAACCTCGCTTGACATTCAGCATTAAGAGGTTAGTGTTAGGACTGGTCGGCCTGGTGTCAGGATAATGTGATTGGGTGGGAAATCATACTACATGTCTGCGGCATTATGCCCCAGTGTTAGACATTATTATTATTATTATTATTATTATTATTATTATTATTATTATTATTATTATTATTATTCACATATAAGTAAATATTTGTCGTTAGTGTATAAAATAATACAATATTTGTCGTTAGTGTATAAAATAATACAATGAAAACGCAAGTGTCATTCAAATTTTTTTATTTAAATCTCTAATGTATGTGCGGTCTTTAGTACATAGAATATAATATAACTTTAGCGGCTTGTCCTGGTTGTACTTGATGTTTTTGTTTTATACTGAGAATTGAAATATGGTGCCATTACACCTGTCATCATGCTAACTTGGCCGGCTATCATCAAGTGTTCCGTAGTGTGGTATCTCTTTGTCACGTATGTATCGGTAACTTACATATTATTAAGCATTATTTATGCTAAAATTAGTCGAAATATTACCTGATAGATTTATCAAGATATAATTTTCAGACATATATGAAACATGATTACATTTCCGAAGGGTTTTTTAAATCGATTGATTTTGATTTCATATTATTAGGACCAAGTAACGTGTTACCCATATTATAAATGATATGCATGAACAGCGAAATCTCAGAATTATTAAATATTATAATTGGGGCGACTTCTCCAGGCAAAGTGGGGCGACTTCTCCGACCACTATGGGGCGACTTCTCCTGACACCTGAGATGAGTTCTCCCAGGGCGAGTTCTCCGCTATTCCAATTTTACCATCCCTCACTCTATTGGACATAATAGCTTCAATCCACTTTTCACGGTAAACATAGTCTTTCGGCAAAAGAAAGAACCCCTTTTTCCCATTATCGCTCTTTTGGTTACATCCATAAGCAATACAGAGCACCATATTTGTTTTAGAAAATTACGATCGTCAAGATGTATCACGTAGACAGTTACGAGGAAAATTCAACTCATGAATGGCTTGGTTGAACCGAAGGGATAAATGTACGTCACATCCGTTTTTGGCACGCAGAAACTACCTATTGTGGATGGAGTTTGCGGAGTAAAAATTTGCATTTAAAAACGGAATTTTTAGTCTATTTCAACATTTGTATGGTTTACATATAAATGCATTTATATTATGACTATAATGATATTGGACTTTAGTACAATATAGGTGTCCGGTGACCTTTAATTTACAGCTGCATACCTATAGGCATCGTGAAATCTTTAATAACGTTTTATAATTAAACCGCCAAAACTATTTCCACATTGTACCATATTTCAGTAAAATATTGATTAAGTCGTTTTTATTTAACAAGACTGAATTTTAAAAAAAAGGAAGTGGTTAAAGGTTAAACGTTTGATATTATATTACTGCAGACACCGATGTTGGTTGTATAGAAATGATTATCTGTACAACATTTTCAATGTAGTTGACTTAACGAACTGGCGCATTACCCTATCACTCCATATCTTACTATCATAATTAAACAAGGGATTTCGTGCAATCACTGAAACCGTCATTTAAACTTACTTCATTAATGTTTAATAATATTAGTATGCAGATGCACAGTATTTGAATTGAATGATTTTACATGCAAACATGTGCTGAAATAAATGCCTTGCTTTGAAGAAAAAACACATTCTAACCAGACATTTGTTAATTTATCAACAGAGTTATTATAATTTGTTCAAATGTAAGTGTTCTATTATTCCAAAATACTATATTATAATCCAACCAAACGTCATATATATTCCAGCAAACTCTTGTATGCAGGTATTCCATAATTAGAAATTTCATTGTGCTATAAATATATACAGAACCAACGACGTTTCATGGTTATGTATGCTGTATTTTATAGCAATTTGCATTTATTACGTAATACATTAAGATGCATTCTCAGAAGTCATTTCATTTATATTTGTCCTTATTGACATATAATAAGGAATTGTAACACAAAAAAGTATAATTGAAATTAATATTAATCATATTCTACACTCTGGAATATCATAATGATTTCTGATGGGATTTTTTATACTCCTGTTTCTCTCAAGACGATGCCAACTTCCAATGTTTATCCAATTAATATTTTCGTAATTGAAAGAATACCGTTTAAATATTAACAGTTCTGTAATATGATGAAATGAAGAGCACACGATTCATGTTGCTAAATTTTTAAAATCATTGCTGGTGCAAAGTTAAATGTGAGTTCTTCCTTTATACTTCCTGAAGTATCATCTTTCGCCCACTTTTACATACGCAATAAAATTACACATCAGCTAGGAACGTTATGTCTTTTCCGGATATAAAAAGAATCTTGTTTTAAATGTGCATCGGTAACTAACATTTTTCTCCAGTGTACACATGTCAGCAAAACCAATGAAAACATATGTTAATGGTTTGGAAAGCGGTGCATTACTTTTATTATTGACAAAGTCCAATAAAACTGATGATACTGATTCTTAATATATAAATTATTATTTTTGACATATATATATAATGAAAAATGCCTTTTGTAAAACATATAACTTATACTAAAATTTGTAAAATCTTGTTATGTATCATACGTTCGTGAGTTATACATTTGTATCATAACTTCTGGATAACATTATATGGCTTTTCACGAAATAGATAACCACTGTTTCAGTGATTTCATTACAGATATTTAATGACGTATTAAATTTTGTAGTGACCTGGAAGTTACGCGAAATTACAGGATTCTGTTCTCAGCGAATGAAATCCCTGATTTAACCGTCGTAATGGATCATAATGCAAACAAGCGAATATATATATATATATATATATATATATATATATATATATATATATATATATATATATATATATATATATATATATATATATATATATATATATGTGTGTGTGTGTGTGTGTGTGTGTGTGTGTGTGTGTGTTTGTTTGTGTGTGTGTGTGTGTGTCCCATATTTGGTTTAAATTATTAAAGCTCATGATGCTAATAGTAGGTATTGCTTATAAATGATCTTATTCAATTTTAATTGAACATTTTTATCTAATCCTACAGATTAATATGGGAAATTGCAGTGCATTAAATTGTAATTGGACCCAAAGATGCGATCCATTTAATCCTTCTGGAAGCGCATGTGTTCCGTCAGGTAAAAATATTAAGATTTTATCTTTGAGAGTGATTAAACAATTGTTTCCGATTTTTTGTTGTTGTTTTTTTTTAAATGTTGATTATTTCGCAATATGACACGACGATTGTTTAGTGTTAATTTAGACAGTTGGTTTTTTTCTACTTCAAAATATAATTAAAATAAATTGAATGTAATGAAAACCTTTGTTTTGTTTTCATTTTTTTTATTAATAACAAATAAGTGTTTGTCACTATTACATTTGTGCCGTCTGTCTGTAGGTCAAAGATCGAACCTTCCCTGGACACGAAATCTACTAAGGTATATGTTAGAATTTCAATATTAAAACATGGAGAAAAGGTAAAACAACATATGTGTGTGGCTCTCTATATTCATGCAATTAAGACTATATAGTGGTTTATGACTAACAATATACTACTACCACTATTTTCGTTTTCTATTGAGGAGTGGAAGTATATCTTGTATTTATGGATAACAGGCTAGTGGTATAGTCATATATAGAACAGCGTGTATACGTATGAACGAATTTCACATTCCTTTCAAACTACAGAATGTCCATTGTTGGAGACAAGACCAGGTGTAACGATTGATCCATCCAATGAAACATCTCTGGGCACTCACGTATGGCAGATATGTGAGCTACGAAGCATGCATAATGTATATCATATAACCACGTGTCTTGAAAGCACGGCTCAATGGTCCACTACAAAAGGCAAGTCTCTCTCTCTCTCTCTCTCTCTCTCTCTCTCTCTCTCTCTCTCTCTCTCTCTCTCTCTCTCTCTCTCTCTTAAATAGCAATATATACATGCTCTCCTCGCTCTCATCAACCCAAGTCTCTTAAAACGAATTAAACTTAACTCAGTTTAATACAAAGTCGCAATCTGGAACTATATTATTTTTTTAAATGCTTTCTTTCTACCACATCTGACTATATACAGTTCCCAAAGGCTGTAGATTTTGTTCAGGAGAACCAAACTTAATTCGTGTTTCACAATATCGAAAATGTACTGACCACATTAAACTGATTTCAACACACATAGGATATTCATAACTACATTCTCACCGATTTAATTTATCTCTGCCAGACTAAATCCAGACTGTATCGTTCTATATTACTAATGTCATAACGTGTATTGACTTCTCATCTTCGTTTTTAATATCATTAAAAAAAAATTCTAAGAGCTAAGCGACTGTTTGAATATTAATCAAATCTCTCTTGCATATCAATATATCATAAATGTGTTTTATTGACTAACTAACTCCCCCTGTATATTAATAATATAAATGTGTTTCGAGTGCTAAGTGGCCCCTAAAACAATTGCGATCCTCCTTTTCCTAATCTTTTGTCATGTTCTATTTCACACGGAGTTTTACCTTTCGTAAGACACAATATTTCACAATGATTCTGTCCCTTTTGCGTTTGGATCGCACTCATGCGTGTTACAAATATGTTCAATGTGTGACAGCAAACACCAACGTATATAATATTCAACACAAACAATCTGCAGCACAAGAGTGAACTAAGTAAACAAGAGAATGACATTTGTTCTCGTAGGTTTCCTTTGCTTATCAATTACCATGACAATTTTCAACAAGGTCGTATAATTATATGAGTCATCTTGATATATATATATATATATATATATATATATATATATATATATATATATATATATATATATATATATATATATATATATATATTAGTGACGTATATGATAATGCCACACGTTCAGATATAATTTGTACGGAATATAATGCAAACGACAAAATCAATATAATTTTGTCAGCATCATAACTTTGAACGATACAATTATATTGTTAATAAATTATTGTATGGATCCTTGAAATTCAAAGAATGTTTTCATTTGTAAAGTCAATTCTTAATGCGCATCTAGAAATGACGTGGTTATTTACATTTATTCTAACGCCAGGCTTAATGCGCATCTAGAAATGACGTGGTCATTTAAACATTATAACGCCAGTGTTATAGCCTTACACTCTACATAATAGTCGCAGCTCCATATAGGGAGTGCGAGTAGATTGTGATGGTATGCTATTTATGCTATTTATCAAACCAATAAATATAAAGAAACTATGCAACAATGATAATTGCAATAACAATCATGTGAACGAAAGGACAAACTCGACAAGAAATATACAAGACGTTTGGAATTTATAAACAATTTTAGTACCTACTCTTATTGGACGGTTTCATCATTTTTTCCCCTGTAAACCTTTGAAATCACAATACACTAGTCACTCTGGAAACACCATCACTAAAAAATACCGTTTCTGCATACATGACAAGAATGGTCTAACCTCGTCGACACTCAATAACCAAAGAACGTGTTGTTTGTGTACATGAACAAAATAATCCATATTCCTCAACAACCATTAAAATATGCCATCTCTTTGTTTAGACGAGTTGATGCTCTTCAACCTGTGCAATGTTGGTAAGCATCTAAACACTTACACATATTTTATTATATCAATTGTTGGTGATAGAGGACTTATTTCCATATTGTTGTCAGTAATAAACATGGCACGGGGAAATATACTCAGCTCTGTATACAGCAAAACATTGAAGAAGAGCATAACATATTTTGAAAGATATTTTAGATAGTTTTGCCATTTAGCAATATAGAAAAGTATACAAAGACAAAAACATTAACGTTTTTAAAAAAATACCTTATCTCAGGACTCAAGCAGGTGTCACAAAAGAACATATTTGTATTAATCCCATAATTTTGATGACCTATATATCGATATCTTTGTCTAAGTTAATTAGAAACTATTGTTATCGTCTGCTATGTTCAACATCATTTCATATATATTTAGCATGTGAAGCACTAGCACAAGATTGTGGCGCCTCTTCTTAGATGGGACTTAAAACCTCTGCCAATACAAGGAGCCATATGATATATGTCCCATGCCTTTAGGGTTAGTTTAAGCCATTGCCTTCGTGATGCCCTTGTCGCTTCAGATGTGTTGTATTCCTGGGTTATATGAAGATAGACATTGAGTTGGAAAGGACTCTCGAGTATTCTTCAAAGCATAAGGTGGAAATGGTTGATATCGGAAAGAGATATGTATTTCTTCTCGACCACATGTTGGCCACCCACGAATTTACTTTTTCACAGCCGTAAAGTAGTGAGAGAAGAATTAATATGCGCTGTCTGCAAATAGCTTACTGCGGGTTCTAGTAGCACTGCTTGTGCAAGATTCGAGAAATTGCAGCCAATATGTCGCTTTGACTTGTGATGCGTTCATAATAGGCATATGCGCAGCTTATTTGGATATTTAATATTAAGAACCAGTCTGCATCTAACTGTCTAGACTTTATGATACACCACTTTCAATATAATCATGATATGCTCTTGATCTTGTCTGCAGAGAGAGAGAGAGAGAGAGAGAGAGAGAGAGAGAGAGAGAGAGAGAGTGCATCCTAAATTGGTCTCAACTGTTTATGGACATCTTAACACTGATATCATTAATATCAAAGCCAATGTGATTCTAAAAATTGCGTTTTTGGGCCCATGCTATAGTTAATCGAATACATTGGTTGATATAATGATAAACGATGTGCAATAATCTTTTCCAACATGTTTAATATGTGTGGAAATTTGCCTGGTTATCTGCGCGAGTGTTATCAGTGCAGGCAATGATACCGACCTTATATATTTGGTTTCATGATGCTGCCACATTTTTAACCCTGTGGAACCATTTAAACCATTTAAACCATTTAAACCTGGCGTTTTTGGACGTATCATATGACGACCGGCTTAGTCTTGGTCGGTTTTGTGCTTTCAGATGAGCTTCTAGTCGACTGAGTGATAGAGGCCAATTAGCTGATGTAGGTGACAATAACAGTCTTTAGTGTACTGCTGTATGTCTTTGAGGTATGGAGCCATCGGGACGATGTTGGAGGGGAGACTGTTATCATCGTGGGATGAGTGCTTGATGATCTGTCTCTGCCCTATACTACGTAGCACGTGCGACGCTGTAGACTACACTAGAGCATGTAGATATCTTAATACGGCAACTGTTAGATACATTTCCTATAAAACAATGGTATTGTGATCAGTGGACAGCTACTAGAACTACCCATGACAAAACAATCTTGTTCTGTCAAAATTCAAGGTGGAATAACTGATGTCTTTATGAAAACAATTAGAACGCGTGAAAGCACGTGTTTCAAGCCCAACATTGGAACCTTATTTAGTGATACAACCGACAGTAAAATTACATGGTACAGATCATTATTTTAGTAAAGGGCAATACCGTCAATATTACTGAAATTGCTGGCTCGTTTGATCCATCAATCTGTCTTACTAACCAATTCATCCATTGAATTTTCTATCCTCATTGATTTGTTTTGTTATCTTTACGTTTATGTAATGCTCATCTTGTTAATATAAGTAAAAATTATTCGATTGGAAAGTACATCGAAATTATAACAAAAGATTAAACAATCTGATCAGTACATCTAGGTGATTGAAAATATGAAATAGTAAAATATATCTGATATTTTGCATTGCATCCATGTTGTGAGGTTTTCCTTTGATTAACGGAATCGATGATGATAACAACAATGAGGCACATTATAACAATGAATCACAGAGCGGTCAAATAAGACGAAGATTTCAAATATATTGTACTAAAGTTTCGTTGTCTTATCTGTCAAGGATTACTCTGAAACGGTTCTTTAAAATTTTGGCAGTCTTTGAAATGTAAATTTGTCTCTCATACCAACGTAGAGAACCATATTACAGAACGGCGTGGTGGTTGTTAAATACCTTGTACACGAAATTATGCAATGCGCTGTACTAGCATGTCAACCGATGCATTATCGGACTAATTTATGATATAACTTAAGTAGGAAAAATAAGTCAAATTACATTGATGGTTCATTTTTCAAATCCAAACTAAGCATTATTATAAGATTATATTTATAACTAAAGTTAAAAAGCGGAAACAACATTAACTGAATTATCTCAACTCATGAATGATTTACGACATCTAAACCGCAGACCTTGTCGTTGACCAAATTATGAATATGCATTTTCCAGCCTCGTGTGAGATAGATTACAAGATTGTCAGTTTCGGAGATAGCTCCTTCTTCATCAAGTTCCATGACACGAAAACAACTTTCAACGAATCGGTGAAAATATGCCAATCTGAAAATGCCAAACTACTTGTCGTTACGACCAAGCAACAGATAGATGTCATAAAGAAAGCTTTTAGCCAGAAAAATGGTAAGTGGCAGTGAGCAGCTACCTATATAGGACAAAACTTGTTGTTATATTCTCAAAACGTTTTAAATAATCTCCAAGAAGTCCTTTAATATTGATTAAAAACGAAATTTGAAAAACGGAAGTCAGAATCATGTACTACTTTGTACAGTTTACAAGTTTTGTTTTGAGGAAGATGTCGCTTAATGCTTGTCTTTTTCCGTAACGTTGGTCAGTTTCATAACAGGCCCATACCAGGCAAACAAACTTAAAACATCTATATGAATGTAAGTCTGCTAAAATGAAGTCGTGTAGCTGTTTTATAATTTAGTGACGATGGTCAGATAGGATGACAAAACAGCACATTTGCACAGCCTTGCCCTTCTTTCCAAAAATGTTTCTGTAAAATATGGTCAAACTCTTTCAGGAATTATATACAAACAATCATTTCAACGGTTTCAAACTTTAAGTGCGAGAGGTTTTTAATAGCAACAAAGTGCATGCTTAATATTTGATCGGCAATATATATACACACAAGAGAGATCTTCTCTTCACAATATTTTGATCAAATATTTTTCATATTGTTTTGGAAGAGCAATCTTTTAAACGGTCTCATTACATTTTGGAATGTTCATCTGGTCTGGTCTTGGCAAACTATACCAGAATGCTCTGCGGAAAAAGTATATAAAAACTGATACTGTGGTTTTTGAAAAGTTCCAAATATTTTTGTAACAGACACACAACATACACAGAACAATACTATTCTCTCACTTGACTTAACGACCAGGAAAATGAAAAACGTACATATAACCTAATAAAGAAAA
The DNA here is from genome assembly GCA_030141615.1 of Unio pictorum. Classification (NCBI taxonomy): domain Eukaryota; kingdom Metazoa; phylum Mollusca; class Bivalvia; order Unionida; family Unionidae; genus Unio; species Unio pictorum. Next base: position 798,105 of record JARLTB010000610.1, read on the forward strand.
CAAGTTGTCTTCCAAACGACAGTGTTGGTTGGAAACAGTCATTTTGAGCTCTTTATCTGCGTATAATCCTAAATGTCTCACAGCAATAACTTGAAACAGAGGGGAATGGATTTTGTTTTATACTTAAATAAACTTTCTAAGCCGTATACATGATGTTCGACGAATTGAGCAATTAAGTCAGATCTATAACTGTATACGCAGTATATATTCATTACAAATTGTATCCAGCTTGTAATTTGATGATTCTACATTTAGTTGATATTTTATATTTAATTGCGTGCATTTTTCCAAAGATCATTGGAGTTAGAGAAAGGACTACATAATTGATAAATGTTATTTTTTTTGGACAATCTAACACTCAATACAGTCAAAAAATCAATTGAATGAAAGTGTTACAAACATATGATAGGTAAACCTTGACAGAAATGAACATTTTAATCAATCATCTACATATATCGATAAATGCGTCCATACATACATACATACATACATACATACATACATACATACATACATACATACATACATACATACATACATTAATGTAAAACGAAAGAGAGGTGACCATATATATATATATATATATATATATATATATATATATATATATATGATTATATACAGGATGGATATTTGCTGGTATAACGGATGAAGCTCAAGAAGGAACTTGGTTAGCCTGGGACGGAACAAATATAACAATGGGTGGTCCTCAGTGGAATACTTCAGAGCCAAATGGACAAAAGAACGAGAACTGTGGAGTTATCGATTTTGATCACGACGTATCCGGCCTTTTAGACGTATCTTGCTATAACAATTGTAGCTTTCTGTGCCATTAAATATGGTCCAAAACAACACGAGGGATCATAAAACAACATACCGAAGCATTTTCGTCCGACAACACTGTTATATTTTACACATTGTTTTTTTTTTCTTCTGCTGTTTCCTCATTGCACATTTGGCATTCAATTCGTTTGCACTTATTAGATGACCTCGTAGCCATCATGCGGTTTGCCCGTTTATGGTTCCTCCGTCAATATTTCCTTCAGTTCTCGAAAATCGTTCAAATAATATTGATAAAACTAACTTCTAAATTATGTTCTGTGTTATGTACTTACAAATAATTATTTCATGGAGTAAAATTTGTGTTCAAATTCTTTAATAAACTGTTTAGCTTGATATGATCGTTCTTTATCAAAAATTGGACCCCGTTCGTGTCAGATTGTTATCTCTAGCAATATTATAGCTTCCGTGTCAACCAGGTGTTAAGTTTTACCTTGTCAACAGAAGTATTTTAAATCTATCTTGCCATTAATTGTTCATAAGATAACGCCGTTGAAAAAAAAAATGTACATGATATAAACTGGCCTCCGTCGTTGCATATGTATCAAATAATCATGTTACTTATCTCACACGTCTCAGACAAGTTTGGTCAAGCCTTATGGGAATTTGAATAAAATAATTTGTAATATCACTGAATAAAGACTGAGATCTCAGAAGTTGATGAGAATCATATAAATGTTTTGAAATAAAATTCCAATTACTTCCAATAAAATTTCACCAAATAATTTCTGAATAGAAATGACAATGCACATAATGCATCTGGGCATTGCCTGACACATGCATGATTTCATCTGAGCATAGTCTGACACATGCATGATTTCATCTGAGCATAGTCTGACACATGCATGATTTCATCTGAGCATAGTCTGACACATGCATGATTTCATCTGAGCATAGTCTGACACATGCATGATTTCATCTGAGCATAGTCTGACACATGCATGATTTCATCTGAGCATAGTCTCACACATGCATTTCATCTGGGCATTGCTTGATACATGCATGGTGTAATGAAAACTTGGGTTTCATTTTCTAAAAATCACTGTTCAAACTTAG